>JAAGEH010000012.1:15910091-15929119 GCA_011751065.1 Lasiurus cinereus | reverse complement strand
TCTCTCTCTCTCTCTCTCTCTCTCTCTCTCTCTCTCTCTCTCTCTCTCTCTCTCTCTCTCTCTCTCTTTCTTACACACACACACACACACACACACACACACACACACACACACACAATTTATTAAGCACCAAACTGTTTTGACCAATACTATACTTCCCAATCTTTAGTGAATATTTAAATTTGGGAATGCATTATTATTATGTCTTTTTACCCCATTGACCTCTTCCCAGCCACTCTCCCCCAGACCCCTGGTATATGCCCTCACACCCCTACTGTCTGTGTCCATGGGGGTATGCTTATATGCAGGCATACAAGTCCTTTGGCTGCTCTTACCTACTCCCTTCCCTGCTTTCCCTCTGAGGTTAGATGGTTAGTTCGATGCTTCTATGTCTCTGGCTCTATTTTTGTTCATTAGTTTGTTGTTCATTATATTCCACAAATGAGTGAGACCATGTGATACTTATCTTTCTCTGACTGACTCATTTCGATTAGCATAATGCTCTGCAGAACCATTCATGCTGTTACAAATAGTAGGAATTCCTTCCTTTTTACAGTAGGATAATATTCCATTGTGTAGATGTACCACTGCTTTTTAATCCACTCATCTGCTAACGGGCACTTAGGCTGTCTCTAAATCTTAGCTATTGTAAATAGTGCTGCTATGAATATAGGGGTGCATATATCCTTTCTGTGTGGTGTTTCTGGTTTCTTGGGATATATTCTTAGAAGTGGGATTACTGGGTCAAATGGCAGTTCCGTTTTTAATTTTTTGAGGAAACTCCATACTGTTCTCCACAGTGGCTGCACCAGTTTGCATTCCCACTAGCAGTGCACGAGGGTTCCTTTTTCTCCACATCCTCACCAGCATTTGTCTTTTGTCGATTTGTTGATGATAGCCATTCTGACAGGTGTGAGATGGTACCTCATTGTCGTATTGATTTGCATCTCTCAGATGATTAGTGACTTTGAGCAAGTTTTCATATGTTTCTTGGTTTTTTGTATGTTCTCTTTCGAAAAGTGTCTATTTAGGTCCTTTGCCCATTTTTTTTTTGGATTATCTTCCTTTTGTTAAATTGTATGAATTCCTTATAAATGTTGGAGATTAAACCCTTATCGGATATAACATTGGCAAATATGTTCTCCCATGAAGTGAGCTTTCTTGTTGTTTTGTTGATGGTTTCTTTTGTTGTGCAGAAGATTTTTATTTTGATGTAGTTCCATTTGTTTTTTTTCTCCTTAGTTTCTATTGTCTGAGTTTCTATTGTGTATCGATAAAGATATTGCTACAATATATGTCTGATATTTTGCTGCCTATGGATTCTTGTAAGATTTTTATGGTTTCCTGTTTTATGTTTAAGTCCTTTAACCATTTTGAGTTTATTCTTGTGTATGGTATAATTTGGTGGGCTAGTTTCATTTTTTTTTTTGCAGGTATCTGTCTAATTTTCTCAACACCATTTATTGAAGAGGCTGTCTTGATTCCATTGTATGCTCTTGCCTCCTTTGTCAAATATTAGTTGAGCATAATGGCTTGGGTCTATTACTGATTTCTCTGTTTGGTTCCATTGGGCTATATGTTTGTTCTTATGCTAGAATCAGGCAGTTTTGAGAACAGTGGGTTTGTAATATAGCTTGATATCTAGTATTGTGATCCCTCCTCCAATTTGGTACTTCTTTCACAGTTCACTCACTGTGGCTATTTTTTGTTGTTGTTGTTGTTGTTAGTTTTTAATTTTACATTTTTGGTGTGTTTATTCTATGTCTGTGAAATATGCTGTTGGTATTTTAATGGGGGTTGCAATTAATCTATAGATTGCTTTGGGTAGTATGGACATTCCAATGGTGTTGATTCTACCAATCCATGAACACGGTATATTATTCCATTTGTTTATGTCTTCCTCTATCTCTTTTTTCAGTTCCTGTAGTTTTCCGAGTACAGGTCTTTTACCTCCTTAGTTAAGTTTATTCCTAGGTATGTTAATTTTTTGTTACAATGGGAATGGGATTGTTTTTTTTTTAGTTTCTCATAAACTCAGATTTAAACTTTTGCTATCTAGCTTTTACAAATAAGAACTCTCTACTAGCAAATATATTTCTAGGTTTTATGGGATTTCAACTTTTTTTAATAACAACCTGTGACATTTCACATAATATATAACTTTGGGTAACTCATCAATTTTCTCTAATTTTTTTTTATTTTTATTTATTTTTATTTTTGGGGGGGGGTAAAATTTTTTTATTGGAAAACAAATATACAACTTGGCATGGATTTGAGGCAAATTGTGCCATAAGCAGATTTTCTTTAAGTGGCTAAACAAAGTTTAAAAAGCAAGTAACAATAAAAAAGTATTTCTGGTACAGGACCAGCAGTACAAAAAAATAGTGTACAAGTACCTGGATAATACACTTGTTTTTCAATAGTGCAACTTTTAACTACATATTATTGACTGTCTATAGTTCATGCAGAGTTACAACTCCACACTTCAACAATAACATACTGACAGTTCCTAAAGAAAACTACTTAAAAAAAAGGCATAACCAGATGTTCCCTCATTTGACCAACTCCATCTAAGTTTAGATGTGCAGAAGGGCTTAGATATATCCAGAGTAAGCCACATGCAACATGTTACTTGAACCATTTTCTAAAATAAGGTTTCAGGACAATAACAGTAAGATAAGGGAAGAAAACGTGGAGGAATGAAGTCCTAATTACTATACATGCATATTTTTTTTGACAGTAAGGGGAACTTTTTACAGATATGTTACAAACAAAGAAAAGGCAAATAAACAATTTTGTACAAGAAATTTAACACATTCTGTACAATATCTTCACTTTGCTGTCATTATTTGTACAAACTCTTTATAGTTTACTTGACCATCACCATCAATATCTGCTTCCCTGAACATTTCATCAACCTCTTCATCTGTTAACTTCTCTCCAAGGTTTGTCATCACATGGCGAAGCTCTGCTGCACTAATATAGCCACTGCCATCCTTATCAAACACACGGAATGCTTCTTGAATTTCTTCTTCACTGTCTGTGTCTTTCATTTTTCTTGCCATCACTTGTCAGAAATTCTGGGAAGTCGATTGTGTCATTACCATCAGCATCCACTTCATTTATCATGTCCTGTAACTATGCTTCTGTGGGATTCTGCCCAAGAGACCTCATTACAGCTCCCAATTCCTTTGTTGTTATAGTTCCATCACCATCTTTGTCAAATAGTGAAAAAGCTTCTTTGAATTCTGCAATCTGCTTTTCAGTCAGTTGGTCAGCCATGCTGCAAGCGCTACCGGTCTCTGATATGCAACTACACAACCAGTCAGCTCGCTCGCTCCACTTGGATTCTCTCTAATTTTTTTTTTAGTGTGTCTATAGAATTAAGCCAAAATAAATTTGATAAAAATTGAATAAATGATCTATAAGATGCTTTTCAACTTATTTCAAAGGATATACAATACAATATTTATAGAAGTGTTTGATTATAATAGGAAGTTACCAAAGAAGCACTAATACTGATGTTAAAATGCATATCAAATAGAAAGTTAAAACTAGAAATACGTCTATATCTGAAGCTTACTGGCTTATCTGTATGGCATAAACAAACTGTTGTTTATATATATGCTAATCCAGAGATTAGCAACTACCATTTAAATCAGTGGTTCTCAACCTTCCTAATGCTGAGACCCTTTAATACAATTCCTCATTTTGTGGTGACCCCCAACCATAATATTATTTTCGTTGCTACTTCATAACTGTAATTTTGCTACTGTTATGAACTGTAATGTAAATATCTGATATGCAGGATGTATTTTCATTGTTACAAATTGAACATAAATAAAGCATAGTGATTAATCACTAAAACAATATGTAATTATATAGTGTGAAATATTTATTTCTAATTACAAATAAATGAAATTTTGCCTTGAATCGTGGTGTAGCATGGGTAACAGTCTTAATATGACAAAAGTAAACTACATTGCTACATTTTGCTACACCGAGGAGCGGTGTGTTGGTTCCTAAGACCATGGGAAATAGGTGTTTTCCGATGGTCTTAGGCGACCCCTGTGAAAGGGTCGTTCGACCCCCAAAGGGGTTGCGACCCACAGGTTGAGAACCTCTGATTTAAATGATAGCATACTTTAGCAATTTCAAATAATCTATTTTAAATGAACATCTCTCACACAATATTTTATAGTCTTAAGTAGTTCCTCAAAAAATAGATATTAATTTATAGAGAGAAAATTTAGCAGACAGCATCTTGACCAAGTTACAAAGATTATAATCATGAGTAAAGAACAAATCAACACTGTGCCTTCTGCTCTTATGCACTAAGAAAACAATATCACTTCTGTGATATTCTTGACCAAAATAACAACAATCTGAGGGAAGCCAGACAAACCGAAATCTGCCATTTTACAAAAACTTAGTCTGTACTATTCAAGATAAAGTGTGGGAGACTTCTGGTATGAAGGAGACTAAAGAAACATGAGAACTCACTGTAATACCTAATTCTGATTGGATCTCAGATTTACAAATGACATTATTGGGAACAACTAGCAATAAGAGTTTGGTCTATAGATTAGATAGTAAAAATTTATATGTTAATCTGACAGATGAACTGTGGGTATGTAGGAAAGTATGTTTTTATGAAATACTAGGTGCACAAATTTGTACTCAAGTGGGGTCTGGACCACATTCCCCAATAGGGGCTGATCTGGCTGGGCCAGCTCTGGGGAGGGGCCATGGGCAGTTGGCCAGCGGGCCGTGCCCTCTGGTCAAACTCCCAGACAAGGGGACAATTTGTATATTAGCCTTTTATTATATATGATGAACTGATATATTAAGGGTAATAGACATAATGCCTGCAACTTAATGGTTCAAGAAAAATAATGTACTTATATATAAAAACTAGAGAGAATAAGGCAAATATAGACAATGCTAACTGAGGAAATCAGAGGGCTAAATAAGTGTGCATGGTATTTTCAACACTATCTTGCAAATCTGAATTTCAAACCACAAGTTTGAAATTGTTTCAAAATTTAAAAAAGTCTATGCACCATACTTCGTGATTTGTAACAGTTAATTTTTAAATCTATTATAAATTTTAACATCTGTTGGAATTTTATCCATTAAAATAAAATTCAGCAAATTTATCTGTCAACAGATAAACAAAACAAAAAACTAATCTAATCCTGATCCCATATCATTTTCACTCTGTTTTCCTCTAATTTTTCCAGAGACTGAATAATCAAGTTTCCAATGTCCTTTTAGGAATCTTCTTTATTCCTCATAGTGTCCAAATAATTCAGGTACAAAAGCAATATAAAGCATAAATACAACTAAGCCTCATATATATAGAAGCCCAATCTGAGCATAGCAGTTTATCATTATATAAGATGTTTACTGGCTTATTCTGGTAAGGAAACTCCTTTCTATTTATAATTTGCTAGGTTTTCTTCATTTATCTTTTAAAGCCACAAATAGGTGCTTAATTTTATTAAATTGCGTTTTTTTGCATATATTGAAATGGATGTACAATTTTCCCCTTTCCATCTGTAAATGTGCTAATTGATTTTCTAATATTAAACTTAAAACCTTGTGATGTTAAACATATAATCTTGCAAGTCCCAAGATATACCTTTCTTAGAATTAAAAAAATTTTCACTTTATTTAAAACTTTTTTCACTTATGTTCATAAGTACCCTTTCACATGCTGTCTTGGTCTGGTTCCTGGTAGTCATAATTTTCCTAGCCACATAAAATCAGTTGGGAAGTGTTCCCTCATTACCTTCTCTGAAATAATTTAATAGAAGCTAAAATTATCTGTTCTTTGAATGCTTGCAGAGTTCAATCTGTAAGGTTACCTTTTCTTTTTCAAATGAATGAGAGGTTAAATTTTTAGTTATTTATATAATCACTTCCATTATTTTTAGATCTACTCAAGTTTTTCATTTCACCTTAGAGAACCTGGGTAAATTATTTTTATTTTTTCCATTAGGAAATGGTCTATTTCACACAAGTTTTCAAATTTACTGGCATAAAGTTGTTCATATTCAAATTGTGTTAGATTACAGAAATATCTACAATTTCTCTTCTTATATCCATGCCTCCAGGTAGTCCAGTTCTGTACTGATTCTAGGTGTGGCTGTGTAACTTGCTTTGGCAACGGGATATAATGCACATGGACTTACACGTCTGAGCATGTCCTTTCTTGCTGCTCTTACAATTTTAAAACCACCATGTGATCAACACTGTGCTAGCCTGCTGGAGGATGAAGCTATGTGGAAAACAACCTAGGTCCCAGCCAATAGCCAGAAACTTGAGTGAGAGCATCTTAGATTATTTAGGTCTTTGTTCTATTTTGAATTAATTTTTTACATGGAGACAAACTGTAATCTAGTTTCATTCTCTTGCATGAGGCTTTTCATTTTTAATTAAAAAATATTTTTATTGACTGCAGAGAGGAAGGGAGAGGGAAAGAGAGATAGAAACATCAATGATGAGAGAGTATCATTGATCGGATGTCTCCTGCATACCTCACACCACAGACTAAGCCTGCAACCTGGATATGTGCCCAGACAAGGAATTGAACTGTGACTTCCAGGTTCATAGGTTGACATGAAACCACTGAGCCACGCTTTTAAATTTTCCCAGCACCATTTACTTAAGAGGCTACTTTTCTCCATTGTGCTTTTGGCTCCTTGGTCAAAAATTATTTCCCATATACATGTAGTTTTATTTCTAAACTAGAGGCTCAGTGCATAAAATTCATGCATGGGGGTGTGTGTCCCTCAGCCCAGCCTGCACCCTCTCCAATCTGGGACATCCCTCTCACAATCCAGAACTGCTGATCCCCAACCGCTCGCCTTCCTGCCTTACTGATTGCCGCTAACCACTTCTGCCTGCCAGCCTGATCACCCCCGAAGCACTCCCCTGCCAGTGGGATCGATGACTAACTGCTCCCCTGCCAGCCCAATTGCCCCTAACTGCCCTCCCCTGCCAGCCTGGTCACCCCTAACTGCACTACCCTGCCGGCCTGGTTGCCCCCAACTGCCCTCCCCTGCAGGCCTGGTCTCCCCCAACTGATCTGCCCTGCAGGCCTGGTTGCCTCCAATTACCCTCCCCTGGTGGCCATCTTGTGTTACATGGGGGTGGCCATCTTGTATTGGTCAATTTGCATATTACTTCTTTATTATATAGAATTCTCAATTTTGTTCCATTGGTCTTTGTGTCTGTTTTTCTGCAATTCCATGCTATTTTGATTATTGTAGCTCTGTAGTATAATTTGAAGTCAGCAATTGCTGATACCTCCACCTTTGTTCTTTTATCTCAGGACTGCTTTGGCTATTCTGGGTCTTTTGTGGTTCCACACAGATGTAATATGGCCATTTTAATTATGTTGATTTTTCCATCCATGAACACAAAATATCTTTCCATTTCATTTTGTCTTTTTTTGTTTGTTTAATCTCACCTGAGGATATTTTTCTCCATTGATTTTTTAGAAAGTGGAAGGAAAGAGGAGGGAGAGAGTGGGGAAGAGGGAGGGAGGAAGGAGGGAGAAGAGAGGGAGAGAGAGGGAGAGAGGAAAGAGAGGGAGAGAGAGAGAAACAACCAACTAGGAATTGAACCCAAGATATTCGGAGCAAAACCAGTCAGGGCATCACTGTGTCTTTTTCAATCTCTTTAAATAATGCTCTGTAGTTTCAGTATATAGGTCCTTCACATCCTTTGTCAAGTTTATTCCTAGATACTTTATTCTATTTGTTGCAATTGCAATAGGAATTATTTTTTTTCATTTCTATACTGAAGTTTCATTGTTAGTATATAGGAATGAAATACTCATCAAGAGAGAGAGAGAGAGAGAGAGAGAGAGAGAGAGAGAGAGAGAGAGAGAGAAACACTGATCATTTGCCTTCCGTATGTTCCCAGACATGAAATCAAACTCTTAACCCAGGTATGTGCCCCGATCAGGAATTGAACCAGCAACTTTGGTGCACAGGGCAATGCTCAACCTACTGAACTACTCTGGCTAGGCAGCAGTGGATTTTTATACATTGATTGTTGTGTTCTGCAGCTTTACTGTATTGATTGTTTCTAATAGTTTCTTGGTGAAGTCTTTAGGGTTTTCTATATATAGAATCATGTCTTCTGCAAAAAGTGGATTTTGAAATGTGTTTAATAATATGTGGAAATTGCTATTTAACTTTTCTATCTCTCATTAATTGTTTATTTATTACTCACAAGAAATTCTCTCATAATGATTAAGTCTTTGACAAATTACTTCTTGTAATTTTTTTATATATACTTATAATTTTTGCTTTGTATATACTTGTGCATATTTAGAAGGCATATACAAGTTTAGAGTTATTAAAAGTTCTTGGTAAATTGTTTTTTAATAAAAAATTAAGTAATGACACCGGCATTTGAATTAAAAACTAACAGGCTAAAATATCCTAAAATATCCTAAAAATCACACTTTATATACTTTAATCAAAAATATATGTAAAAACCCAGGAAAGATAATCCCTGGGCAGTTTTCTCATGATCTGACTATTTATTAAAGGAGGCATCATTAAAACCACTAACATAAACTGTCCCTTTACTTGACAAGCTAGACATTTCCACCGGTCTAGAGACCATCCTTGATACAATAAATTGAGCATCCATAAAAGGTATCTTGTTCTTTTGTCAAGTGGGAGCGGGGCTCAGACATATGGTAACTAGCCTAATTTGAACACACACACACACACACACACACACACACACACACACACGATCCATTTCTTAAGTTATTTTAAAAATCCATTATTACTATATTATCTATGCATGTATTTAATCTTTTTAGATCTTCTGTTTTCTGAACCACACAAAATTGCCACTTTATAGGTCAAAAAGGTTAATTATGGGGAAAGTCTAAGAACTCAATCTAGTACTTTTGGAATTAACAAATTCTGTTATTTATCTATACATAATGTTCTTTTTCATTCCCAAATTTCTTCCCATCTTGAAAAAAGGACTTGTAATCCTATACCTAAATTTGTATAACAGATAAGTAGTCAAGTCTTATACATGTTATAAAAAGGATATTTATTAGCCCCATTTCAAACTTGAAATAAATTTGTTTTTATCCACTAATACCCTCATTGTCTTAAACCCTTATCTGATTTTAGTTCCTATAATATTAAAATCTTTATTTAATAGATAAGTAAATGAGGACATAGAAAACCTGGCTTTATTATATTCACCCACAAATTTTACAAATTATATATATATATTGGGCACTCTGCTCAATGTATTCTACTTTAAAAAAATATTTTTAAAAATTTGATTTTAGAAGGAGAGAGAAGGAGAGAATGAGGGAGAAAGGAAAGGAGGGAGGGAAAGAGAGAGAAACATTATTTTGTTGTTCCACTTATTTAGGCATTTACTGGTTGGTTCTTGTATGTGCCCTAATTGGGGATCAAACCTGCAACACTGGCATATCTGACTAATGCTCTATTCAACTAAGTTACTCAGCCAGGGATCAATGTTATACTTCGATATTAAAATTTAAAAAAATACTATTGGTTCGTCAATCATGTAAAAATCTGAAAATCAAACACAAATTATTTTTCCTGCAGGATCGCATCAAATAGCTGCATTTTTTTGGATTACAATTTACTAACTCAGATATTTTTAATTGAAAATTTTATTGAGATAATTGTAAATTTGCATACATTTGTAAGAAGCAATGCAGAATCCCTTGCACACTTTCCCCAGATTTCCCCAATGGCAACATTTTTGCAAAATTATAGTAGTCATGTGCCATATAATGACATTTTATTCAACAATGTACCACATATGTGATTATGGGTCCACAAGATTATAAAGAAGATGAAAAATTCCTGTCACCTCATGACGTAATTAGGTGTTGTAATGCAATGCATTACTCACATATTTGTGGTGATGCTGTTGTAAAAAAAAAAACAAAAAACTTACTGTGCTGGTAGTTTTATAAAGGAATATAGCAAATACACAGTGGTCTGAGATTACTTCTGAAAATGGTACCTAGCCACTTGATCCACAAAACCCCACAAAATAATGCAAATCAAGAGGCTCAAATTTTGTGTTCACTTTAAGAACACTTGTGAAGCTCCGGTTTGTGGCTCAACACTGTTTCCTGCACCAAAAAGCTGTTGGTTTGATTCCTAGTCAGGTACATGCCCATTTTGTGGGCTCCATACCCAGCAGGAGGCAGCCAATCAATGTTCCTCTTCCTTTCCCTTCTCCTCTCTAAAATCAATTTAAAAAATATTGTACACACACACACACACACACATACACACACACACACACACACTAGAGGCCTGGTGCACAAAATTTGTGAACAGGGAGTGGGGGTCCCCTTAACCCAGCTTGCACCCTCTCCAATCTGCCCTTGGGGAATGTTCGACTGCTGGTTTAGGCCTGATCCCCGGGCAGTCGGATAACCCTCAAACAATCCTGGACCACTGGCTCCTAACTGCTCACCTGCCTGCTTGCCTGGTTGCCCCTAACTGCTCCCCTGCAGGCATGACTGACCCTAACTGCCTCTGCATACCAGCCTGATCACCCCTAACTGAACTGCACTACCAGCCAGGTTGCCTCTCTGTTGGCCTAGTTGCTCCTAACTACACCTCCCCTCCCCGCCAGCCTCATCACCTTTAATTGAACCTCCTGCTGGCTGGGTCACCCCTAACTGTCTACCTCCGCCAACCTGGTTGCCCCTCACTGACCCCATGCCAGTCAAATCGCCCCTAACTTTCCCCCTGCCACAGGCCTGGTCACCCCCAACTCCTCCCACCCCTGCTGGCTTGATTGCCCTCAAATGCCCCCCCCACACTGGCCTGGTTGCCCCTTAAAACCCCCCCACCCCTGCCAGCCTGGTTGTAGGTAGCCATCTTGTGAGGGCATTAGGGTTAATTTGCATATTACCTCTTTATTATATAGGACATATATACTTGTGAAACTGACCAGGCCATCAAGGTATGTATATCTGAAAAGACACTGAGTATCTGAATGATGTCACTTTATTTATTTTATTATTATTTTTCTCAGTTGCCTCCAATACACACCTTGCCTGGGATCAAACCCACAACCTAGGTATGTGCTCTGACCAAAAATTGATCCTGCAACCTGTTGGTGCATGGAACTATGTTCCAACCAATTGAGCCACCCTGCCAGGGCTAAATATGTTCCTTTTTTATTTGGTTCACATGCTCCACTCAAGGGCAACATGGACTGACAGGGCATTCTGTCTTTGTTCTGACCACTACTGCCAGAACACATTCTCTGTCTCACATGGATGTAATTCCACAGTCAAGTATACTTCCAGCTAGATTATTATTATTTTTTAAATCTTCATTGTTGAAAGTATTACATATGTCTCCCTTTAAACCCCACTAACCCCTTCTAGCTTGCCTCCACAGCCCACCCAAGGCCTTTACCCCCATTTTGTCTGTGTCCCTGGGTTATGCGTATATGCATACAAGTTTTTTGGTTATTCACTGCCCACCCACACATCCTCCCACCCTTTCCATCTGAGATTCCTCACTCAATCCTATGCTTCAGTGTCTCTGAATCCACTGCATTCATCAGTGTATTTTGTTACTTAGATTCCACATATGAGTGAGATCATGTGATATATCTTTCTCTGACTGACTTATTTCACTTAATAATCTCCAGATCCCTCCATGCTATCTCAAAGAATAAGAAATCCTTCTTTTATGCTGCTGCATAGTATTCATGGTATAAATGTACCACAGCTTTTTTATCCACTCCACTATTGCTGGGCACTTGGACTATTTCCAGATCTTAGCTATTGTAAATTGAGCTGCTATGAACATAGGGGTGTGTATATTCTTTCTGATTGATGTTTCTGATTTCTTAGGATATATTCCTAGTAGTGGAATTATTGGGTTAAATGGCAGTGCCATATTTAATTTTCTGAGGAAATTCCATACTGTTTTCCATAATAGCTACACCAGTCTGTATTCCCACAAGTAGTGTACTAGAATTGACTTTTCTCCACTTCCTCAACAGCACTTGTTATTTGTTGATTTGTTAATGGTAGCCATTCTGACATGTTTTAGGTGATAACTCACTGTTGTTTAATTTGCATCTCTCTGATTAGTGACTTTGAGCATTTTTTCATGTCTCTTGGCCATTTGTATGTCCATTTTGAGAAGTGTCTACTTAGGTCCTTTGCCTGTTTTTAAATTGCATTGTTTGTCTTCCTTTTGACTGTATGAGTTCATTATATATGTTGGATATTAATTTATCACATGTATTACTGGCAAATATGTTCTCCCATACAGAGGGTTCCCATTTCTTTTTGTTGATGGTTTCTTTTGCTGTATATAAGATGTTTTTATTTTGATGTAGTCCCATTTGTGTATTTTCTCCTTAATTTCCTTTGCCCCAGGAGTCATATCAATAAACATACTGCTACAAGAGATATCTGAAATTTTGCTGCCTATGGTTTCTAATGGGATTTTTATGGTTTCATGACTTACATTTAAGTCTTTTACCCATTTTTAATTTATTCTTGTGTATGGCATGAGTTGGTGGCCTAGTTGAATTTTTTGCATGTATCTGTCCAATTTTCCCCAACACTTTTTAAAGAGAATGTCTTGACTCTATTGTATGTTTTTGCATTCTTTGTCAAATAATTGAGTGGGCCGAGACCGGTTTGGCTCAGTGGATACAGTGTCAGCTTGCGGACTGAAAGGTCCTGGGTTCGATTCCGGTTGGGGGCATGTACCTTGCTTGTGGGCACATCTCCACAGTGGGGCGTGCAGGAGGCGGCTGATCGGTGTCTCTCTCTCATCGATGTTTTTGACTTTATATCTCTCTCCCTTCCTCTTTGTAAAAAATCAATAAAATATATTTAAAAAAATAATTGAGTGGAATAGCTTGGATTGATTTCTGGGGTCTCTGTTCTGACCTATATGCCTGTTTTATGCTAGTACCAGGCTGTTTTGATTGTGGAGGCTTTGTAGTATAACGTGAAATCTGATACTGTGATTCCTCCAACTTTGTTCTTCTGTTTCAAGATTACTGTGGCTATTTGGTTCTTTTTTAGTTCTATATAAATTTTTCAAATATTTGTTCAGTATCTGTGAAATATGCTGTTAGTATATTAATAGGGATTGCATTGAATCTATAGATTGCCTTGGGTAGTATGGAAATTTTAATTATGTTTATTACACCATTCCATGATAACAGTATATTCTTCCACTTGTTCACATCTTCCTCTCTCTTTTTTATTCAACATCTTGTAGTTTTTCAAGTACCAGTCTTTTGCCTCCTTGGTTGAGTTTATTCCTAAATATCTTATTTTTGTTTCAATGGTAAGTGGGATTGTTTGTTTAGATTCTCTTTCTGAGGATTCATTATGGGTGTATTAAAAATACCATTGAATTTTGGGTGTTGATTTTGTATCCTGCTCATTGCCAAGTTCATTATTAAATCTATTTTTTTTTTTGTGGAGTCTTTAGGTGTTTCTATGCACTATATCATGTCATCTATAAATAATGAGTTTTACTTCTTTCTTCTCAATTTGGATGCCTTTTATTTATTATTCTAATCTGATGGCTGTGGCTTGGCCTTCTGGCACAGTGTTGAAAGGAGAGTGGTGAAAGTGGACATCCCTGTCTTGTTCCTGTCCCTAGGGAAAATAATTTTTTTTTTGCCTATTATGATGTTCATTGTAGGTTTGTCATATATAGCCTTTATTATGTTGAGACATGTTCCCTCTATTATCATTTTGTTGAGAGTTTTTATAAAAAATTGGTGAGGTATTTTGTTGAATGTTTTTTCTGATTATTGATTTGATCATGTGATTATTGTCTTTCAAGTTGTTTATGTGATTTATCACATTTATTGATTTGCAAATATTGTACCAGCCTTGGATCTGGAATAAATTCTACTTGATCATGATGTATGATCTTTTAATATATTGATGGATCCCATTTACTAATAGTTTGTTTTGGATTTTAGCATCTACTAGAGGCCCAGTGCATGAATTTCATGCATGGGGTGTCCCTCAGCCCAGCCTGTACCATCTTCAATCTGGGACCCCTCTCATAAATCAGGACAGCTGACTCTCAACCACTTGCCTGTCTGCCTGCCTGCCTTCCCCTGCAAGCCTGGTCGCCCCCAACTGCCCTCTCCTGCAGGCCTGGTCGCCCCCAACTGCCCTCTCCTGCTGGCCTGGTTACCCCTAACTGCCCTCTGTTGCCAGCCTGGTCACCCCTAACTGCCCCGAACTGCCCTCCCTTGCCAGTCTGGTCACCCCCAACTGCTCTCTCTTGCCAGCCTGGTCAACCCTAACTGCCCTCCCCTGCCAACTTGATTGCCCATAACTGCCCTCCTCTGTTGGCCTAATCGCCCACAACTGCCCTCCACTGATGACCATCTTGTGTTCACATGGAGGCGGCCATCTTTGACCTCATGAGGCCTGCCATCTTGTGTGTTGGAGGGACAGTCAATCTGCATATTACCTCTTTATTATATAGGATGTTCATCAGGGATATTGACCTGTAATTCTTTCTTTGTAGTATCTTTATCTGGTTTTGAAATTAGGATAATGCTGGCATCAATAAAAGAACTTAGAAATGTTCCTTCCTCTTGTTTTTTTGTAATTGTTTGAGGACAGGTGTTAGTTCTTCCTTGAATGCCTAGTGAAACTCCTGTGAATCTGTTTGGACCAGGGTTTTTGTTTGCTGGGATTTTTTTTTTAAATATATTTTTAATTGATTTTTTTACAGAGAGGAAGGGAGAGGGAGAGGATAGAGCATTAAAAACATCAATGAGAGAGAAACACTGATCAGTTCCTCCCACCTAACTCCTTCTGGGGATGTGCCCGCAACCATGGTACATGCCCTTATCCGGAATCGAACCTGGGACCTTTCAGCCTGCAGGCCGATGCTCCAACCATTGAGCCAAACCTGTTAGGGCTGGGAGTATTTTAAATTATTGCTTTAATTTCCTCAATTGTTATCAGCCTACTCAGGTTTTCTGATTCTTCCTGATTCTGATTTTGTAAGATTGTATTTTTCTAGGAATTTGTCCATTTCATTCAGGTTGTCTAGCTTATTGGAATATAGTTGTTCATAGTACTTGTTTACAGTCCTTTGTATTACTGTGGTGTCAGGGACTACTTCTCCACTTCCCTTTCTGATTTTATTTGGGTCCTCTCTCTGTTCCTTGATGAATGTGGCTAATGATTTATCAATCATGGTTATCTTTCAAATAACCAGCTCTTGTTTAATTGATGCTTATAATTGTTTTTGTAGTCTCTATGTCATTTATTTTTACTCTGATCTTTATTATTTACTTTGGTCTTTTATTGCTGTTCTCTTTCCAATTCTTTAAGTTGTATGGTTCAATCGTTTATTTTTTTCTTGTTTCTTGAGGAAGACCTATAGTGATACAAACTTCCCTGTCAGCACTGCTTTTGCTGTGTCCCAGGGATTTTGGGTTGTGTGTTCATTTGTTTCCAGGAAGTTTTCTATTTTTTTCTTGATCTCATTTGTAAACCATTCATTGTTTAATAATATGTTATTTAGTCTCTAAGTGTTTGAACTTTTGGGGGGTGTTTTTACTGTAGTTGATTTTTAATTTCATTCTGAGAAGATGCTTGATATGATTTCAATCTTCTTGAACTTGTAGAAACTTGTTTTGTGTTCTAACATGATCTGCCTTTGTGAATAACCCATGTGTACTTGAGAAGAATGTATATTCTGCAGCTTTGGGGTAAAATGTTCTATAAATGTCAATTAAATCTATCTGATCCAGTGTGTCCTTTAGAGTTACAGTTTCCTTGTTAACCTTTTGTCTGGAAGATCTATGTAGTGAAGTCAACAGGGTATAAAGTCCTCTACTATGACTGTATTATTCTCAATCTTTCTCTTAAAGTTCTCCAGAAGATTTTTAATATATTTATGTGTTCCTATATTGGGTGCATCCTTTTGTTGGAACGATCCCATTAGTATTATGTAGTTTTATGTAGTGAACTTTGTTGTCTCTTGTGATGGCCTCCATTTTGAAGTCTATTTTGTCAGATATGAATATTGCTACCCCAGTTTTTCTTTTCCATTTGCATGGAAAAATATTCTCCCACCCCTTCATGCTCATCCTGTGTGAGTCTTTTATTTTGAGGTGGGTCTCCTGTAGGCAGCATATAGTTGGTCATGTTTTTGTATCCATTCAGCTATACTATATCTTTTGATTGGACCATTTAATCAATTTACATTTAAGGTTATTATTGATAGGTACTTATTTTTTTTGCCATTTTAATTCTCTATTTCTATATATTCATCTTCTTACAGCAGTCCCTTTAGCATTTCCTGCAATGCTGGTTAGTGATGATAAACTTCTTTAACCTTTCTCTGTCTTTATTTCATCATCCATTTCGAATGGTCTCCTTACTGGATATAATAATCTTGGTTTCAGATCCTTGCTTTTCATTACCTTGAAGAATCCAAGGCATTCCCTTCTGTCCAGTAGAATTTCTGATGAAAATTTTCTGACAGCCTTATGGGAGCTCCTTTTTAGGTAGCAAATTGTTTTTCTCTTGCTGCCTTTAAGATTCTCTCATCTTTAATTTTTGGCATTTTAATTATGATGTGTCTGGGCATAGGTCTATTCTTCTTGCTTAGGACTGTCTGTGCCTCCTAAACTTGTGTGCCTTTTTTCTTCATCAGGTTAGGGAAGTAGTGGTTGGTATAGCATCCACTTAGTCCCCTGCTATTTTTAATCTCCTCTGAAGGATGTCACTTTACAGAAGCAATGTGTGCTATGCCATTGTTACAATGGTGGAATTGGTAGCTGTGCCTAGGCCAAACAGTAGAGCTGGATGCAGGTTTGGTGGCCCAAAAGGAGTGTTGGATTTTTGCTACATAGTCATGAACTTATGCATTTAGATGTAAATTCTCTAGTCATTGAGCACATTCAGCTGAACAAGTCTCCCAACATGAAGAACTTACAGAGCTCACTGGCAGATGGACCTATACCTGAGCTCTTCCTGCTACATTGAGATGGCCCTTACTGAAGAAGAACAAATCATTCCTAAACCAGAAAAGGAGATTTCACAGAAGAAAAAGATATCCCAGAAGAAACTAAAGAAACAATAAGTTATGATTCAAGAGTAAATTCAGCATAAATAAATGTTAATAAAAGTTAAAAGTATAGCACATAATGCAATTACATAAAACCTGACAATAAATGACAGAAGGAACTGAAGAAACAACTTATGGCTCAGGAGTAAATTCAACATAAATAAATGCTAGTAAAAGTTAAAAGAAAAATATAGCACATATGATTACATAATTGCTGATAATAAATGATTGTTATGGCATGTCATTACTATACTTTTTAATTGATATTTTAGAGTGCACTCTTTCTACTTATAAAAAGAAATTTTGCTTTAAAACATTATGCAATAATATGCAGGCAATAGCTCAATACATCTCATGCTTACAATGTTTCTTGACTAGATAATTTTCTCTTGTGCTTGATTTATTCTCATGTTGTTTTGCACTAACATATTATACAGATTTGTAGCTCAAGAGCAATAGACTCTACCATGAAGATGAATATATAATAGGCTAAACCATTTAGGTCTGTACAACTACACTCTACAATGTTCGCAAAATGAGGAAACTGCCTAAATATTTATTTCTTAGATAATATCTGCATTGCTCAATGGCAAATGACTATAAAATCACAACCAGAACACTGACATTGATACAATCCACTGCCCTTATTTGAATTTACCATCTTACTTAAGGTTTATACAATTTTACTATGTGTATAGGCTCATGTAACCACCATTATAAAAGAGAACTAGAGGCCCAATGCAAGAAATTCGTGCAAGAGGCAGTGGATCCTAGCAGCCCCAGCCAACCCTCTTAGCCCCTTGCAATCTCGGCTGGCTTTCACAGACCTGGCCAACCCTCGTAGCCCTCCACAGCCACAGCTTTATCCGGAAGGTTGTACGGATGATCATTCAGCTGTTCAGTCTAATTAGCATATTAGTTCTTTATTATATAGGACTAGGGGCCCAATGCATGAATTCGTGCACCTTGAAAGAAACTGTGGGCTGTGAGGCCATGGGGGGCACAGGGGCAGGTGTCAGCCCATTCCCTGCATCCCCACCTGGCCCATCCTGCCCTGGTTCCCCTGGCCTACTGACTGCCGATGGCCCTGCTCCTGCTGCCACCACTCCCACTTGCTAATGGTGCTGGCTCCACCTGCACCGCTGGCAGCAGGTGTAAAAGGTGGCTGCCAGCCCCAATTGCCCCTCAGGAGCAGGGGAAGGTAGAGAAGCCCTAAGAGGTTATTGGATTTTTTGCCCACTGAGTATGATGTTAGCTGTGGGTTTATCATATATGGCTTTTATGATGTTGAGGTATGATCCTTCTATTCCCACTGTGCTGAGAGTTTTTATCAAGAAAGGGTGTTGGATTTTGTCAAATGCTTTTTCTGCATCAATTGATATGACTATGTGATTTTTATCTCTCAATTTGTTTATGTGATGTATCACATTTATTGATTTGCAGATATGGTACCATCCCTGCATTCCTGGGATGAATCCTGCTTGGTCATGGTGTATGATCTTTCTGATGTACTGCTGGATCGGTTTGCTAGAATTTTGTTGAGGATTTTGGCATCTATGTTCATGAGAGATATTGGCCTATAATTCTCTTTCATTGTGTTGTCTTTATCTGGTTTTGGTATTAGGGTGATGCTGGCTTCATAGAAGGTGTTTGGAAGTGTTCCTTCTTCTTGAATGTTTTTGAATAGTCTGAGGAGGATAGGTTTTAATTCTTCCTTGAATGTTTGGCAAAACTCTCCTGTGTAGCCATCTGGACCCGGGCTTTTATTTG
Source organism: Lasiurus cinereus (assembly GCA_011751065.1). Taxonomy (NCBI): domain Eukaryota; kingdom Metazoa; phylum Chordata; class Mammalia; order Chiroptera; family Vespertilionidae; genus Lasiurus; species Lasiurus cinereus. Next base: position 15,910,202 of record JAAGEH010000012.1, on the reverse strand, counting down.
CTGGAAGCTTTTTGATTACTGCTTCGATATCTTCCATAGTTATTGGATTATTGAGATGTTTGGTTTCCTCCTCATTGAGTTTTGGGAGGTTATATTTTTCTAGGAAAATGT
>JAAGEH010000012.1:15754324-15900091 GCA_011751065.1 Lasiurus cinereus | reverse complement strand
GTAGAGTGGAAGAGACATGGCAGACAGAGAGAAACATCCTTCCTGCATAAACCCAGGGCCAGGGAGGAGCCTGCAACCACGGTACAACCCTTCACCAGAATTGAACCCAGGATCCTTTGGTCTGCAGGCTGATGCTCTATCCACTGAGCCAAACCAGCTAGGGCAATCTTTCAAGTTTTTATTAAGCAATTGCTCTATATAAGTTATTATGTAAGGTTTTATGAGTGCAGACATTAAACAAAAATACAATATCAGTCTTCAAGAGTTGCAGGATTTGGTTGTGTGTGTGTGTGTAGTGGGGAAAGGAATTAAAAACAAAAAAAAAAGAGTTTGAGGCCAGTAGAACAGTTCATATTAGTAATGAGCTTTTACCCTCAACTTCAGTGCTATTCAAAGTACAGTACTGGCTAAAGGTATTCAAACTATCTGTTACAGGTTTGCTATAAGAGTTTGTGGCAGAAATCAACTATGAAACTAAAGGCACTTTAGTTCTGTGATTTATTTAGGCAAAAAGACTTTCTTGGTAAAGGAAGAAGTGCCTTATTTAATATTCTGACACAAGTCCCCTAACTTATCTCAGGACTTCTGAGTAGCACTGTTCTATATCTAAGGTATTTTTCATAAAACTTCAATAAATGATTTAAATATAAGCAACATTTTAAGGTATCATAATTCAATTTAATTTCTGATTATTAACATTTAATGAGTGACAATGACATGTCCAGATCTGCCTAAGCATTGTGGAATGAGCTGGGAGGAAGACTTGGGAGTATCTTGGGTGGGAGTTGGGGGGGGGGGGGGGGGGTAGAGGAAAGGGCATTGGGGAACTGGTTATTATTTTCATTTTAGAAGTGTGTAATCTAATAGAAATAGGTAGAGCTCATCTATGAAACTCTTGGAACTAACTCTATTTTCTTTGTTTTCAAGAATCTCAATGTCAGTAATAACACTGCAATTTTCTATTCAATAGAGATACAGAAATAGTAAGGCTGAAGTCAGAGTTAAATACTCTGATGATAAAGAGAATGATAAAGAGTGGAGGACTCTTCTCTTGAAGGGATCTCCATACCTCTCTAGAATCATATCAAAAGCAATTAAGCTTTGTCTGAAATTTAGGTTTTGTTTCAGGAAGGGTTGGCTCACTTTTTGCTGCTTATTCAGGGAATTCTGACATGTGAAATAAGGGACTGCTTGAGATTTCTTTAGTAAATTTTATTTTTGGTCATCTTATAGGATGTTCAGGAACTAACTGTGGTAAGTAAAAAAGAAACAATTATTATTCAGAAGAGATAAGAGTTTCTAAGTTAACCAACGTTAATATTAAAAATCATGCTCTGCCCTGACCAGGTTATTCAATTGGTTAGAGTGTCATCCCAATTTGCCAAGGTTGTGGATTGGATACTGGGTCAGGGAAAAAACAAGAATCAACCAATGAATGCAGTGATAACTGGAACAACAAAATCTCTCTCTCTCTCCCTCCCCTCCTCTCCCCCCCCCCCGCACCCCCCCCTGCCCCTTCACTAAATACACACACACTCTCTGACAAGCATGTTTTTTTAACTTTGTAAATAAACTATAAAAGGCAGTACAGTCATAGAGTGAAGAACAAATAATAAATATAAGTAAATAGCTTAAATTTAGAAGCATATTAAAGACCCAAAAAGCTTAATACAAGGGGAGGAGTATGAAGAATACCAAGACCAATATAAAAGTTTTATAATTGTATTCCAAGCATGAAATGTTAAGGAAAAGCAAAGGCCCACATCTGGGGATAGCTGGTATAATGTTATCAAATGACAATTTTATTCTTATTGCCTCTCTTAAGGAGAATGGTCTTCAAATGATGAATGAAAACTAGACACAAAAGGACACACACCTTCCTTTTTTCTTTTAAAAAAATTTTTTTATTGTTGAGAGTATTACAGATATCCTCCTTTTTCCTCCCTATTGCCCCCCTACACCGAGTTCTCACTCCACTCCAGGCCTTTACCACCCTATTGTTTGTGTCCAAAATAATACATGTCCTATCTAATAAAGATGGACTATGCAAATTGACCATAACTCCGTGACAAAGCTGGTGACACCAACAGCCAATAAGGAGGAAATATGCAAATCGATGTGACAAGGCGAGAGGTGGAAGGTGGCTCTGGCGGGAGCGAAGGCAGACAGGCGGCTCTGGGTCAGAGCGAAGGCGGAGAGGTGGCTCTGGGCCAGAGCAAAGTTGGTGCCAGCAGCCAGGGGAAGGAAAGCCTATTCTTGTACGAATCTTCATGCATCGGGCCTCTAGTATGCATATAAGATCTTTGGTTAATCTCTTCCTGCAACCCCCTCATCAATTCCCTCTGAGATTCACCAGTCGGTTCCATGCCTCTATTTTACTCATCAGTTTGTTTTGTTCATTAGATTTCTTGTTCAGCTATTTTGATTTTTTAGATCAACATTTCATTTAATACTTATTTGGTAATGAATTCCTTTAGCTTTTTCTTATCTGTGAAGCCCTTTAACTGACCTTCATTCAAACTGATAGCTTTGTTGGGTAGAGCAATTTTGGTTGTAGGTTCTTGCTTTACATGACTGAATATTTCTTGCCACTCCCTCAGGCCTGCATAGTTTCTGTTGAGAAACCAGCCAACAGTCGTATTGGTGCTCCCTTGTAGGTAACTAACTGCTATTCTCTGGCTGCTTTTAAGAATCTCTCTTTGTCCTTTACCCTTGGCATTTTAATTATGATTTATCTTGGTGTGGGCCTCTTTGGGTTCCTCTTGTTTGGAACTCTGTGCTTCTTGGACTTGTTAATCTATTTCTTTCACCACATAATAGATGTTTTCTGCCATTATTTCCTCAAATAGGTTTTCAATATCATGCTCTCTCTCTTTTCTCTTTCTGGCACCCCCATAATGCAAATGCTGGTATACTTGAAGTTGTCCCAGAGGTTCCTTACATTATCTTCATATTTTTGTTTAAATAATTATTTATTATTGAAAGTATTACCTATGCGCCCCCTCCCCCATGACCCCTCTAGCTATCTTCATGTTTTTGGATTCTTTTTTTCTTTTTGAGCCTCTGATTGATTTTTTGTTTGTTTGTTTTTATTTTTTTTGTATCTCATGTTCCAAATCGTTGATTGATTTTCAGAATCCTGTACTACTGAATTCCTATAAATTATTTTTATTTCAGTTAATGTATGCCTAATTTCTGACTGGTCTTTTTCATGTCTTTGAAATTCTAATATTCTTGTGATTCTCCCTACATCTTGTGGAGCTCTCATTAAGATCCTTGAGCAACCTTTTAACCATTGTTTTGACTCTGTACCCAGTACAGTGGTACCTCGAGATACGAGTGCCCTAACATACGAGATTTTTGAGATACGAGCCATTGAGCGAGCGATTTTTGCTTTGAAATACGAGCAACATTTGAGATAGGAGTAATCTTGCAAATCGGCCAGCTGCACACGACCCACCAGTTTACCGCGACTCGAGCGTCTCATAGTTTCCCACGCCTCAAGGTTATGGAACAAATTAAACTCGTATCTCGAGGTACCACTGTAGTTTGCTTGCTTCCATTTCTTTCATTTGTGACATGTTTGTCTCTGCATTTTGGCTGCTTCCCTGTGATTGTTTCTATGTATTAGGTAGAGCTGTTATGTCTCCTGGAATTGGTAAAGTAGCCTATGTAGTAGGTGTCCTATAGGGCCCAATGGCTCAGCCTCCATCACCTGAACTGGGCCCTCTAGGTACATCCCTGGGTAGGCTGTGTGCACTGTCTTGTTGTAGTTGAGACTTGATTGCTGTGGGTATCGCTGGGAGGAGTTGATCTCCAGGCCAATTGACTGTTGAGGATCAGCTGCATCTACAATGAAAGAGCTACTGTGCAGGAGACACCCTTATATATCTGATAGGGTCTGAAGCTGTCCACCAGGTGCACTGGCTCTGGGGATTCCCAGGAGGTGCAAAGTCAGCCACTGCTTGGGGCTGTCTGGCAGAAGTGACAAAGAGATCTGTAGATGGCTGCTATTGTATTGGGTTCGGAAGTGTCCAGATGAAGCCCAGCTATGAAGCAAGACAGGCTGCTGCTAGTGCTGGCCTTCAGCTTCTTATTGATAGGTTTGGGGCATGCTAATGCCAGCTGCTGCTTGTTAGAGAGTTTTTGGAAATCTGAAGCCTGAACCAAGACAGACCATTCATATGGAAAAGCTGCTGCAAACACTTTGGGTGGAGCTTCAAATTGGATGGGTCGGGTTCTCAAGGAATCACCAGGATGGAGTGAAGAGTATGGGCTACACTGATGAAAATTCAGATATGGCTGCCAGTCAGCACTGCAACGGGGGATATTCCAGCACAGGAACAATGAACCTTGTCTGGGAGAAAACCGCCTTTGAGTTCTTGCCCTGATGCCAGACAATCCAGTTCCTCCCCATAAGCCACCAACCAGTGCTGGAGCTCAGAGAAAGTGGGACCGTGTAAGTTTGTGTGTCAGCCCTTTTAGAGAAATTTCTGGGTCACCCACTGGTTTTTACAGCCCAAAGTTATAGGGACGTCCTGAGCTGGGGGGTCTGGTGTGGGGCTGGCACCCCTGCTTCTCACGAGTCCTCTGCAGCCAAGATAAGAAAAAAATGTCACACCTGGGTGCCTGGCCAGCACGTTCCGGGCCTCCATTCCTCCTACCAATATCAATATACTTTCTTTACTTCTCTAGTTGTAGGATTTTCATTCAGCAACATTTCTGAATGATGTTTGTTCTATATTTTACTTGTAATTTTAATGTGGTTGTGGGAGGCAGCAAGGATGGGCATTTACCTATGCTGCCATCTTGATTTTCCCCCAGCTCCTTTTCAAATTTTATAAAAAATGGTGTATTTTTATGCTATGTGGTCTTAGAAATGACCCCTGCCATATTATTTTCATTATTCAAGTTATACAGAATTTTAACATCATAAAAAATATCCTCATTACATGTAAATCATCCTTACCTTTCGTAGTTCAACTGTCACTTCATTTCTGTGTCTTCGCATTGTCTAAAAAGAAAAAGATTATATTAAATATATAAAAAGCCAAAACTGTCTATGTTACTGGATATCTACTGGTTAATTTTATGGTGAGTTAGGAGGTGTGGTTTGTCTGCCTTTCCATTCCCTTTTCCTAACTGCACCCTGGCTTACTATAGAGAACTGTATATTCTCCCTTGTATAGTCTTGATAGAACTGCCTATTAATGAATCTATACTAAGTTAAGTAGGGCATGAGATTCAAACACATGAACAGAACTTTATTCCACATAACTCTGAATCTTGAGGTAAATGGGAAGGAAAAAATAGCAGCAATGGACCACGTATAATGATGCCTATGTCCCGGACTTGCTCTATTTCTAGTTATCTGGTGTGCCTATTCATAACTATGAACTATCCCATATTTTCCCAATAAATTATGGTTTTGCTTAAGTCAGCAGGACTGGTTTTTGATGTTTGCAACCAATGAAGTCTATCTCAAACAATTCATGTTTTTAAAAAGAAAACAACTCACTGTCATGGCCTTAAAACCACATGAAAATGAAAGTAAGTTTGGGAAAACAGTTTGTATCAAAAGGGAAAAAGTATCTTCTAACTCTCTTAATAGTCTTTACCAGGCACATCTTATCAGAAATTATTGAAATGAGCAGATAGCCCCTCTCCCCTTGATGTACTGATATAATGAACTAGTGGCTCAGTGCACGATTTGTGCATATCGAAAGAAAATTAATTAAAAGAAATATTTTAATATCACTATTTGCCCTTTCTCTATAATAGAAGTGTCAATGAAATTCACGATCAACGATGACAGATCAAAACACACACTGGCGCCAGTGAGAGTTTTATATATATAGATAAACTTGCTTAATTAGACCTGCTTTCTGATTTAGCTAAACTTTTTACAGCTCTGTGAAGTACCCCAACTTCTCTTTCAAGTATTTGTCAGCAACACAGGAGTAAATGCCAACACAAAGAAGTTTATTATTGTAGATCACACAGGGAGAACAAAATGTAAAATATTTAATTGCAGCAGTGTTTGACTATATCCTGCGCAGTGAGAAAACCTGAAATCATTTTCAAGGCCCACCATTTCTTACTTCTTTTCAGTTGGGTCAAGTTTCTAAGATTTCTAAATCTTCGTTTTCTGGCTAATGAGAAGAAAATAGGATTCTAGTGAGTCTCCTATCTACCTATTCCAAGACTTCTGTGAGGATCAAATAAGATAAGCCATGAGAAAATGCTTCACAGACATTTGGTTAAAGTGTGAAATGTTTGCACTTGCCTATAAGCAAGTCGTATTCCTGGGCTGAGGAAACTGCATGGAGGCTAATCATTGCTAGGGAGAGGAAGATGGGTGTTGCTATATGACATCATTACCCGGCACCCACAGCCACAGTTGCTAGGCTGGGCTGGGCTGTGGTCTGCATATTACGCCATGGGGTCTCAGCAGGGTTGGCTGTGACTTGGTGGGCTGTCGCTCCGGGGTGGTGGCAGGGCCTGTGTCCCACTTGAGGGAAGCCGAGTGTTGCTTTGTAGGTGCCAGGTCCATAGTGCTGTTTCTCTGTAAATGACCAGTGCGCATCATGGCAGCTCCTGCATTGAACGTCTGCCCCCTGGTGGTCAGGGCGTGTCACAGTGACCGGTTGGACACTTAGCATATTAGCCCTTTATATACATACTAGAGGCCTGGTGCACAAAATTTGTGCACAGTGGGGGAGGGGTCCCTTCAGCCCAGTCAGACATCCCTCTCACAATCCTGGACTGCTGGCTCCTAATTGCTCACCTGTCTGCCTGCCTGGTCATCCTTAACTGTCCCCACCCCCACCGGCCTGATCACCCCTCACTACTTCTGTGTGTCAATCTGATCGCCCCTAACTGCCCCTCCTGCCAGCCTGGTCCCCCTCCCCCCAACTGCCCCCAGCAGCTGACTAGATTGCCCCCAACTGCCAGCCTGATTGCTCCTAACAGCCTGGTCAGCCCTCACTGCCCCCTCTACCAGCCTAATTGCTCCCAACTGTCCCCCTCCCACCAGCCTGGTCACCCCTCACTGCCCCCCCTGCCAGCCCAATCATACCCAACTGCTCCCCTCCTGCCGCCCTGGTCACTCCCAACTTCCCTCTGCCGGCCTGGTCACACCTAACTGCCACCCCCTCCACCAGCCTGGTCGCCTCTTACTCCCCCTGTCACCCTGGTCGCCCCCCAAATGCACCCTCTGCTGGCCTGGTTGCCCCCAGCTGCCCCCCCTGCTGGCCTAGTTGTCCCTCACAAACCACCCCCCCCTGCCGGCTGGTCATAGGCTGCCATCTTGTGATGGTGTGAGGGTTAATTTGCATATCACCTCTTTGTTATATAGAAGATATACATATAAAATTTCATTACATATACTAGAGGATCGGTGCATGAAATTTGTGCAAGAGTAGGCCTTCACAGCTGTGGTCCGGCTGCCTGGATCCATCCCTCACAGCCGTAGTGGCTGTCTCCATCCCATGGCTGCAGCTCCAGCTGCGTCAGAAAGGACGTCCAGTCTAATTAGCATATTAGACTTTGATTACTATAGACTACTATAGATTCTTTTGTTATGGTATCTCTGTAAAGTTTTATTACCCTGCAGTAACAAATTAATCCCCTTTTTAGGGAAAAAAAATCCCATGGAAACCAAATTATGTTTAAATATTACTTTAGATATAAAATTACACTTAAATATAGATATATATCAAATGTAATTAAAACTGCCAAACAACCCTGGCCAGTGTGGTTTAGTTGGTTGGAGCAATGTCCAGTACACCAAAAGGTGATGGGTTCAATTGGCACTGCTCAGGTTGTGGGTTTGAGCGCCAGTCAGGGCAGCAACCAATCGATGTTTTTTTCTGTCCCTCCCTCTCCCTCTCTCTCTCTAAAATCACTGAAAACATTTCCTCATGTAAGGATTAAAAACAAAAACAAACAAAATTCAAATTAGTAGCATTCATTTAATGTGATGGAATAATGCATTAATAAAACTATTATCATTAATAGGGTTCAACAGTAGAAAGAGCTTTGAATCTACTTTTATATTTACTATGTTTTTGTGTTTTGACTTCAATACTATTAATACAGAATATTTTCTGTATAAATTCATCATATAAAATGGTAATAAATGTTGAACAATCTTCAAATACCAATATTAATGAAGTATTACTTGATAACTCTGTAAACTGTCTTTATTCACTCAAAGATTAGAACTGTACCATTGTTAAATTTGCCTATATGAATAGTTAATCCAACTGTTACTAGAACTGAGAAGAACAAAACATGTTCATTGGGATAACTACTACATTTAATTATTTATGAATTGTTATAAGATGGTACATAACAACAAGATTCAGGTGGTATATCCTTTCCAAAATATGACCAAATTATTGCTATACTGTAATTCACATTCAAATACTGCAGCAAAGCTCCAGCTGGTTTGGTTCAGTTGTTAAGAGTGTTGGCCCACAGACTGAAGGGTCTCTCTCAGGTTCAATTCCAGTCAGGGACATGTACCTTGGTTACAGGCTCAGTCCCCAGCCTGGGTTGGGACACATGCAAGAGGTAACCAGTCGATATGTATTTCTCATATTGATGTTCTTCTCTCTCTGTTTCTCCCTGTCTCTTCCATTCTCAATGGAGAAACATCCTCGGGTGAGGATAAACAACAACAACAACAACTCTTCGGCATGGATAGAGTTAACTTTTAAAGTACCCTAAAACTGGGAATCCACACATCAGAGGTTCTTAGCATTTTAAGCATCTATATCAGCAGTTAGCTCCCAGTTAGTAAGTGCTTTGCATATCAAAATCTGAATTTAGACACTAGTTTGTTAATTAGTATAAGATATGTTGATACTCTTATTGCTGAATAGAATGGTTCAAGATATATGGACTGACTAGGAATATCATACAAGTGCCTTGAATCTTACCTATCTGCAGTCTATTTCAGAATAGTGTTTGAGTCTAAGTCTCCCTTTGATAGTGTGTCCCACCCCTTCTTGGAGGATTCTGTCACCTAATCCTAGTCAGATCTTTGAGGTATCTGCTTATGGTTGAAGTTTTATTGCAAGGTTGTAGTCTAGAGTCTAAAAGGGCTAAACTCATAGAACAAGCTGCATGGCATTTTGTGATTGCTTGCTAATATGGGTGTATAAGTAGCAGAATTTTATCTATAGCTTGTTTTATTATAACTCAGTGGTAATAAAAATTCTAAGGAAAAACATCTATTATCCTCACTTATCTCTAATAGTTAAAGATATCCTATTCATCCAAAATTAATGTAAATGTAAACCATATGAGTGTAAATGGCCAAATGGCCAAATGGCTTAGGTCTGTTAGCAGCAAGTACTTTTGAGTTAGTCATGACTTACTCTGTTCTCTGAATCATAGCAAAAGTTTGCATCTTAGGCCCTTTCCTGCCTTACATTCTTCCCAACTGATCTCATCTATTCTCATATCTTCAATTATTGTTTGATGACCACTCCCAAATACCTATCTGTAGTTCAGCTCTCTCACCTGAGCACCAGATGTGTAAGTACAACATGCATTCACTCAACAAACATTTATTGAATTCATCTAAAATTCAACAGGCAATATGCCTGCAATTAGGAGACAAGTAGATGAGTCTAGGACAGTGGTCAGAAAACTGCAGCTTGTGGGCCAAATCTGACAGAGAGTTTTTGTAGGATCTGCCAGACAGTTTTTGTAGGATCTGCCAGGAATGGTTTTTATATTTTTAAGTGATTATATTATACATGATATTAAGTATCTACATAATACCTTATTTTTGTTTCTTGGTTACCGAAGCCTAAAATATTTACTATCTGTATTTTGAAGTAAAAATATGCCGGTCTGCACTCATGCAGTTGTGGACAAATTGATTAAGGAGTCCGGGCGGGGCAGCAGACTTGGAAGGGTTAGCTCACCAGCTCTCTTGAACAATTACCTTCTTGCAGTGAAAGGGTAAATGGGGAGTGAAGGAGTCAATGTAAAGGGCAGCAAGTCAACTCTGCTTCTGGCAGTGTAGGAGGGGTAATTGTCAATCAACTTATTGAGCACTACTATGTGTGAGACACTGCCAGGACGCTTTGGAATGGTGACCTCTGCTTCCATGGGAGATTGCAGTACAGACTGGAAGGAAGCAACTGAGGCATGGAGAGGGCTGACATTTCACAAGACTAACAGACAGAAGAATGCCATGAGCAAAGATACAAAGGATGTATCTAGAAATGGAGTGGGCTTCTTGGCCAGTCTAGTCCAAGGGATGTGGAGCAGGAATGTGTGAACTGAGCCTGGAAAAAAGGATCCCTTCTATGGCTCCTAGCAGGACAACTCTCCCTAGTCCTGGGGTTGGGGAGCGCCTGGAAGAAATTCTTACCCAAAACTACTTACTCTTCCACAAGTATTCCCAAAATTAGGAAACAGTATAACCATGCTAATAGTTGCAAAATCCCAATCCTGGAACATCATCCAATTCTACTCACACTCTCATTCTTTGACATGCAACTAGTCACCAAAACAGGATTCAAACTTTCTAGACTGCCACTATCTTAGACTAAGGCCACATCATCTCACCTGAATAACTACAATAGCCTCCTATCTTCTTCTATGCACTGAATCTATTTCCCACAATGCAGTTAGAGTGTTCTTTTTGAAAAGCAAATCCCTGTTGTCTCTCAATATAATTTTTAATCTCTTGGATTCACCCCTTCCAAAATCACCAGGACAGCCAAACCAGAACCCATGGAAAAAATCTGTAAGACTGGCTGACAAAGTATCCCCCCAAATTCTCAAATACAAGCAGGGCCTGGTTAAATCACCAACTATATACTCACATGGTATCAGCATGTATGAAGAAAAAAGCAGAAGGGCAAAAGTAATAGGGCAACTAAAGGGCTTGAGGACAGGAGAGCACATAATCATGAATCAGTAGAGTTTAGAAGGGCTATCTATAAAATAAAAGTGTAATATGCTAATTAAATTGGACATCCTTCCAGACAGCCTTCTGGTTGAAGCTGGGGCTGTGAGGGAAGCCTGGGTCCCGGCTGCCCACCACCGGCCAGAGGGAAGCCTGGGTCCCAGGTGCCAGAGGAAAGCCAATGCCAGCAGTTGGGCCTACTCTTGCACGAATTTCAAGCATCAGGCCTCTAGTCTATATATATGAAAGCCTAAGCTACTGAACAACTGGAATGACCAGTCGCTATGATGTGCACTGACCACCAGGAGGAGGAGCTACCCCATGGTGGTCAGTGTGGAGCAAGAGTGCTGCTCAGCTGAGATCTGTCCTGACGGCCCACCAGTCCTGTGACAGCCACTCCCTCATTCAGTAATCCTGCAGGTCCAATCTCTGGAGAACAGGCCAGGTACTGACAGACCAGTGCTATCAGTACGATCCCAATAGCGCTGTTGGCCTCTGGAAGACGGCCTTGGGCACCATGGCTGCCTCCCCTCCTTAAATGTTCCACAAGGAAGAAACAATATAAAAGTGACCGCCAGGTGGCTTCCAACAACTGGCATGAAAGTCAGTTGAACAGATCCTTATCCCAGGCCTGGCAAGGGGGTCCCATTGCCCTCCCAGAGGGCTGATCATGTCCCAGGCCCCCCACATCCCCTTTGAGACCCCACCTGTGTAAGAATTCATGCACCAGGTCTCTAGTTTAAGAATAGCTGCAAATATTCAGCAATAAGAGTATCAACATATCTTATACTAATTAACAAACTAGTGTCTAAATTCAGATTTTGATATGCAAAGCACTTACTAACTGGAAGCTAACTGCTGATATAAATGCTTAAAATGCTAACAACCTCTGAAGTGTGGATTCCGGATTTTAGGGTGCTTTAAAAGTTAACTCTATCCATGCTGAAGGGTTTTTGTTGTTGTTTACCCTCTCCTGAGGATATTTCTCCATTGAGAATGGAAGGGAGGGGGAGAGAGAAGAATAGCTGCAAATGGCCCTTTTGCACCTGCCAACATTGTAAGGTATGATGAACCTAGACTCAAAAAAAAAAAGTTTCCCTTCCTGGACAAAGTGTTCAACTGAAAAGAAACTTCTAGGAGTAAGCAAGACAGGCACACTGTGGCAAAGGAAAGAGAGAGGTAAAAAGCGAGTTAGTGAGACAAAGCCAAATCTCAAAAAACAGGAAGCCATATTTTATTTTATCATTTGGCAATAAACAACAGAAGAAGGAGGTCTACAGTGGTAAAGCTACAGAAACTATCCTGATCCATCCTTTGCTCTGAAAAGTTCAGGAAAGCCTATTATAAAATGAGTAACAGTGAAGAATTGCGGTCAAATCCCATGCCATAAGAAAACCTTGTTGCACTACAGCACCATCTAATGGAAAACAAAAGAAATGTTTCCACTTTACCTCCTGAATGGTTAAAAGCATCAAGTACTGAAAAAAAGATTTCAATCCTTCAAATGCCCAGGTTGAGAAAAAAATCCATCAAGTACCATGAATAAGCAAGATAACAAAGTAGCTTAGAAAAAAAAATCTGCAGAAAATAAAAGTAAAGATAATTAAATGACAAAGATTGTAGTTCTGGAAAAAACCTCAGTGAGATACAAGAAAAGTTCTGGCAGTCCAACAAGCTCAGAACTTTACCAAAGAGATTAACATAACACCATAGAAAACAATGAAACAGAAATTCTACAGCTGAAGAACTCAATAAATGAGATGAAGAATGAGTGAGAGTGCTTAGGAAATAGACAAATGAAAAAACGAATTACTCATCTTCAAGATAGAAATCTACAAGTAGAAGAGAGAAAACTGAGCTTAAAAAAAAATCCAGCCAAGACCGGTTTGGCTCAGTGAATAGAGCGTCGGCTTGCGGACTGAAAGGTCCCAGGTTCGATTCCGGTCGGGGGCATGTACCTTGCTTGCAGGCACATCTCCAGTAGGGGGCGTGCAGGAGGCGGCTAATAGATGTCTCTCATCAATGTTTCTGACTTTCTATCTCTCTCCCTTCCTCTCTGTAAAAAATCAATAAAATATATTAAAAAAAAATCCAGCCGAAACCGGTTTGGTTCAGCCTGCAGACTGAAGGGTCCCAGGTTCGATTCCGGTCAAGGGCACGTACATTGGTTGCGGGCACATCTCCAGTAGGGGGCGTGCAGGAGGCGGCTAATTGATGTCTCTCTCTCTTGTCGATGTTTCTGACTTTCTATCCCTCTCCCTTCCTCTCTGTGAAAAATCAATAAAATATATTTTTAAAAAAATCCAGAAAATTCTACAAGAACATTCTGATTCCATTACAAAGAAAAATATAAGGAAAATGGCATACCAGAAGAAGAGAGAGAAAAGGGAACAGAGCACATATTTAAACAAATAATAGATGAGAACTTCCCATACCTATGAAAAGAACTGGACCCTTGAATCCAAGATTCTAACCTAATAATCTCAATGCAAAAAGACCTACTCCAAGGCACACTATATTAAAGCTGTCAAAAGTTAATAACAGCCAAGACAGCCAATGAAGACTATAAGCTATAAAGGAAACCTCATTAAAATATCATCAGGTTATTCAGGAGAGTGGGGAATCAAATCTATAATAATAAAAGCATAATATGCTAATTAGACCAGATGTCCTTCCAGATGAAGCAGGGCTGCGAGAGAAGCCCAGGTTCTGGGTGCCTGCTGGTGGCCAGAGGGAAGCCTGGGTCCTGGGTGCCAGAGGAAAGCCAGTGCCAGAAGCTGGGGGAAGGCCTACTCTTACATGAATTCCATGCATCGGGCCTCTAATATTAAAAATATTGAAAGATAGAAATCACCAGCCAATAAAAATATACCCATCAAAGTTATACTTTAGATATGAAGGGGAAATAAAGGCTTTTCCAGACAAACTAAAAATGAGGAATGTACTATAAGACCTACATAACAAGAAACATTTTTAACTGAAACAAAAAGACAAAAGGATACAAAACTGTAAGATGACAAAGAGAAGTAGGAAAATCCAACTCTTTTTCAGACTATGTTATTAAATACTTAAATATAAAGGTTAAAGATACTTAAAAAAAACACTATTATCTTCTGCACTTGGAAAATGAATGCACAGCATAAAAAGGGATAATGTGACAACAGAAACATAAAACGGGAAGGAACAAAAAGACTGAACTTGCACTGGTAGATGGAGATAAGATTCAACCAGAAGAAAAAGAATTATTGTTCCTATGACATTTTTCCCCCATAAAACTAATAGTAACCATGCAAAAACAAAAAAAAATTCAGAACTGAGACAGGTAACATAAAAAGGGAAAATCATAGACTACTATCAAACTAAAATAGCAGACAGAAACACAAGAGAAAAGAAACAATGAAGGCAGAGAATAACCAGAAAACAAAATATAAAATGGCTACACGAAGTCATATATCAATAATCACCCTAAATGTAAATAGATTGAACTCACCAATTAAAAGACACAGAATAGTGAATTAAAAAAACCAGACCCAACTATATGTTGCCTTCAAGAGACTCATCTCAGCTACAAAGACAAACAAATACTTAAAGTGAAGGGCTAGAAGATAATACTCCAAGCAAATGGCACCCAGAAAAAAGGTGGTGTGGCTATACTTATATCAGACAAAATAGACTGGATAAAAACGGAAATGAAAGAGAAAGATGAGTATTTTACAATGATAAAGAAGACAATACATTAAGAAGACATAACACTTATTAATATACACACACCCAACCTGAGAGCATCAAAATTATCAAGCAATTACTAACAGAACTCAAAAGGAAAAACTGACAAAAATACAATTATAGTAGGGAACCTAAATACCCATTGACAGCAATAGATAAAAATGTCCTTAAATGACACATTTGATCAAATAGACATAATATTTATAGAGCTTTCCATCCCAAAACAACAGACTATATATTTGTCTCTAGCATACATGGAACATTCTCAAGATAGACCATATGATGGAGCACAAAACTAGTCTCAATAAATTTAAGAAAATTGAAATCATACTAAATATATTCTCTACCTACAATGGTTTGAAACTAGAGATCAACTATAAAAAGAAAGCTAGAAAACCCGCAAATATATGGAGATTAAACAACATGCTACTGAACACCTACTGGGTCAAAGAAGAAATTAACAGAAGAGATAAAAAGCTACATAGAGACAAATGAGAATGACAATATAACATATCAAAATTTGGGAGATGCAGCAAAAGTGATACTAAGAGGAAAGTTTACAAGACCTACCTCAGAAACAAGAAAAATCTCAAATAAACAATTGAACACTTCATCTTAAAGAATAGAAAAACAAATGAAGTCCAAACTTAGGAAAAGGAAGGAAATAATAAAAATTAGAGCAGAACTGCGCTGGCCAGGTGACTCAGTTGGTTGGAGCATGGTCTCATACACTAAAAGGTTGCAAGTTTGATTCCCAGTCAGAGCACATACCTAGGTTGTGTCAGGGCACGTATGGGAGGCAACTGATCAATGTTTCTCTCATATTGCTGTTTCTCTCTCCTCCCTTCCTCTCTCTCTAAAAAACAAACAAAATGTATTTTTGGGTGAGGATTAAAATAAAAAATAAAGTAGAATTCAACAAACAAACAAACAAAAGTAACAGAAAAAATTAATGAAAAAAAAGAGCTGATGCTTTTTTTAAAAAAAAGATAAATGAAGCGGAAAAACTTCTGACTAGATCACTAAGGAAAAAGGAGAAAAGACTCAAATAAATAAAATTACAAATGAAAGAGAAGTTACAAAAGGTATCACAGAAAAAAAAAAGTATTGATTATACAAGAACACTATGAAAGACTGTATGTCACCAAATTTGATTAGTTGGCAGAAATTAACAAATTCTTAGAAATATATAACATTCCTATACTGAACCAGGAAGAACTGGTAAACCTAAATAGATGCATCAACAGTAAGAAAATTGAAATAGTCATCAAAAGCCTCCTCCCCCAGAAAAGTTCAAGTCCAGATGGCTACACTAGTGAATTCTGCCAAACATTCAAAGACAATTCAATACCTATCCTCAAAGTCTTCCAAGAAATTGAAGAAAAGGGAATACCCACACTTGACAAGGACAACACAAAGATATGAAAAAAAAAATTACAGACCAATATCTCTGATGAAAACAGATGCAAAAATCCTAAACAAAGGACTATCAAATCTATACTAATAAAAGAGTAATATGCTAATTAGACTGGGTGACCAGCCATCTTCTGGACATCTGACCTCCTTCTGGACAAAGCCACGGAGGTAGGGGCTGAGGCAGAGCAGGTCAGCAGAGGAGGGCAGTTGGGGGCCATCAGGATGGCAGGGGATGGCAATTGAGACCATCAAGCCAGTAGGGCAGGGAAGTTGGGGGCCATCAGGCTGGTAGGAGAGCGGTTAGGTGGCAATCAGGCCAGCAGAGGAGGTTAGGGGGTGATCAGGCAGGCAAGTGGTTAAGAACCAGTGGTCCCAGATTATAAGAAAGATGTCCCAGATTAGAGAGGGTGCAGGCTGGCCTGAGAGACACCACCCCCTGTGCACGAATTTCGTGCACCAGGCCTCTAGTAAAATAAAATACATTATAAATATAACACATCACAATCAAGTGGGATTTATTTCAGGGATGCAAGGATGGCTGAACACATGCAAAACAATTGATGCAATATACCACATTAACAAAATAAAAGATAAAAATCATAATGTCAATAGATGTGAAAATATAATACATTACAAGCAAGTGGGATTTATTTCAGGGATGCAAAGATGGCTGAACACATGCAAATCAATCGATGTGATATACCACATTAACAAAATAAAAGATAAAAGTCATATGATAATATCAACAGATGCAGAAAAAGCATATGACAAGTCACAACATCCATTTAGTATAACTAAAACACTCAATAAAATGGATATAGAAGGGATGTTCCTCGTTATAGTAAAGGCTACATATAACAAATCCACAGCCAATATCACACTTTATAGTGAAAAGCTAAAAGCTTTCACTCTCTAACATCAGGAACAAGACAAAGTTAACCACACTCACCACTGTTTTTCCACACAGTACTGTTAAGTTCTAGCCAAAACAGCCTGGAAAGAGAAATAAATAAAAGGTACCTAAATTGGGAATAAAGAAGTAAAACTGTCACACTTGCAGATGGCATGATTTTATATATAGAAAACTCTGAAAACTCCACCAAAAGACTATTAGAAACAATATTAGAGGCTGATGCACGAAATTCATGCAACAGTAGGCTTTCCTTCCCCCAGATGCTGGCACCAGCTTCCTGCTGACACTCAGGACTCAGGATTCCCTCCGGGTGCTAGCAGGCATCTGGGACCTAGGCTTCCCTCACAGCCCTGGCATCATCTGGAAGGATGTATGGTCTAATTAGCACATAACACTTTTATTATTATAGATAGTAAAGTTGCATGATACAAAAATCAATGCACAAAAATGCTGCATTCCTTCCTGTATATTAACAATGAAATATCAGACAGAGAAATGAAGAAAACAATGCCATTTGCAATTGCAACAGAAAGGATAAAGTCCTAGTAATCAACAAAGGAAGTGAAAAATCTATACATTGAAAGTAACAAGACATTATTGAAAAAAGTGCAAATACAAGAAATGGAAAGATATTTGTGGACTGGAAGAATCAAGAAAGTTAAAATGTCGATGTTACCTAAAGAATATACAGATTTAGTGTAATCCCCATAAAAACTCAATGGCATTTTTGAAAGAAAGAGAACAAAATAGTACCAGGTTTGTATGGAATCACAAAAGATTCCAAATAGCCACAACAATCCAGAGAAAAAAGAACAAAACCAGAATTATTACACACCCTGACTTCAAATTATTCTACAAAAAATACAATAATCAAAACAGTATTTTACTGGCAGAAAAAGACACATAGAACAAAGAAACAGAATTAAGAGCCCAGAAATAAACCCACATGTATATAGACAAGTAATTTTGAAACAAAAACAGACAAAGGAGAAAAGAAAGCCTCTTTAATAAATAGTGCTGCAAAAGAATAAAACTAAGTGGTCGAAATCCCAGCCTTACCTTCAACCAGGGAAACCCTGGGTACCTCCTGGGACAGTACAATCACAATGCCCAGGGACCAATTACCTCAGCTGCAAACCCATGTTCACCAGAACACCAGCATCCCCGACCATGGGTACCTGGGAGGTCTGCTCAGGGGAAAAGAGAGCAGCACCGAAAATGCAGACAGGCCCTTCACCTTCTCACAGAGCAGATAAAAGGATGAACTGGGTCAAACAGCAGCCACCTGAAACTGGCGAACTGGACACAGCTGGTGGGGCAATCCACAAATGGAAAGGACAGATATCGCCTGGCAAAGTCAACACAGGAAAGAGAGAGAGCTACATAACCAGAAAGCCTGAGAGGAGTGATCATAGAGAGACAAAGAAACAGCCCGCATACAAAAGAAAAGGAGGACTCACCAGAAAAGGAAGTAAATGAAATGGAGACAAGCTGTATGACAAAGAAAGAATTCAGACAATGTCATAAGGTCACTGAAAAAAATGGAAGACAAATTTAACAATATGTGTAAGAATCACGAGGAAATGAAGAAAAATCAAGAGATGAAAAATGACATCGCTGCAAAAAAAACTCTAGAAAGCATCAACAGTAAACTAGAAGAAGAGGAGAACCTTACTAGTGAGGTAGAAGACAAGGTAGAAAAAAATACCCAAACAGAAAAGCATATAGAAAAAACACAAAAACTTAAAAAACAGGAAAATCTAAGAGAACTTTGGGACAATATGAAATGAAACAACATCTGCATAATAGGGGTAACAGAAGGAGAGGAAATTGAGCAAAGAATAGAAAACCTGTTTGAATAAATAATAATAGAAAACTTCCCTGATATTGGGGAGAAAATATACAAGTCCAGGGAGTTCACAGAGTCTCAAAGATGAACCCCAAAAGACTGATATAAAGACACATTATAATTAAAAGAGGCCAGGTGCATGATATTAAGAGGAGGAGGGCAGGCGTCTTTTCAGGCCAGCCTGCACCCTCTACAATCCGGGACACCCTTCAGGGCAAACCAGCCAGGCCCCACCCATGTACCAGGTCTCTATCTATACTAATAAAAGGGTAATATGCTATTTAGGCTGGGAGACCTTCCAGGAGACCTTCCGATGTTTTGGACAAAACCATGGTGGCAGAGCTGAGGTAGAAGCAGTTAGGGGCCAAGAGGGGACAGCAGTTGTGGGTGATCAGGCTGGTGGTGGAGCTATTGTGGGTGATCAGGCTGGCAGGGGAGGCAGTTGGGGTGAGCAGACCAGTGGGGAGGGCAGGTAGGGGTGAGCAGGTTGGCAGTTGAGGACGAGCAGGCCAGCAGGCAGAGTGGTTAGGTGTAATCAGATAGGCAGACAGGTGAGTAGTTAGGAGCCAGCAGTCCCAGTTTATGAGAGGGCTGTCCAACTGCTGGTTTAGGCCAGATCCCTAAATCAGCAGTTGGACATCTCTTGAGGGGTCCCAGATTGGAGAGGGTGCAGGCTGGGCTGAGGGACACCCCCTCCCCATGCATAAATTTTGTGCACTGGGCCACTAATAGATTTTAAATACCACCACTTTGCAACCTTTAATAAATTAATGGTTCTAGGCAATGATCATCAATGGTCATTATTATCACACACACAAAAAGATAACTGGACATTATGTACCACATAATAGATATATAAAATACTCAAGAAAGTGAAAAGCCACCCCATGGAATGGGAAAAAAGATCTGCAAATCATATAGAATCAAAAGACCAGGGACTTGTATCTAGAATAAATAATGGATCCTTACAATTCAATAGTAAGACAATTTTTAAATGAATAAGTAATCTGAATAGATCATTCATCTCCTCCAAAGATAAAATGGCCAATACACACATGAAAAGATGTTCCACATAATTAGCCATCAGAGAAATGCAAATCAAAACAATGAGACCCCTAGGACCTATAACATAAAATGGACAAAGTACTACTTGTGAGGAAATGAAGAGATTGGAATTATCATACACTGCTTGTAGGATTATAAAATGGTGTAACCACAATGAAAAAAGCTGGAAGTTCCTCAAAAGGTTAAACATTGAATTACCATATGATCCAGCAATTCTACTCCTAGGTTTATATCCAAGAGATATGAAAACAGCCGAAACTGGTTTGGCTCAGTGGATAGAGCATCGGCCTGTGGACTAAAAGGTCCCAGGTTCGATTCTGGTCAAGGGTATGTATCCTGGTTGCAGGCACATCCCCAGTAAGGGGCGTGCAGGAGGCGGCTGATCGATGTCTCTCTCATCGATGTTTCTAACTTTCTATTCCTTTCCCTTCCTCTCTGTAAAAAATCAATAAAACATATTTAAAAAAGAGATATGAAAACATTTATGTGCACAAAACTTACAGATGAATGTTTATAGCAATATTATCCACAACAGCCAGAAAATAAACAACATAAATGCCCATCAACTGATGAATGAATAAATATACTACTATATTGTATCCATGTGATGCAATATCATCTTCACTAATAAAAGAGTAAGATGCAAACTGTCACTTCATGATGCTCAACAGCCAATCAGCAGTGAGTATGCAAATTAACCCAACAAAGATGGTGGATTAATTTGCATACACAGGCGCTGCGCAGCTAAGGGTGGAGCAGGATGCTTGCGTCATTGCCATGGTGACAATGCAGGCATTCTGCACCGCCCTAGGCTTCTGGGCAACGTGGGAAGCAGAAAGGCGGCTCCGGGCCAGAGTGAAAAGTGGCTCCAGCTGGAACAAAGGAGGTCCTGGCAGCGAGAGGAAGGAAGGCCAATTCTTGCACAAATCTTCATGCATTGGGCTCTAGTTCAGCAATAATAAGGAATGAAGAACTGACACATACTAGTAATATACAAGAACCTTAAAAACATTATGCTAAGTCAGTGGTCAGCAAACTCATTAGTCAACAGAGCCAAATATCAACCGTACAATGATTTAAATTTCTTTTGAGAGTCAAATATTTTAAACTTATACTTCTTCTAATACCACTTCTTCAAAATAGACTCGCCCAGGTCATGGTATTTTGTGGAAGAGCCACACTCAAAGGCCAAAGAGTCACATGTGGCTCACAAGCCGCAGTGTGCTGACCACTGTGCTAAATGAAAGAAGGCAGCCACAAAACACTACATATTATAAGATTCCAGTTACATAAATGTCCAAAGCAGGTAAATGCAAGAGAAAGTAGACTAACTGTTGTTTAGGTCTGGTAGTACAGTTGGGAAGGATGAAGAAATGAGATGGACTACTAAAAGGGCATATAGTTAATTTCTGTGGTGATGCAAACATTCTAAAATATATTGTGATGATAGCTGCACAACTCTATGACTATACTAAAAACTATGAGTACACTTTAAATGAGTGAACTGTAGGTATATGAAAATGTATGTGAATTATATCTTAACAAGTTTTAAAAAAGAAATACAAAATACAACCTAGAAATCAGTTTGGGCAAATTAACTAACCATATCATGCCTCTATATCTAACAAACAATTTACAAAAAAAAATTAGAGAATAAAGAACCTACTGACCACCACAGTGTTACAACCAGCAAAATCCAGAAACCCCATTTCTCTAACAAGAAGCAACAAAGCAAAAATAGAGGGAAGGATGGTTTGGGAAGCTTAATGGGAGCCCATAGATTTAAAGAGATTTGAGAGACATGTCAACCAATCACAATAAATGAACTTTATTTGAATACTGACTCAAACAAACAATAATGTGTTTTATACACTCATGTACATGTGTGTGCATATGTTACGTATAATTGGGGAAACTTGAATAATGAATGAATATCAACAGTAAGTTATTAGTATTAATTATATTTAGCTGTAGGACAAATATGAAATTTGTTGGAGATGGTATTGCAAACCATTGGAGAAAAGACAAAGCTGGGCCAAATAATTAACCATGTATGTGAGAGGAATGAAAAAGGATATCTACCATATTACCATACTGAAAAATCAATTCTAGGGTGTTTGAATACTCATAAAAGCAACACTTTAAATTTTTAAAGAAAAATATCACTTTGATCTCTGAGTGGAGAAACATTTCTTAAGTAGGACATAATGCTAAAACCGAAGAGTAACTTCATTAAATTTAGAATTCCTATTCTTTTCACAGAAAGTGAAAAGACAAAGATATTTGAAGCAGGAATAGTGAATAATATATACCCAGAATATGTGAAGTATTTACTCATCAAAATGACAATAGATAAAAAAATAGGAGAAAGACAACAAAAGGCATGTGATAGAAGATAAAACAATAGTCACATGAAAAGATTGGCCACCTTATTAATCAGGAAAATGCAAATTGAGACAATGAGATACCACTTTGCATTTAAGACTGGCAAACATTAATAGGTCTAACATCAAGTGTTCATGAAAATGAAGAACAACTGGTAAAAGGTCAGTTAGTACAACCGTTTTTGGGAAACAATTTAGCAAAATCTGGTAAAGTGCAAAATACCCAAGGACACAACAATTCTATTTCAAGGTGTAAATGCCACAGAAACTGCTGCATATATGCACCATGAGACATATACAAGTTGATTCTGGCATTATTAATTCACAATAACAAAAAAATAAAAAAATTTGAAAGCAACTAAAATGCTCATTCAAAAGAAAATAAATGAGTTGTGATATATAACAATTATTACTCAGCAATGTAGATGAATGAGCTAGAGCTACTTGAATAAAACCAGAAATGTCATGAACATGAACAAAATTTAAAATTTCATTTTTTATATTATAATATAGGGGCCAAGTGCATGAATTTGTGCACCTTGAAAGGAGCTGGGGGCTACAAGGCTGCGGTGGGCAAGGGCAGTGGTCAGCAAAACACGGCTCATGAGCCACATGAAGCTCTTTGGCCCCTTGAGCGTGGCTCTCTCACAAAATAACACAGCCTGGGCAAGTCTCTTTTGAAGTGGCATTAGAAGAAGTTTAAGTTTAAAAAATTTGGTTCTCAAAAGAAATTTCAATCATTGTACTGTTGATATTTGGCTCTGCTGACTAATGAGTTTGCAGACCACTGCCATAGACCACATGTGCTATGGGAGTGGCACTGAGGACAGTCGAACCAAGTTTTCTTCTTCTCCTGACAACACAATGTATTTATTCATCTCCCTGATCTGTAGTGAAAGGCCAAGTGGACAGATGGGGCAAATATCCCTGTACGCACTGGGAGGCTCTGTGTGTGGGTGGCCTCTTGGACTACCTACAGGCCAGAGAGCTGGGTGAAGGGGACCACTGTTTCTGATTTTCCTGCCTCTTACCCCAGACTTTCTCCAGGACCAGTGGGACCTCACAGTAGCTTGATATGCTTGATGATCAGAGTGCGATCAATAAATGGTAGGGCTGAGCCACGCCAGTACTCATGGGCAGTTAGAGATGTGGCAGGTGGTCCTGGCGTTCTCCTGGAGTTTCTATGGGTAAAGAAATGTACTTTCTTATGGTGGCAAGTCAGCCCTAAGTTATCCACACTGGATTTATTATGATCTATAAGGAGTTACTATTAAGTTGTAAAGATGTAAAGAGAAGTAGTCAGTTTTTAATTTGATATCCAACTCTGTTCAGATGATCTACACTAATAATAGACAAATATGTAAAGTGACCATACCTTCATGATGCCCATAGCCAATCAGGCATGAGTATGCCAATTAACCCAACAAAAGATGGCGGACCTATGGGCATCGCGGAGGTACAGGTCAGGCTGAGGGACCCACCTCCCATGTATAAATCTTCATGCACTGGGCCCCTACTTTGTGTGTGTGTGTGTGTGTGTGTGTGTGTGTGTGTGTGTGTACACTAATAAAAGAGTAAAATACAAATTGACTGTATCTTCGCGACACCCACAGCCAATCAAGAGTATGCAAATCAACCCAACAAAGATGGCATGTTAATTTGCAGGTGCCGAATGGCCATGGTGACGATGCAGGCCACTCCAAGCCTCTGGCAGCATGGGAAAGTGGAAAGGCAGCTCCAGCCAGAGCGAAGGTGGTGCCAGCAGCCAGGGGAAGGCAGGCCCATTCTTGCATGAATGTTTGTGCATCGGGCCTTATTTTGCCTGACATTTTGCTTCCCCATCTTTGCTTAGGCCTGATAGCATCAACATACTATACTGCCACCATGCAAAGGATAACTAATGCTACTAATTCCCCATCAGATTTCAATTCACACAAAAGGATCCAAAAAGCTCTGACAATCCTAATAACAAACACCACTTTACTCTGTGTTAGTGGTTCTCAAACTTTAGCCTGCATCAGAATAACCTAGCTTGTAAAACACAATCTTTTGGACTTCATTCTAGAGCCTCTCAAGTAGCAGGTCTGGGGTGAAGGTTAAGAATTTGTTTTAAACAAGATCCCAGATGATATTGATAGTAATGTCTCTGGTCCAGGAATCATACTTTGAAGAATCACCACTCTAAGGGTGATACTTACATAAAATATGTAATAACACAGTCACCATCAAATTAGAAAGCATCAAAAAATCCTAATGAATAATTTTCCTCTGAGGTACTTATAAACGATGTAAACTATCTCGGACATATCAAAGACATATCTAGTATATATTGGACAAATTACTTTAGTGTATTGTTGATGGCACAACACTGTAAGTAGAGCATCTGCTCTGGAGCCAGCAGTCTAGTTTTAAATACTGGTTTCTCATATGAAAACTTTATGTTAGTGGCCCCTTTACCTCACCTTCTTAATCCTATATAATAAAGAGGTAATATGTAAATTGACTATCACTCTCACACACAAGATGGCCACCCCCCATGTGGTCAAAGATGGCCAACCCCATGTGGACACAAGATGGCTGGGAGGGGAGGGCAGTTGTGGGCGATCAGACCAACAGGAGAGGAAAGTTGGGAGAAATGAGACCTGCAGAGGAGGGTAGTTGTGGGCAACCAGGCCTGCAGGGGAGGCAGTTAGGGGTAATCGGGTCAGCAGGGGAGGCAATTAGGGGTATCCGGGCCAGCAGAGAAGGGCAGTTGCGGACGGAACCAGGCCTGCAAGGGAAGGTAGTTAGGGGCAACCAGGCCTGCAGGGGAGGGCGGTTGGGGGTGACCAGGCCTGCAAGGGAGGACATTTGAGGGCAACCAGGCCATCATGGGAAGGCAGTTAGGGTTGACCAAGCCCCAGGGAAGGATAGTTAGAGGCAACCAGGCTGGCAGGGGAGCAGTTAGGTGTCAATCAGGCTAGCAGAGGAGTGATCAGGCTGGCAAGCAGGCAGAAGCAGTTAGGGGCAATTAGGCAGATAGGTAGGCAAGTGGTTGGGAGCAGCAGTCCTGGAATGTGAGGGATGTCTGACTGGTCATTTAGGCCCAATCCCACTAGGCCTAAACAAGCAGTCAGACATCCCTCAAGAGGTCCCATATTGGAGGGTGCAGGCTGGGCTGAGGGACACCCCTACCTCATGCAAGAATTTCGTGTACCGGAACTCCAGTTTATAAAATAAAGATAATGTCTCAGAGGGTTACTGAGACAAATGAATCAAATTCATGCTAAGTGTTTACAAAAGAGGCAGTGCCTGGCATAGAAAGCCCTCAATAAACATTAGCTATCTTCATCACCATTGTTAACGATGCTCCCATATTCTGCATGTGTCAGGGTCAATGTTTCACTGATCTTTGTACCACCTCAACACCATCGCCATCTAACCATATTACCTTGTGTCATTCTCATTTCTGTCACCATCTCCCTTATACTCATTGAAGACTCAGGCAGCTGGCTCCATTTTCCTCTCCAAACTAAATCCTGACAATATCCCTGGTATCTTCAACATCCTTTCAAACAACCCAGTTCAAGAGGCTGACCAGTCTAAGTAGAATAAATTTTGAATGCTTTAAATTTCATTCAAAAACTTTGAAATGTTCAACATTTTAATATGAAATAGGTAGATTTTCCCTAAAACAATATGTATCTCTAACAAGAAGCAACAACGCAAAAATAGAGGGAAGGATGGTTTGGGAAATTGAGTGGGAGCCCATAGATTTAAAAAGATTTGAGAGACATGTCAGCCATCTTGTGATGGGGTGAGGGCATCACGGTATGATGGTGTGAGGACCACCTAAGTTTTTATTAGTAAGATACTACTATGAATAAATTTTGTGGGCACATATGTTTTTATTTCTTGAGTATATAGCTAGGTATGAAATTACTGGGTCATATGGTAATTCAAATGTTTAATTTTCTGAGGCTGCCAAACTGTTTTACCAAGTGGCTTTAGTATTTTACAACCCCACCAACAATATTGGGGGTTTTACTTTCACCACATACTTTCTCACCAATACTTGTTATTATATGTTTTTATTATTTTAGCCACCCTAATGGGTTTCATGAAGGGGCATTTAATTGTGGTTTTGATTTGCATTTCCTTAATGATCAATGATATTCAGTATCGTTCCATGTGCTTATTGGCCATTTGTGAATCTTCTCCAGAGAAAGGTCTTTTCAAGTCAATTGTTCATTTCTGAATTGTCTTTTTATTACAGTTTTGAGTCCTTTATATATTCTGAATACAACTCCCTTATCAAATATGATTTGAAAGTACTTCCTTCAATTCTGAGTTTCCTTTCACTTTCTAGGTGATATCCTTTGAAGCAAAAACATTTTTAATTTTATTGAAATCCAGTATGTCTCTTTTTATGTGGATGCTTGTGCTTTTGATGTTGTCCCTAAGAAATTACTACTTACTCCAAGGTCATAAAGATTTACACTTTTTTTTTTGTCTCCTAGTGTTTTTAATATGTTAGCTCTTACATTTAGTTCTTTGATCCATTTTGAGTTAACTTTATGTAGTGTAAAGTACGGGCCCAACTTTATTCCTTTGCATGAAGATATCTACCAGTTCAGTTGTCCCAATACCATTTGTTAAAGATAATTTTTTTCTATTGAATTACTTTGACAGCCTTGTTGAAAATTAATTTACTGTAAATGTAAAAGTTTATTTCTGGATTCTCAATTCTACTTCATTGATCTATATATACCAGTCCTTATGCCAGTATCATAGTCCTAATTAATTATTTCTTTTTGTAATAAACTATTACAACAGTACTAACTGTAGGTGAAAGATTTCAATCAAGGATAAACCTTCAAATAAATATCAAATTAATTAAAATGGAATTAAATTATGCATACCAGCTGATGATAGACTATATGCACGACTAAAAAAAATTTTAAGCTGCTACTCATAAAAATGAATAAGATGTGTGATGCAGGCAGGGAGGGAATATGCAAGGAAGTTTAGTTTCTGAGAAGAAAAGGCAGCAAATATGGACAGTAATTTTCAAATATCAGATTGAATCATACTTTCCACTATAAATCCCTTAGCCAGCATCCTTTAAATAAATGCTGTATTTGCCCTAGCTGGTTTGACTCAATGAATAGAGCATCAGCCTGTGGACTCAAGGCTCCCAGGTTTGATTCCGGTCAAGGGCATGTACCTTGGTTGCAGGCACATACGCCATGGAGGATGTGCAGGAGCAGCTGATCGATGTTTTTCTCTCATCGATGTTTCTAACTATCTATCCCTCTCCCTTCATCCCTGTAAAAAAATCAATATATATAATACATATTATATATATATATATATATATATATATATATATATATATGCTGTATTTGTAAATAAACAGATTTTGGCATATTCTGCAAGTCCAACCACCCTAGAAATTTTAAGTAAGTTAAAACTTTAGGCCCAGATCACTTTCCTGAGCATAAGTGTCTCCTGGATTACTCCCTAGAAAATTCCACAAATTTCTTAATATAGTCAAAACTCAGCTCATCATTTTCCTTATTGATCTTGCTTCATCTATTGTTTTTACTTTATCTGTAGATAATAGCACTCTTTAAAAGTAGTATTAAACTACGCAAAAAGTTAAGTGAGATAAACCTTAACAAAAGCACCTAGCACAATTTGAATAACAAAGTAGTCATCAATGTTCATATTCCTTTTCTACAGATTGCAACCTGCATTTTAAATTCTATTACTTCTTCTGTCCACTGAGTTTTTATGATGGAAGGCCATTAATAGCCAGCCTCATGCCTGTATGCTAAAACAAGAACAACTTCCAGGTTTAGAATAGACCAAAAAGGGCTTTCTAGCTGCATGGAAACCATAAATTCTAGATTTTTACCCAACTAAAAGATATATTCCAATTTAGATCAGTGTTGGCTAGTTTGTTCTTTAATCTTTTCTATAGTTTAAGTATGGGTTAAATTGTGTGTAATCATTGGAAGCACCAACTAGTTCTGCCTCTGAGAATGTTAGAGGGATTTCCCAGAAAAGGTGACATTTCTTAAGTGCCTTTTTTTTTTCTTCACAAATATCGCTTATGAGCTTAAAACTTACAAATATTGCTCTTTCAAAAACACAAACAACTTAAGTATCTAGATAGCAGAACATTAAATTATATTAAGTTTGCTATCTGAATGGAAGTCAAACATTATTTTGATATAAAAGTTCTTGCCTACTATGGGAAATTAAGAATGAATAGAAAACTTTAAATCTCCTTTTCTGTAAGTCCCACTGGTCTGCTAGCTACAATTTAAAATATATAGCAGGGGTGGGAAAGTTTAAAAGTAAACCTTACAGGAAAAAAATGGAAGTCTCTTTTACCTCCTCAAACAAATATACTCTAATTCCATTGCAGTTCTAGATTATCAACTAGAATTTTTAAAAGTGAGGAGGGATGATTTTTCACTTTATAAATAACTTTACAATGGGATTCTTTTAAAAAACTTAAAGGAGTTTTAAAAACATACATCCTCTATCATCACCACCACTGCCACCAAATAAGGCACAGTATATCATAGTGCCAAACATTTGGGCAGATCTTACATGCAAATTTTAAGACTCAGTCCTTTTGCAGCTCCTAATTTTCCGGGATCCTGATCCTACTGGGTTTGCAGCTCCTAATTTTCCGGGATCCTGATCCTACTGGGATCAGGCCTAACCGGGCAGTCAGACATCTCTCTCACAATCCAGGATTGCTGGCTCCCAACTGCTCGCCTGCCTGCCTTCCTGATTGCCCCTAACCGCTTCTGCCTGCCAGCCTGATCACCCCCTAACCACTCCCCTGCCAGCCTGATTGATACCTAACTGCTCCCTTGCCAGCCTGTTTGCCCCTAACAGCCCTCCCTGCAGGCCTGGTCACCCCTAACTGCCCTCCCCTGCTGACCTGATCGCCCATAACTGTCCTCCCTTGCAGGCCTGGTCCCTCCCAACTGTCTTCCCCTGCTGGCCATCTTGTGTCCACATGGGGGCAGCCATCTTTGACCACATGGGGGCAATCACCTTGTGTGTTGGAGTGATGGTCAATCTACATGTTACTCTTTTATTAAATAGGATAAAAGCCTGGTATATGGGTGGGAGCTAGCTGGTTTGCCCTGAAGGGTGTCCCGGATCAGGGTGGGGTTCCCTTGGGGTATGAGGTGGTTTGCAGGCCAGCCACACCCCCCAGCGACCCAGGCAGAGGCCCTGGTATCTGAGATTTATTAATCTTCTACAATTGAAACTTTGTAGCCTGGAGTGGAGCTAAGCCTTCGGCTTGGTCAGTGGAAACAGCCATTACTGTTGAATTTACTTATCTTCTATAAACTGAAACTTTGTAGCCTTACACGGAGGCCTGGGCCAGCCAGTGTGTGTGGAAAGCTTGGCTTCCTCCATTGCCAGGGCAACCCAAGCCTCCCCCATACTCTCTCTGTGGCAGTACCCATCTTGGTTGGATTAATTTGCATACCCTCTCCTGTTTGGCTGGTGGGCATGGCTTGTGGGTGTAGCAGAGGTAGTCAATTTGCATATTGCTGGTTTATTAGATAGGCTAAGAATAGGCGCCCCTTCTAGTTTCTGTCTGCTTTTGATCACTTCCCAGTGCCTTTCAATGAAAACTTTTAACATATTTTGTCCAAGACTTCAAATTGTTATGTAATTCTGTGTAAGGTACTGCACATCATGACTAGAAGCCAGAACTCTTATTAGTTTTCCATTCTGAAAATTTTTTCATTAGGTAATTTGTGCTAGTATTAGGTGTAATTTACCTTTTTCTTTTAATAACAGTTTTTATTCAGATATAATTCACTACCACAAAATTCACTCATTTAAAGTACAAATTCATTGGGTTTTAATACAGAGTGGTGTACCTACTACCATTACCTAATTTGTTTTTAATGATGAATAATACACATTACC
Organism: Lasiurus cinereus; assembly: GCA_011751065.1. Taxonomy (NCBI): domain Eukaryota; kingdom Metazoa; phylum Chordata; class Mammalia; order Chiroptera; family Vespertilionidae; genus Lasiurus; species Lasiurus cinereus. Next base: position 15,869,852 of record JAAGEH010000012.1, on the reverse strand, counting down.
CTTGTCCACTTAAAGTTGCCCAATAAATATACAATCAGTCTTCTGTACCCATCCATGGATTCAAACAACTACGAATGAAAACTGTCTTTTTCACCAGAGCTGAGAACTTGTGATACAGAGAGCCAACTATATGCATTAATTTATGTCCTTTATATTTTATATAAAGGACTTGAGCATCTTCGAATTTTGATATCAACTAGGGGAGAGGGGTTGAGGTGGTCCTAGAACCCTGCAGATACTGAAGGATGAATAAAGTTGTTGGGAAGTCAAAAGTTATAAAAGAATTATCAATTGTGTGTGATATTGGTATCTTTAGCCCTCGCATTGTTCAAGGATCAACTGTATTCCATTGTAAAGCTATACCACATTTTATTTATGCATTAATCAATTGATGGACACTTGGGTTGTTTCCACTTCTTTTTAAATTTTATTAAATAAATCTTTATTGTTCAGTTTATTACAGATGTTCCTCACCACACCCCATAGCTCCCTTACACCTGATTTCCACACGCCACACTCCATGCCCTTATGCCCCGCCACTGTCCTCATCCATAGGTGTAAGATTTTTGTCCAATCTCTGACTGCACCCCTCACTCCTCCTTTCCCCGAGAATTGTTAGTCCATACCCTTTCTATGCCCTTAATTCTATTATATTCACCAGTTTATTCTGTTCATCGGATTTTTTTATTCACTTGTTGATAGGTATGCATTTGTTATCACTTTGTTGTTCATAACTTTTATCTTTACTTTTTTCTTCTTCTTCCTCTTCTTAAAAGAAACCCTTCAGCATTTCATATAATCCTGGTTTGGTGTTGATGAACTCCTTTAGCTTTTTCTTATCTGTGAAGCTCTTTATCTGCCTTTTGATTCTGAATGATAGCTTTGCTGGGTAGAGCACTCTTGGTTGTAGGTTCTTGCTATTCATCACTACCTTCTGCTTGCAGAGTTTCTGTTGAAAAATCAGCTGACAGTCGTATGGGTACTCCCTGGTAGGTAACTAACTGTTTTTCTCTTGCTGCTTTCAAGATTCTCCCTTTGTCTTTTGCCCTTGGCATTTTAATTATGATGTGTCTTGCTGTGGTCCTCTTTGGATTCTTTTTGTTTGGTGTTCTGTGTGCTTCCTGGACTTGTAAGTCCATTTCTTTCACCAGATAGGGAAAGTTTTCAGTCACTATTTCTTCAAATAGATTTTCAGTATCTTGCTCTCTCTCTTCTTCTGGCACTCCCATAATTCTGATGTTGGTACACTTGAAGTTGTCCCAGAGGCTCCTTACACTATCTTCACATTTTTGGACTCTTTTTTCGTTTTGTTTTTCTGTTAGGGTGTTTTTTGCTTCCTCATATTTCAGATCTTTGATTTGATTCTTAGGGTCCTCTAGTCTGCTGTTGGATTTCTGTATATTATTCTGTATTTCAGACAGTGCATGCTTAATTTCTGACTGGTCCTTTTCCATTTTTTTTTTTTTGGTATTCTCATTGAGATCTTTGAAGGTCTCGCTAAGTTTCTCAGAGTTCTTAATAAGTTTGTCGGCAGTTTGTAGAAGATTCTTGAGTATTCTTATAAATGTGGTTTTGAACTCTGTCCAATTGTCTGCTTTCCTCCATTTCTTTCATTGGTGACATGTTTCTTGGTCTCCGCATTTTGGCTGCTTCCCGGTGTTGATGGGGTGGCTTTGTGCACTAGTTGTCCTTTAGAGCCCAGTAGCTCCGCCTCCCCAGTCACCTGAGGTGGACACTCTTGGTGCACTCCTTTGTGGGCTGGGTACATAGTCTTGTAGTTAAGCCTTGATTGCAATTGGTGCACTGGGAGGAATTGACCTCCAGGCCAATTGACTGTGAATATTAGTTGTGTCTATTAATGGAAGAATTGCTGTGCTGGAGACACCTCTATGGGGCAAGACCTGCCTCAGTGAGGCTTTGGTGCTCACCAAGTCTGCCTCTTGAATGTGTCACTTATATATGTGAGGAGTTGAAATCTGGTGTCGTCTCACACTGACCTCTAGGTGCACTGGTTCCTGGATCTCCAAGGAGGTGCAAGTCAGCTTGTGTCTGAGGCCACCCAGCAGGAGCTACAGGGAGCTCTGCAGATTTCTCCTCTTTGCTTGGAGTTTGGAAGATTTGTAGTTGATTTTTACTCTTTGCTTGGAGTTTGGAAGTTTTGAAATTGTCTGACCCAGTTCCAATTTGTTAGGTTAATTTGCCAGAGGGCAGGCCATTCATATGCAGAAGTCGCCGCTCTTCTGGGTGGGTGTGTAAATTGGGCGTGGCAGGGTTTCAGGGAATCACTAGGCTAGGGTGTGGCAAGAGCGATGGCTGCCAGTCAGCCCTCTCTGCGTCATTCTGTTCAGTGTCCCATGTCCCGTGCCCCAGCGCAGTAAACAATGATTCCAGTGTGCAACTCAGCGAGAGCCACCCTCCCTTTCCAACCCGATGGCAGACAGTCCAGTTTCTCCCTGTATGAGTCTGGGTTCCCAGAATCTCACTAGAAACTAGAGTTCAGAGAGTTGGGAACCTGTAAGTCCCTCCCAATTGAAAAACAGTGCACGCCAGCCCGATTTGTGTGGGTCTCTGTACCTCTACCTTTTTGAGCCTCTACAGGTCCTACCAGGTCTGGGTGCACTTTTTTCTTTCCTTCTAGTTGTAGAACTTCCACTCCGCCAGCTTTCCCATGGTTCTGGGGGATAGTGTTTTGTCTTTTAGTTGTAGTCTTGGTGTGGTTGTGAGAGACAGCACATACAGATGTATATCTTATGCCGCCATCTTGGTTCTCTCCTCCAGTTTTTAAAAAATATATATATTTTATTGATTTTTTACAGAGAGGAAGGGAGAGGGATAGAGAGTCAGAAACATCAATCAGCCACCTCCTGCATGCCCCACACTGGGAATGCATCTGCAACCAAGACATTTGCCCCAACTGGAATCGAACCCGGGACCCCTCAGTCTGCAGGACAATGCTCCATCCACTGAGCCAAACCGGTTTCGGATGATTCCACTTTTTGGTTATTATAAACAAATAACTATAAACATTTGTGTACATTAAATGTTTCATATTCCTTTTATACATGTAGGAGTAAAACTGCTGGATCTTATGGCAACTCTATGATTCATATTGGTTCTAGGACCACTTCACCTCCCAGTGGATTAATTTTGGGATGGGAGAACTACCATACTGTTTTCCAAAATGGCTATACTAGCTTACATCCCACCAATATAGAAAGGTTCCAATCTCTACATATCCTCCCCAACACTTGTTATTACCTGTTTGTTTGTTTGTTTGTTTGTTTTAGCCATCCTAGTTGGTATTGATAGCTCATTGTGCTTTTGATCTGCATTTCACTAATGATCGATAATGTTGGAGATCTTTTGATGTGCTTAATTATTATTTGCATGATTTCTTTAGAAAGCTATTTGTTCAAGTCCTTTGTCCATTTTTAAACTGAATCATTTGTCTTTTTTTACTGAGTTATAATTCTTTATGTATACTAGAGATAAATCCTTTATGAAATATTAGAGTCCTGGTGTACAACATTCGACATTCATGCACTGAAGGAGGGAAGGAAGTCCCTCAGCCTGACCTGTGCCCTCTCCCAATCCAGGAGCCCTGGGGGGTATCTGGCTTAGGCCCTCTCTCTGAGGGAGAGTGGGCCTAAGTTGGCAGTCAGACATCCTTAGCATTGCTGTGGAGGTAAGAGAGGCTCCCGCCAACGCCGTTGCACTCGCCAGCCATGAGCTCAGCTCAGGGCTTCTGGGTGAGTAGTGCTCCTCCTGTGGGTGTGCACTGACCACCAGGGGGCAGCTCTTTTGTTGAGTGTCTGCCCCCTGGTGGTCAGCGTACATCATAGTGACCAATTGTTCTGCCATTTGGTCAATTTGCATATTAGCTTTTTATTATATAGGATATGATTTGCAAATATTTTCTTCCATTTGTAGGTTGCCTTTTCACTTTCTTGGTGATGTCTTTTGAAACAAAAAAGGTTTTAATTTTGATGAAGTTCAATTTAGATATTTTCTTTTGTCACTTGGGCATTTAGTGTCAGACTAAGAAAACACTGCCTAATCTGAGGTAATGAAGATCTACATCTCTGTTTTTTTCTGAGACTTTTATAATTTTAGTCCTTATAGTCAGGTCTTTGATCAACTTTGTATGATGTAAATATTCAGTTGTCCCAGCACCATTTATTGAAAAGACTATTCTTTCCTTATTGCCCTGTTTGGGCACCTTCATTAAAAATCAACTGACCTACAAAAAAAAATCTAATGTAAATGTAAGAATTTATTTCTAAATTTTTTTAGTCTACCTCATTGGCCTATATGTCTATTCTTATGCCAATACTGTGCAATCTTGATTAGTGTTGGTTTGTAGTAACTTTTGAAATTGTTAAGTATGAGTTCTCCACAACTTTGTTCTTTTTCAATGATGTTTTGGCAACTTGAGGGATTCCTTGCAAGTCCATATGAATTTTAGAACCAAGTTATCAGTATCTAAAAAAAAAAAAAAAAAAGTAAACAAAAGGAAAAAAAGCAAGCCCCATTGGATTAAATGACCCTTAAAGAGAGATCATAATCAGTCTATAGCTTATGTACTTTTCTCCTTTGTATTCCAAAACTGGATTACCTTAACTCCAAGTCTCTCAAACATTCCACTTTCCCCAAATTTCAAAAAGCTCAAAAAGATACATAAAGATGTTTGTTTGTATTAGCCCACATTCCTTAAATTTAGAGAACAAAAGCAAATGTCCAGCCCTATAGAACTTTCACATCCAAGTATCAATTCCTTTATTTCAAGCAAAACCAGTGTTTCCAGAACTCAATGCATAACTGAAACCACATTATTGCTACCAACCATAGTCCATGACAATAACTTTAAACTATGCAAGGGGAGTCAGGAAACATTTTAAATTACTGTCACTTCCATGAAGGACTTAAGTCAACAAGAAGTTATTCTCATTGAGGGGTATATTTGCGTTTTATCATTAAAAAGTATAATAGCCTAAACTGGTTTGGCTCAGTCTGCAGGCACATCCTCAGCAGGGGGTGTGCAGGAGGCGGCTGATCGATGTCTTTCTCTCATCAATGTTTCTAACTTTCTATCTCTGTGAAAAATCAATAAAATATATTTTAAAAAAATAAAAGTATAATAGCCTTAATTGGGAATTACCAGTTTATAAATATTCTCCCTAAAACTTACAAATATCTGAATGCTGAAATTAACTTATTTAGAATCATGATTTATATTTTCATCTTCTCTTCCCTTTAAAAATATACTTAACTGTTAAATTAAAGTAGAATAGAAAACCAGTAAGTGAAGAGATAGACACAATCTGTTTTACTTTCCCTACCCTACTGCAGCCCATCCTCACATCTGTCTGTACTTTTCCACCTGAGACTCTTTCAAAACTAACAACTTTTATCTCTTACTTCAATTCCCTAATAGTTCCTGTAGGCTCAATCATTTATTCCTTTTCTAGCCAGATCCTTAAGTCTCTTTTGCTCTAGTTTCTTTAATTTAGCCTACAAACAATAGTTAATTCCACCCTTCTACAGAAATAAGAAACAACAAAAATCCTCCTTTTCACCCTACCTTCTTCTCAAGCTAACCAGTGGCCCCCCCTTCCTATAATTATCAATTTTTAAATTCATTTTCCACTGACTGGTTTCCTCCTTACCCCGTCATAAACTAGCTTCCAGCCTCCACCACTTTCTGGGTTTCCACTTCTTAATGATCCCCAATTGCCAAATACAATGAATGGCTTATTTCACGTCAATATACTTCTCCTTTCTGCAGGGTTTGATATTGCAACTCTTGTCCTTCTTTGGGGAAACTCTCCTGCCCTAAGTTCTAATACACTACTTTGCTATAAGCTTCCTACAGGCTCATTCTTCAGTGGAATTTTTACTAATCCCCTAAAATGATGTGAAAGGGATCCCCTAGTCCGCTTTTCTTCTTATTCCCATAAACCCTCATTTATATTATCATCCTAATTGCTCTAATCATGAACTATTTTCCAAATCTTCACTAATGTCCACAACATCCTAGAACAGGGTAAGCAAACTATGGACTGAGCCAAATCCAGCTTGTAAGCCAAATCTAGCCCTCCACCTGATTTTGTAAATAAAGTTTAGGAACAGTCACACCCATTTGTTTGCCTATTGTCTATGGCTGCTTTCATCCTCACCAACTCATTTGCTATACTAGCAAAGCAATAGCTCTTTAAAAAAAAAAAATGCTTTCATTTTCATTTTCAGTCTATTGCGCTCAGTCCCAATTGGCAGGACCCCAGCAGCAAGCTAACCAACTGGTCAAAGCATCTGCCCCCTGTTGGTCAGTGCACATCATAGTGATTTCAGAGAGAAAGGGAGAGGGAGAGAGAGAGAAACATTGACTGGCACACCTTCTACTGGAGATTGAGCCTGCAACCCAGGCATGTGCCCTTGACTGGAATCGAACCAGGACCTTTCAGTCCATAGGCAAATGCTCTATCCACTGAGCCAAACCAGCCAGGGCCAAAGCAATAGTTCTAATGAACAAAACTCACTTCCCTATCTAAAATTTTCTCCAGAGGTTTTTCACAAACTGATCCCTGACTATTCTATCAAACGTTCCAATTACTCCATGTGTAGTAGACACTGAATTACCGTATTTTCCGGCATATAAAACGACTTTTTAACCCAGGAAAATCTTCTCAAAAGTTGGGGGCCGTCTTATACACTGGGTGTCTTCTTATAGGGTGAGTATATCCCAAACTCTATATTTTAACTGGAAAAGTTGGGGGTCGTCTTATATGCTCAGTTGTCTTATATGCCAGAAAATACAGGTACTCTAGTTCCCCAGAACATATCCTGCTATCTTTTACTTCCAAGCCCACCTAAGACTTACTACCAAAGAAATATCTAGACACTAGAGGCCTAGTGCATGATTTCATGCACCAGTGGGGTTCCTCGTCCTGGCCTGTGGGATTGGACCGAAACCAGCTCTCCAACATCCCCCTAGAGGTCCTGGATTGTGCGAGGGTACAGGTCAGACTGAAGGACCCCACCAGTGCCAGGGAGAGACATGGGAAGTTGGCCATCTGGGGAGGGGCCATGGGAAGGCTCCAGGGCATGTCCAGTCTATTGCGCTCAGTCCCAATTGGCAGGACCCCAGCAGCAAGCTAACCAACTGGTCAAAGCATCTGCCCCCTGTTGGTCAGTGCACATCATAGTGAGCAGTTGAGTGGCCTTAGCATATTACACTTTGATTGGTTGAATAGCTGACCATTCGACCAGACACTTAGCATACTAGGCTTTTATTATATAGGATTTTTCTACTTTCAGCTTAAGCACAACCATCTCCATGAAGCCTTCCCTGACTCACCAATGCTGAGTCTCTCCCTATTTGCCCACTGTACTCTCTAAATAATTCCATTATAGTATTTGCTTTCATATCATTTCCAATACTTGAGAAGGAATGCTGAGGCAGAGTAGGAGAATGGTTATTAAAGGCACAGGTTTTAAAGGAGGAAATCTAGGACTAAATGTCAGTTCTGTTTCTTCCTAGTTTATGTTCTTAATAAGCAAATTACTTAATTCATTTTTTTATCTGTATAATGGCAATTTTTGTGAGGATTATTAAACATTGTTCTTATAAGCAAAGTGCCTTATGCATATTAAGTGTTTGACAATTATTAGTTATCATTTTCACTTTTTACCCTCCATACTTAGTTCAGAATTCAAATAACTGCTGAGTGAAATAACAAACAAATTAGTTCTGCACACATTATTTTCAGCTGTATACTGAATAGTTCCATGTGAACAACATTTGGTTACCAAAATTCATTATGTTTACTTCCAAACTGCTTCAATTACAGTAAAGTGACCAACTTGTTAAGGTTTGCCCAGGATTTCCTGGTTTGGACACTGGAAGTCCTGGACTAAACAGGACTAATCACCTCAGAGTTATGTTGCAAACAATAAAAACAGACTTCAATTAATTTAAGAAACAAGGGTAGGGGAGCACAAAGATTTATTGGAAGAGTATAGAGCAATTCAAAGAACCAAAGGAAAAGCTAAAGAATAAGATCTGTGAAAAAAAAAAAAATCAGGATGAAGGTAACTCCACAGGTCTAGATATCAGGAATTAGTGGAAGATTTCTGCATAGCACTTCTGCCAGGATGATCACTTATTAACTCACTCACAATTAAAATGCCAGGTTCAGCATTTGATTGATCTAATTTGTGTTATCCAGAAAGGGTAAGACACCTTAAGTAACTAGATACAGGAGTACTAAGATTAAAAATCCCACCAAGAGCCCTGGCTGATGTGGCTCAGTTGGTTAGAGCACTGTCCTATACACCAAAGTTAGTGGATTCAATTCTCAGTCAGAGCACATACCCAAGTTGTGGTTCAATCCCGGGTCAGGATCCATGTGGAAGGCAACCCACCAATGTTTCTCTCTCTGTCTTCCTCTCTCTAAAAATCAATAAAATAAAAATACAACCAAGAGTTATCCAATGGCAGAAAGCAGCTTCCAAAGACCAAGTCAGAATGCTGTTTCCAAAAGAAGTGAGAATGAATGTAATGTCACCATATTAACTATTGCTTGAACACATCATGTCTTTAAGACTCCATGACAGCCCGGCCGGAGTGGTTCAGAGGTTGAGCATCAACCTATGAACCAGGAAGACATGGTTCAATTCCCAGTCAGGACATAGGCCTGGATTGCAGGCTCGATCCCCAGGGTGGGGCATGCAGAAGGCAGCCAATGAATAATTCTCTTTCATCATTGATGTTTCTATTTTTCTCTCCTTCTCCCTTCTTCTATGAATCAATTAAAAAATGTATACTTTAAAAAAAAAAAGGAAAAAAAGACTCCATGACATATTTACTATTATTCATGCTATTTTTCTTTCTGTCTTGACAAACTCCCACACATTCTTCAAGACCTAGCTTACACACAGCCAGTGTTGCTCAGTGGTTGATTATGGACCTATGAACCAGAAAGTCAGGGTTTGATTTCCAGTCAGGGTCCATGCTGGGGGGAGAGGGCTCTATCCCCAGTAGGGGGCATGCAGGAGACAGCCAATCAATGATTTTCATCATTGATGTTTCTATCTTTCTCTCTCTTCATCTCTGAAATCAATAAAAATGTATTTTAAAAAATACCTAGTTTAAGTCAGACCTGTGTAACCTTTCTCAATTTCTCCAGGTACACTTAGTTGCTCCCTTTCTCCAATCTCTCATAGCACTTTGAAAATTATGTAACGGTATTATAGAACTTATGCTGTACACTAAGTATATGCTTAGGTATCAGTCTCTTCCACTTAATGAATTTCCCTAGAGGAAGAACAATATTATTTATATTTATAATCTTTGGCATTAACAATGGCTGCCTGGCACATAGCAAATGCTAAATAAGTGTTCAATAAATCTGTTATCCAGGATACTAGGATACATGAAGCATCAAATTAAAAGAAAAAAGAGGAGCTACTACAAGTAAACATGCTGACAGTAACAAAGAGAACACTGACAGACTAAGACCAAGGGAATAATAGGCAGAAAACCTATGAAGAGCAAAAACTCCATAAGCATAGAAATTAAGGACAAAATTCTGACAAATCTAAAATCCTGAAGGCATGACTTAAGTAAAAGCAAAAACCAGTATCTATATGCATATGGTGATTCTCTTTTTAAATAGAATATAATTATTATTTTCTAAATTATATTCTATTTAAGAAGGCAGAGAAATGTTTAGGACATTTTCAGAAACATTGGCATTTCAAAATAAAATTTGTTATATAAACAAGTAAACATATAACCCAGAAAACTCAACCATTCAGAATAAATTTCAATATAGTCATGATTTATTTTTACCTTTTTTAAAAAATATATTTTTACTAGAGGCCCGATGCATGAAATTCATGCATGGTGTGGAGGAGGGGAAGGGGGAGAGGTGCCTCAGCCTGCCTGCACCCTATCTCAATCTAGGACCCCTCGGGTGATGACATCCCTCTCACAATCTGGAACCCCTCACTCCTATCCTCTGCCTGCTCACTCCTTACCGCCCACCTGTTCGCTCCTAAGGTCCCACCTGCTCGCTCCTAACTGCCTACCTGCTCACTCCTTACTGCTTGATTCACCACTCCTCAGCACTGCTGCAAAGGTGGGAGAGGCTCCCGCCACCACTGCTGTGCTCACCAGTTATGAGCCCAGCTTCTGACTGAGCAGCGGTACCACTGTGGGAGCACACTGACCACCAGGGGCAGCACCTGCATTGAGCATCTGCACCCTGGTAGTCAGTGTGCGTCATTGCGGCCATTCTGGTGGTTCCACTATAAAGGTAGCTGGGCTTTTATATATAGAGATTGATTTTAGAGAGGAAGGGAGAGGAAGAGTGAGATGGAAACATCAATGAAGAGAGAGAATCATTGATTGGCTGCCTCCTATATGCCCCACACTGGGGATCAAGCCCACATGTGCCCTAACTGGGAATCAAACTATGATCTCTTGGTTCTTAGGTCAACTCTCAACCACTGAGCCATGGTGGCTGGGTATATCATATTTCAACAGTTAATGTTGGGATCTAACAAAATTTTCAAAACTGCCACAAAATATAGCTACATCCTCCTTTTATTTTTAATATTGCTTTACCTTCAAATTAAAGAAATAGAGACTTAGAAATGAGAACATGGGGGGAGCCTGTTCTAGATTAAAGGAGACAAACAGTGTAAACAAATGTGATCTGATCTTGTTCAATCAGGCTTCTAAAGACAAAACGTAAAAAAAACTAAAAGCAAAACAAAAAAACAACAATAATTAAGGTTCAACTGGAGAAATTTAAATATGGACTGGATTAGATGTTATTAAGAAATTATTGTGTCAAGGTGATGTGAAACTTATGCAAGAACACATTCTTATAATTTAGAGAAGAACCTTAAGTCTTCAGAAGTTAAATGCCTCGTCTGCTATATTCAGATGAACAAATGACAAGCAAATTATGACTTATTAAATCTAAGTGATATGCATATGGGCCTAATATATTATTCTCATTTTTCTATATATTAGAATATTTTTATGGTTAAAATCAAGAAAATTTTTAAAATTATTTCACTATGCATGTGCCTTAATCTAATACTTTACCTATCATAATAAAAAGTTTAGACTAGATTTGGGAAGCAGTAGGAAAAGGCACTAAAAGATTAAATGTATCACTTCAAAAATATAGTTCAGAAAAATTACTGGCTGGTGATATCTGGAATGAATTTATTTACTCAAGAAATATTTTATCCCTACTGGTTTGGGTCAGCGGGTAGAGCGTCCGTCTGCAGACTCAAGGGTCCCAGGTTTGCTTCCGGTCAAGGGCATGGACCTTGGTTGTGGGCACATATCCAGTAGGGAGTGTGCAGGAGGCAGCTGATAGATGTTTCTATCTCATCTATTCTAACTCTCTATTCTTCTCCCTTCCTTTCTGTAAAAAAAAAAAAAAAAAAAAAAAATCAAAAAAATATATTTTTAAAAAAAAATATTTTAATCCAACTGGCATGGCTCAATGGTTGAGTGTCGACCTATGAACCAGGAGGTCCTGGTTCAGTCAGAGCACATGCCCGGGTTGCAGGCTCAATCCCCAGTGTGGGACGTGCAGGAAGCAGCCGATCAATGATTTTCTCTCGATATTTCTCTCTCTCTCTCCCTTCATCTCTGAAATCAATTAAAAAAAAATAGTGTAGTGCTTACTTTGTTCCAGCTACTGTACTAGGAAATAAGCAATGGGGATATATAGCTTTTGTCTTCAAAAGTTCACAATGTAGGAGGAGAAACAGGTAAAACATAATTAACACATATTATCACAACTATAATGAGAAAGATATACTCAAGAGTTTTTCCAGGAATGAAGAAGGATACCTAACTCAACCTGGGAGAATGAAGGGGCCTCAGAAAGATTTCTCACAGAGTTGAGTATTTAAGAGGGGTAGGAAATTAGCCAGGCAACAAGAGGCAGTGAAGGATATTCAGTCAGCAGAATAGCTCTGAGAATAGAAATAGCATTGGCAAGCAGAAGAGGGCAGGATTCCAGATTATATATAAGCATATAAGAAGTTCAGTGTTGCTAGAGCTCAAAGGGGTATGGAGAGTGGGGCGAGGAAGTTGATTCCAGAGAAATAATCAGTTATCAGGCTCACTGAAAAATCTTATAAATTGGAGGGAAAATACCACTTTGGAGGCAACTTGTAAACTGCCCAGTGATAAAGGTTGAAAGTAGGCTGGAGGCAGTGGAATAGAGAGGCAGGGCCAAAATCCAGAGACAGCACAGAGATTCAAGATACATGACTAGCATCTGACTGAATGTGGAAGATGAGGAAGGATTCCAAGAAACCTCTCAAGTTTCAAGTTCAGTTCACAGTGCAAATGATGCCATAAACAACAACAAAAAAGGAGAACATAACTTTAAACACTCTGAGCTTGACAAACTGATGTGATGCTCATCTGATTAATTTACAGCAGATTAAAACAGATTTAAATTCCTCCCTCCCCCCAGAAATGATAGTTAAAACTAAGGGAGTTGCTGATGTAGGCAAGAAAAATGGTCTATACAGAGGAGAAACAGAAAAGAATCCCAAGAATCCCACACTCAATACACAGGAAGAAGAGTTAGCAAAACCAACTAAAAAAAGAGTAAGCAATGAGATAGAAAAAAAAAAAAGATTATATGCTATTAAAATATCATAGTGTACCTGCTATGAGGCACATAGATTCCTAAAAATTTTCATGTTCTGCAAAATCAGGAAGAAAGAGAAAATACAAAGGATAGCTGCGACAATAAGCACCTTTAGACGGAACATATGGTTAAATGAAGCCAAGAAGTAGAATATGAGTGAATGGACAATGTGTCCATACTCCTGAGCTTGCTTGTGTTCAACTGTGTGTTCCTGTACTTCAATTGTTTATGTTCAAACGCTCTTACTTGGGAGTGCTAAACAATCAATGTGCTGCTAAGAATCAAATAGGAACCAAAATGAATTTTTCATTGACCAACATCATTCCTCTTAACCATTCAAGAATGAATTAGTTCATATTACAGAAATACATCACAGCAGAAAAGACTGTCAAAGGAAGGCTTGGCAACAGTATCACTTACTACCATAAAGTCAACGCCCAAAAAATTATTAATATCTTAGAATAATAGTGTGCTTTTCACTCCCAAATGTAGAGTGTTTTCAAGTATACTATCTAGTTTCTCTTCTCAAAGAGTATTTATTAAATTATAATTGGTAACTAACATCAGTCACAGCCCAAGGTCCCTACCCTCAGTGAGCTTCTTGATATGCCCACATACTTTAACAGCTATACACACATAAAATTATTGTACATCACAGCAATTTATCCCAAATAGGCAAAGGAAAATTTATTGAGGAAATTATTAGAGAAGGAAAAGGAACTAAAAGTAATAGGTATGTTATCAGTCAACCAGGAAAGGTCCTATGGAAAACTTAAAGAGTTTTGACCTAGAATGGCATGATGTAGCAGAATTGTGATCTTGGTGTCCCAGGGACACATGAAGGAATCTTGCGTTTGCCAGAGTGAGCCTCACTAAAAAGATGGCAAAAAAAAGTATAGAGGTGAAAAGCATGTACAGAGGCATGGAGAGGAAATTGTGCTGGTTACTTCACCATCTCAAATATTACATCGTGGCTGGCACAAAGGAGCTATAAGGAAAAGTGGTAGGGGTAGGTGAGGTAGAAACAATAGGGCCTTTTGTGGAATTATGTGTGGCATGCTAAGATCTTTTAATTTTATCCTGAAGGCAATGGGAATAATCTTACCAGGAAAATTACACACAAAGATTTCAGAAAGATCAATCCACAAGATACACTGAGGCAGGAAGATACTAGAGACAAAAAAAAAACAAAAAACACAGGTGTACTAATCACCCTTGTATGAGTGGGAATGACAAGGGCTTAAATTAGGGCAGTGGTAGTAAGGTTGGCAACAAAAATAAAAATATGAGGGCAGACTAATACAGAAAAGTGAAGGAAGGGAGTCAAGGATAAAGTTTTAAGCTTGAACTATTGGATAGTACCTTTACCAATGGAGGTTCCAGAGAGAGAAGCAGGTTTTCTAGTGCTAGTTGAAACTGCAAATGAGAATATATGTGTGTGTGTGTGTGTGTGTGTGTGTGTGTGTGTATATATACACACATACATACATACACACACACACACACACAGCCAGTATTAGAAACTACCAGATAAAGTTTATGTGTTAAGCCCAAGAATATGGTTTACTATTTTTCATTGAAACCAACCAATTGGCTCCTAACTAATAAGGATTGTTTGCAAGAGTAAAAAAGAAAAAAAAAGAGGCAAATATATGATAAATAAGATGTCAAACATTTTTATTAGCAAGGTTTTAAAATGTCAAAATTGGAATTTCTGTAAATATATTCAAACTTTCTTACATATTTCTTCATTAATTAACTTTCACATAGGTCAAGTCTTAGGCTCCACTCAGTGGACAGTTTAACACAGTAAGAGTTCTGGCTTTAGTGTCATGCTACTTCTCTGTAAGTCTAGGTTCTACTACTCACTACCCTGTGATTTAGGGCTAGTTACTTAAGAATTGTAGGCCTCAAGTTTCCTTCTAAATGTAGATAACAATAGTATATACTTCAGAGGATTGTTGTGAAGACTAAACACATAATACATCTAAAAGCACTTCGTGTAGGTACATTGTAACAGTAAAAAAAGTTAAGATTTTTAAAAATTATTATTAGTTATCATTACTGATGAAAATATCACATCCTTGAGGTATACAGGTACAAGAAAGAAGTTGACCTAGATGGTGGTTATCTAAATGTTTGAGTTATAAGTGAATACTTAAGTCTTAAATGGAACATTTGTTTTGTGTACTTTTCTACAAATGTTTTAAAGTTAAAAAAGAGAAAAGCCTAAGAACCAATGCCTTACATGAAAATGTCTGATATTAAAACATACATTCCAGGCCAAATAAAAGTAATTATTTTCACTGTATGTTTCCTAGATTTGGCTACAAAATCCATTTCCCTATGCAAGTTTTGAACTTTGATCGGTGATAATTAATCCCTCCCCTATAAATTTCAGGATAATCTTTATTCTCTTTGTCTTCTGTGTCTTTACCAGAAGAGGAAGAGACAGGACAGTAGAGGAGATGCAAATCTTCATTCCATGTTATGATCATGACCATCCCCTGCCTCAATTTTTTAGAAAAGTCATCATTGTATACAGGATAACACCATTATGACTCCAGAATTCTAGATATGACTGCATCACCTTTCCCATTGTTCTAATCATATTATAGCTTCTACTCTAAAATAAATCCCTTCAGAGTCCCTATCAAAAAGTTTCTAAGCAACTCTTTCATTCTCAGACCACCAGTTTCATCTCTTCACTCTCTTCTTTTTTCACCTGAACTATCTAATAGTTCAACAGATCTTTATTCACTAATTTCTCATGTGCCCGGTTCAAGTTTAGGGCATACTTCCTACAAAAGTCACCAACCTTTCTTCTCTGAAGCCATTCTTGACTGAGTGACTATGAAATTACCTCTCCCTACTCACAATTCCTTGGTATAACTCTACACTTTTATTTTCTTTAGAAAATATGTCTTTCATTCTTGCACCTAGCATCTTTTTGGTATATCAGTTGGTTGTATAATTTACAATGTCTTACCTTTCATCTACACTATACATGAAAAAGTAGGAATGATATTTCATCAAAGTGTATTTCACTATTTTGAAACAGCCTGATAGTCTCAACTAATTAGTCATAGAGCTACAGTATAGTATAGGTTTTGAATGTAATATAATTTCAAATGGATAAGACTAAATCAGATATGGTGTCTAGGTGTAACTATACCTAAATCCACAATAAGGGCATTTAATCAGATCTGACTCTAGATTACCCTGTAGCACTCCCTTTTCTGTCAGCAGTCTTACTACAATCTCCCATGACACTTCAATGACTGTTTCCTTAAGTCTGGAATGCCTCTTATTGGCCCTCTCCTTTTTCATGGCCAATATTCTTTCATCTTCTTTCATCTACTCACTTCCATTCATCCACTAGGAATCAACTAGAACATCTCCCTTGACCATTCGGCTCCAAGTTAGGTTTTTCTTATGCATTCTCAGAATAAACATATTGATGAACTGCATTGTAATTATCAGTTTACTTTTCTATCACTCCTACTGAACTGGAAACTCCTTGAGGTACAGGCTCAATTTTATTCCCTTTTGTTTCCCCAAGACTTAGCAGTGTTATATACCCAAAAAACAATTAATGAATGAATGTCCACAATGCTGTGATCTTGTGCAGGATGCATTCTTCAGTTTCCCCTGAAATTGAAAGTAATTTCATCCTGTAAAGTGGAGATAATGCTATACCTAACTCATAAAGTAGTTATAAGGATTAAATGAAGTATAAAGTCTTAGTATAGTGTCTACCACACAGAACTACCATTTGAATACCTGTTATTTCATGCCTTAGTTATCCTAATGTATGTATCCTGGGAAATATAATGTTGTTGTGACTAATATTTTCAGACTGAAAGGCCTAGTTAGCAGTCAT
Organism: Lasiurus cinereus; assembly: GCA_011751065.1. Taxonomy (NCBI): domain Eukaryota; kingdom Metazoa; phylum Chordata; class Mammalia; order Chiroptera; family Vespertilionidae; genus Lasiurus; species Lasiurus cinereus. Next base: position 15,853,277 of record JAAGEH010000012.1, on the reverse strand, counting down.
TAATCTAGAAGTCATTGGTTACATTCTGGTCATCAGTAAGTATGTTATTATGTATCTATTATGTGCAGGAGTTTTTATTAAGTATCACTGAGCTCCCAGAACAAAATAGGGGCAAATAATAAGACAAAAACCAGTCTCAATATTCAAGAAGAAAGAATTTCATATAAACAATATGGGTATTTTTCAAACTATGTAAGTTCTGCTTTATAATAGGGGTAAGATTCAAGAACAATTACTGATAGAGAAAGTTCAAAATTAATTCCTATCATCAAGTGGACCGATTAACAGAAGGCAGTTTCAAAATTTCTTGCTGCTATTCATAACTTTCCTTTTGCTCAGAAGTATTTCTCACAAAAATAACAACCGTGACCTGGACAGAGACAGATGACCTATATTTGTCTCATTCAAATGTGAATTCCACAGAATTTCCTTAGTTTTTTCCTAATCAGTATGTAAATTGGCAGCTCTGAAAAAATGGCCTGAGTTTTGTCTGTTTTCTACACTGAATGGTATATTTTCTTAAGAGAGAATAAAATGCATTTCTTATTCACACTGGCCCTTAGCAAGAATTACAAAACTGCAAATCATGTCACCTAGTATTAGAAAAGGAGGCTGTGGACTTAAAACTACTTCTCCCTAACAAATCTGGAGGTCACAGTCCCAATGAAGTTTGTGCATTATATTACATTGCTTTTAGTAGCTGCAAAGAGACCTCTAGCGCTGCCTTAATACATCGAGTTTGCAAATAGTATCTGCTTATGTCACCTGAATAAGACAATGGCAACATGCTGTGTAGCAACGAACTGAGTGACCACATTAATGTTTACAGTTTTGTAACCACATCGAAATTCTACCAGCTTGGAGCAAGAGGCATATTCCAGGCCGTATAAACCCATGTATTCAACTTATTTCAGTAAAACATGTCAAAGACATAATCCTAAGTGCACCCCCATTACAAACAAGAAATGCTAAGAAAACAGGTCCTGTAAACGGGGGTCGAAACAATGTCTCTTCTAAAACCTCAACACAATAGATCGTAAACTATTGTCCACCTTCAGCTTGCTCCAAATGCCAGCAGTAACAGAGGAATGAGCTGGAACAGCTCAGCACGACTGGTCCAAAGGACAGCTCTGGAATACGGAATATAAGAAAATGGTCCTGGCGCAACCTACCCTCCCCCATCCACCACCCTCAAACAAGTCAGTTACCCGGCTGGTCCCCACCCCCCTCTGCGGGCGCCACCGCCCCGCCTGGGCCCAGCTCGCAGAAGGTAGGCGCGGGGACCCGCAGAGCCGAAGCTCCATGTGCGGCAGCGCGGGAGGCACCGAGGGGGCTGCGCCTGCGGGAGGTAGCCCGGCAGCGGGCGCGAGCCGCCGCCACCCCCTCGGCGGTGCGGTCGACGGACCCGGGCGGCAGCATCTCGGACCCGCGCGGCCCCAGCCAGCGGACCCCGCCTCAGCTCCACATCCCTTCCTCGCAGACAGCAGGCCGCGCCCGCGTGACGGGACCGAAAACCACAGCATTCCCCGGCCCGCGCGCCCGCAGCTCCAGAGGGGTAGCTGCAGCCCTGGGCCCGGTGACCGGCGGCGGCAGCCAACTCTGACCCACCGCGAGCCGGCGAGCGCTCTCCCGGCGCCGGCCCCCCGCCCTTCTCCGCCGCCACGGGGCCGGCGCGGCTAGGCGGACCCAGATCGAGGAAGCGCACTCACTTCCACATCGCGGCCCTTGTTCTTAAAGCTCTTGATGCGGTGGTTCTCCAGGCCAGGGTTCTCGGCCATGGCTGCGCTCCGGCGGCGGCTACTCCTGCGGTGGCGGCGAGTCTCAGTGCGGGAGGGGGAGGGGGAGGAGCGCGGGAGGGTAAAGGAGGGGGAGGGGGGAGTGGAGCACGTTCCGTGACGCCTCCGAGCGCGAGGTGGCAGCAGCGCCAGGGCCGGCGCAGGCCGACTGCCGGGTGGGGCAGTGCAGGGCCGGACCGGCGCTGAGAAACCGAGCGCGCCGGGGGAGGCTGCTGTCACGTGCGCGGGGCGGCTCCGGAGCCTAGGCGCTCTCCTGGCTGGATGTGCCTGGTGTTACGGGATGACCCCAACCTCCCTCTTCCCCGCCCCCCCTCGCCCCCCCCCCCACACACACTGCACCCCCTAGGCCTCGTGCTGCTGGTTATGGCCCAGCAATGGAGCCAGTGGCTTTTACTGCTTCCCGGTGACGCTAAGGTGCAGATGGATACTACAGTTCCCAGCATGCCACGGCCTGGCGGGGGTTAATTCTGGTCTTGACAGCACTAGGGAATGCCGGGAACCCCAAACCCGCGCGCTTCTAGATGCTAGGCTCGAAGCTCCGCCCCCAAGACCGCCTCTGGGCGGGGACGTGGGAGGAGCTTCCCTGGAGGTGGCTTCTTGCACCCGATTGGGAGGCAGGAGAGGTCTCGGAGTGTCCAAAATAGCAGCACCCTTAGTGGCTGTTCTTGGCTGCGCTTTGGTTTTATAAATAGCATTTATTTCCACCTGACATGTACATAGGTATGTATGTAATATATGCGTGTATTATTTTGTTTACTACACGAGCATTAAGCTCAATGAAAGTAGGGACATTGGCTGATTTATTGTTAAATCCCTTGTGTCAAAACAGTGTTTGACACACTCAATAAATACTTGAACAAATTAGTGCTCTAGCATCTTTCAGTTTCTTCATCATTCATCAAAGCCCGATTCTGCAATTTTCATTCTGGCAGTTCCTGCATTTCAGAATCCCCAACCCTGAATTACCACCCTCAATCTTCAGCTTCCAGGAAACAGTCAAGCAAGATCTCCCCTTAGGGTCATTAGAGGAACGATCAAGGGAAATTTGGATCCATAACACTAATAGAGAGCTGCTTTCTAGAACAGGTGAGCTTCTTTGATTATATGTAAAATAATTCAGTTTCAGAATCTCTGGAAAATATAAGCAGATATACAATGTTAGAGTACAATCCAAATGACTAGGGTCATTCAAAAGTTGGTAGAAATAAAACTATAAAGAGATTAAAGAAGACATTCTGTCAAAACAAAGGGGCCTTATAAAACCAGAGGTTCATGGGTCATGAATTCAGAGACCTTTGGTGGCCAGGCTATGTCTGGGCATTTTTTTTGTGAGTGGTGAGATGTGGCTTGTTCATAAACACAGGCTCATTTAAAGGCTTCAGCCCACTGTGGCCATATTGGACTATGGGCCCGACTTGCCAAAGGTCCAAATTTTCAAGAAAAATCCATTAATTTTTAAATGTAAATTTACATTTTTTAATGCACTTCAGTGAATCAGTAACTTAAGGACTCTAGGCCCTCACTATGAAATAGCGGATCACAGTCCAATTACATAAAAGGGAAGAAACACACATACACCTAAAGCTTAAAATGAATAGATCAATTGTAGTTCTTATGGCAATAGAAGTTGTGTGTTTGCTGCTCTCCCCAATTGGAAGAAAAACTTATAGACTGTTGTTCAATCTCTGTCATAATTTATCCTGGCATTCTCTTTTCAGGTTACTTTACTTCCTTCTAACACTTTTCTTCTTTCTACTTGCTGTCCTCAAATGTGTAAGTCATGTATAATTTTAGAGTTTTAGACATATTTAGTGAGCACTTATTATGTGTCAATCATTGCCCTAATATCAAAATATATTTGTAAACAAGACAGCCTGTTCCTACCTTCACACAGCTTTGTGTCAATCAGAGTAGACAGATAATAAAACAAGTTAATTATCACCCAAGAAGTGCAGCAGTTGTCAAGAAACAGGAGGGAAGCTCAAGACTCACAGCAATCTCTACAGATGCGGAACCCACCGAACTGTGAGCCCCAGAACACCAGTCCCCAATTGGCACAAACACTTGGATTCAGAGGAGCTCTACACTCCACATGGAAAGGTCATGTTTTGCCTGGGATAAGGTGAAGTTTCTGGTCCCGCAGGACAGAGAAATGCATGCACTGTGGGAGCTGGAGGACCGGGGAAAGTCTGCACCTAAAGAAATCCGTGGCTGTTGGGCAGGGCATGATCAATGAATGTGGAAGGGGATCCTCAGAGCTGCTAGCAGAAGGGATCTCTAGAAAGCAACCCATTTTGATCTAATGCAGGACAGCTTGTGAATTTTAAAAGTGTGCTGGCTGCTTGGACAAGAGTGAAAAAGGGGGACTGCGAAGACTTGTGCTCTTTCCTCTTCAGTTCTTTGCTTCTAATTGCTAAGCCCAATACACAGGATAACCCAGTTTGGGACTTGGTAGAAGACTGCAGGGAAAAGTTGTTTTTCTGGAACGTGGGGATTTGAGCAGGGAGTGACCATTAGAGAACCAGATCTGGGGCAGCCCACTCCCACAAACCGGTATTGAGTGTCACAGGGAAAGCAGGATCTAAGCACAGGCTAGAGAGGACCTATAGTGTCAGAGGTCAATCCAGAAATATTGCTATCCAGGGGCTGAATCACAAATTGACTCTTGTGTAATCACAAATGAAGGAATAAAGAGATTTAGTCACACTGCCTGCTTAAAAATCAGGACTGGCACCAGTGGAATGCAGGGAACTGCAATACTGTCCTAACTAGGAAACAGGCATGCCAAACAGAACAATAGAGGAGTGAATGACCTTCACTACTGCACATTCTATTTTTTGTTTTTTTATTTTTTAATTTTTAATTTTTTCATTTTTACTTAAGAAATTTTTTTTCTTTTTTCCTCACTTGATTTTAACTTTTTACTTATTACACTTTTATTTTCAATGAGTATTATTGCCACTACTATTTTACCTTTTTGAAAAAAAATAGTGTCATTTTATTTTCTCTTTATTTTACTTTGGGATTAGAGTTCTACATTCTATTTTCTATTAGCATCATTTTACTCTATCTCAACTCTACCTTTATGCCATCACTTTCTTCCTGACTTCTCCACTTTTGTTGTCCTGTTTCTCTTACCTTTTCCTACTTTAGATTTCCCCTATTCTTTCTTTTTACCACCTGTTAAAATTTCACCCTATTTATATATCTAATTTCCAATCCCCTGCTCCAAGTCCATACACACCTCTTTCTTCTCTATCTTAACTATCCAAAAAATTATTTTTCTCTCTGTCCTTTAGTTTTTGTTTGCTTAAATGTTGATTATTTCGATTTTTTATACTTTTTTGTGAGGTTGTTTTGCTTATTCTTTTTGTTTTGTTTTATTTTGTTTGCTTTGTTTTTGTTTTTGGTTTTTTTTTCTGTCTGTTTTAACTTGCCTCACTTGATATTAATTGTTGTTTGTAGTTTGTATTCATCTCCAGGTACATGTTGCTGGCATTTGTTGGGATAAGTGGCTGTACTATTGAAGTTTTCTCCCCATATATATAATTTGTTCTCCTTCTCCTTCTTATTCTCTTTCTTTTCTCCTTTAATTTTTTTCCTTTTTTCTCCCTTCTCCCAATTTCATTTTGGCACTTCTTTCTTTTCTTTCCTTTTCTTTTTTTCGCTTCTTGTCTCTCTTCTTTCTCTCCTATTCCCTAATTTATCTCTCTCTGGTGGTCACCTTTATTTGTGGCAATTAATATAGTGAATACATTTTTGATCAGTGCCTTATGCATTGTACATGGTTGTGTTTTATTTTGTGCCTTTAAATCAACACAGGAGAGAGGGAACTACATAACCAGACACTTGGAGAAGAGAGACCATGGGGAGGAAAAGAAACAGGCTGTATATGAAAGAAAAACAGGCATCACTAGAAAAAGAAGTAAATGAAATGGAGGAAAGCAAAAGGCCAGAGAAAGAATTCAGAGAAATGATCATAAAGTGGCTGAAAAGAACGGAAGACAAATTCAACATTTGTCTTACTCAAAGACAAGTGTGAGTAAGAACCAAGAGGAAATAAAGAAGAACCAAGAAGAAATGAAAATTGAAAAGTAGACTAGAAGAAGCAGAGGACCACATCAGTGAGCTAGAAGACAGGTAGGAAAAAATACCCAAGTAGAGCAGCTTCTAGAAAAAAAATTAAAAGGCAGGAGGAGAGCCTAAGGGAACTTTGGGACAACATGAAGCAAAAAAACATCCACATAATAGGCATACCAGAAGGAGAGAAAACTGAGCAAGGAATAGAAAACCTGTTTGAAGAAATAATGACAGAAAACTTCCCTGATATAGGGAAGAAAAAACCCTCACAAATCCAAGCAGCTCACAGAGTTCCAAGCAAAATGAATCTGAAAAGATCAATGCCAAGACACATTATAATTAAATTGGCAAACACCAATAACAAAGTAAGAATCTTAAAAGCAACCAGAGAGGAGAACCAAAATGGTGACATAAGGAATACCCCTGGACATGGTGCCTCTCACAATCACACCAAAACTACAATTAAAGACAAAAACGACTATCCTCTAGATCTATGGGAAAGCTGGGGGAATAGAAGTTCTACAACTAGAAGGAAATAAAAAAGTGCATTGAGACTTGATAGGACATGCAGAGGCTCAGAATGGCAGAGGTATGGAGATGCATCCAAATTGGGCTGATGTGTGCTTTCTTTTTCATTAGGGAGGGACTTACAAGGTCCAGACTGATCAGAACTCCAGTTTCTGGCAAGATTCTGGGGACCCAGACTCATACAGGGAGAAATTGGACTTCAGCCATTGGTTTGGAAAGAGAGGGTGGCCTTCTTGCAGAGGTGTGCACAAGGATCATTGTTTATGATGCTGGGGCACTGGGCATGGGACACGGAACAGAAGGTGGAAACACAGAGACCCAGAGAAGCCTGACTGTCAGCCATTGCTGTTTTCCATTCCCTAGGGATCCCCAGAGATTCCACCCTGACCAATTTACAAACCCACCTAGCTGTGTGCAGCAGCTTTTGCATATGAATGGCCTGCCCTCTCACAGCTTAACCTAACAAATGGCAACTGGGTCAGACAACTCCTAAACTTCCAAACTCCAAGCAAAGAGGAGAAATCTGCAGATCTCCCTGTAGCTCCTACTGGGTAGCCTCAGACAGTAGCTGACTTGCATGTCCTTGGATATCCAGGAGCCAGTATACCTAGAGGTCAGTGTGAGATGACACCAGATTTAAACTCCTCACATACATAAGTGATACACTCAATAGGCAGACTCAGTGAGCACCAAAGACCCAATGAACCAAGTTCTGCTTCATAGGGGTGCCTCTGTCACAGAATTCTTCCATTATAGACACAGTTAATCCTCACAGTCAATTGGCCTGTAGGTCAATGCCTCCCAGTGTACCAATAGCAATCAAGGCTTAACTACAACAAGATTGTGTACCCAGCCCACAAAGGAGTACACCAAGAATGTGCACCTCAGGGGAGGAGAAAATGGCGGCGGAGTAGACGGACTCGCCTGGAGCTTTGTCGCTGGGCAGAGGGAGAGAGAGCGGCTGAGAGTTGCATTGGGAGTGTTTGTTGGCAAGCTAGGAGTCAGTTGTCCTCCAGGGGAAGGCGGGGAACTGCTGGAGGGGGCTCTCCCGGCCAGGCAGCCCCACTGCCATGGGGTTTTTGTTCGCCAGAGCCACCAGCGTGAACACGAAGCCCGAGCCATCTTGCAGTGGGAGGTGGAGGTCTGTGGCGGTCTGAAGCCTTCGGCTGGGCACCCATTGAGCAGCCAGGAACCCGGGGACCCAGGACTCCACTCTCCAATCGGCGCAGACACGCGGCGGAATCAGAGAACCACAGAGCACACGGAAAGGTCAGATTGCGCCTGGGATAAGAAGGAGGTGGATGTCTGCAGAGGACTGAAAGCTGCGGCTGACGGAGGCACCCACAGAGCAGCCAGGACCCAGAGCGCGGCTTCCCAGGCGGCACAGACGCATAGGCGGAGGATTCAGAGAGCCACAAGGCGCGCGCGGAAGGGTCAGATTTCGCCTGGGCCAGGGTGCGGTCTCCTACCCCCGCAGGGCAGAGACGCGCCCACTGTGGGAGCCGGGCTACGGGAAAGCTGCCTCTGGAGAGGTCCGCAGAGGTGGTCAGGGCGTGATCCCTGAGTGTGAAGGCAGACCCTCTGAGCTGCTGACAGAGGAGAGCTCTGGAAAACGACTCTTTTTTTTTTTCTTTTTCTCTGGGGCAGAGGGACAACCTGGGAGTTATTGCAGTGTCCAGGCTGCAAAACCCCCACAAACTGGTTTTGGGAACCACAGAGTAGCAGGATCTGAGCACAGCCTAGAGAGGTCCTGTGTTTTGTCTCAGAAATCAATTCCGAAACACTGCCACCCAATGGATAACACACAAATTGACTCCCGCATAACCACAAGAGAAAAAAGAGATTAAAACACCTAGAGGGGAACACAGGGAATTGCAATACCTCCCCTACTGGGAAACAGGAGTGCCAAGCAGAATAATAGTGGAAGTGAAGGACCATTCTATTTTTCTTCTTTTTTTATTTTTATTTTTTATTTTTCCTTTTTTCTTTTTTTTAATTTTTAATTCTTTATTTTTCATTTTCACATATTTTAATTAAAGGAATATTTTTTTCTTTCTGCCTCAATTGATTTTACCTTTATAATTATTATATTTTTGTTTTAAACTAGTATTATTAATTACTACTAGTACTTTACCGTTTTTGGGAAAAAAATGTCATTTTGTTTTCTCTTTATTTTATTTCGGGATTAGAGTTCTACATTCTATTTTCATCTTCCCTTTAGCATAATTTTACTCCTACTCAACTCCACCTTTATGCCAACACTTTCCTCCTAACTTTCCCCATTTTGCTGTCTTGTTTCTCTTTCCCTTTTCCAACTTTAGATTCTCCCTATTTTTCTCTTTACCTGGTTAAAATTTCACCCCGTTTATATATGTAATTTCAAATCTCCTACTACAAGTCCACACAAACCTCTCCCCTCTTGTCTTTACTAGCCAAAAATTTGTTTTTTCTCTATGTCCTTTTGTTGCTATTTGCCTGAAAAGTGATTATATCGATTTTTTGAAAAATTTTTTGAGAGATTGTTTTAGTTTATTCTACTTGTTTTATTTTGCTTTTTGCTTGCTTTGTTTTCTACCTCTCTTTTCCCTCATCTCCCTCGATACCAGTTGCTATTTGCAATTTGCATTAATCTCTAGGTACTGGTTGCTGGCCTTTATTGGGATTAGTGACTGTTCTATTGGAGTTGTCTCCTGATATCTATATTTTGTTCCTCTTTTCTCTCTTATACACTTTATTTTCTCTTTGACTTTTTTCTCTTCCTCTTTCCTTCTCCTTTTTCTCCTTTTTATTTTCTTATTTTATTTTATTTTATTGTTCATTTATTTATCTTTTTTTTTACTCTCCCAATTTGATTTTGGCACTTCTTTCTTTTCTTTCTTCCTCATTTTCCTCTTCTTCTTTCTCTATTTACCCCTAATTTGTCCTTCATTGGTGGTCACCTTATTTGTGATTATTAACATCTTGAATACATTTCTACTCAGTGCCTTGTGTGCTGTACCTGGTCGTGTTGTAGTTTGTGCCTTTCAATCAACGTAGGAGAGAGCACTACATAACCAGACACCCAGAGAAGAAAGACCAGGGGCAGAAAAAGAAACAGCCCACAAAAGACAGAAAGGCAGGTTTCACCAGAAAAGGAAGTAAACGAAATAGAACCACAAATAAGCCTACCAGAGAAAGAGTTCAGAGAAATTATCATAATGTGGTTGAAAAGAATGGAAGACAAATTTGACAATATGAGTAAGAGCCAAGAGGAAATGAAGAATAACCTAGAGGAGGTGAAGAAGCATGAAGAAGAAATGCAGAAGAAACTAGAGGAGGTGCAGAATAAACAAGAAGAAATGAATAATGACATCACTGCTATAAAGAACTCAATAGAAAGCATCAAAAGTAGACTAGAAGAAGCAGAGGACCGCATCAGTGAGCTAGAAGACATGGTAGGAAAAAATACCCAAGTACAGCAGCTTCTAGAAAAAAAAGTGAAAAACCAAGAGGAGAGTCTAAGGGAACTTTGGGATAACATGAAACAAAATAACATCCGCATAATTGGGGTTCCACAAAGAGTGGAAACTGAACAAGCATTAGAGAACGTGTTTGAAGAAATAATGACAGAAAATTCCCAAAATATAGAAAAGAAAAAACCCACAAATATCCAAGAAGCTCACAGAGTCCCAAGCAAACTGAACCCCAACAAACCGACATCGAGGCACATTAAATTGGCAAACACCGATGACAAAGTAAGAATCTTAAAAGCGGCCAGAGAGAAACAGAAAGTTACCTACAAAGGAACCCCCATAAGACTAGCTACTGACTTCTCAACAGAAACTCGTCAGGCCAGAAGGGAATGGAATGAAATATACAAAGTCATGCAAAGGAAGGGTCTGAATCCAAGAATACTGTACCCTGCAAGACTCTCAATCAAAATTGAAGGTGAAATCAAAAGCTTCACAGACAAAAAAGGACTAAGGGAATATATTACCACCAAACCAGCAATGCAAGAAATGTTAAAAGGTCGGCTGTAATAAAAAGAAAGAGGAAGCGAAGAAGGAACTCGGGGGTAAGGACTAAAAATGGCAACAGATAACTACTTATCAATAATAACTTTAAATGTAAATGGATTAAATGCTCCAATCAAAAGACATAGGGTAACCGATTGGATAAGAAAACATGATCCATATATCTGCTGTCTGCAAGAAACCCACCTTAGGAAAAGAGATGCACACAGATTGAGGGTGAAGGGATGGAACATGGTATTTCAGGAAAATGGAAATAAAAAAATAGCTGGGGTTGCAATACTTATATCTGACAAATTAGATCTCAAAGTGAAGGACATAACAAGAGATAAAGAAGGCCACTTCATAATACTAAAGGGAACAATCCAACAAGAAGAAATAACTCTGGTAAACATATATGCACCCAATATAGGAGCACCTAAATACATAAAAAAACTCTTGGAGGCTATTAAGGGAGAGATTGACAGCAATACAATCATAGTAGGAGACTTTAATACCCCACTGTCACCATTGGACAAATCCTCTAAACTAAAAAATCAGCAAAAAAACATCAATCCTAAATGACTCACTAGACCAGATGGAATTAATTGACATCTTCAGAATATTTCACCCCAAAGCCACAGAATATACATTCTTCTCCAGTGCACATGGGTCATTTTCAAAGATAGATCATATATTGGGTCATAAGAAAAGTCTCTTCAAATTCAAGAAGATAGAAATCATATCAAGCATTTTCTAAGACCACAGTGGCATAAAACTGGAAATCAACTATAATAAAAACAATAGAAAGAAATCAAACACATGGAGACTAAACAGCATGCTTTTAAACAACGACTGGGTAACCAGAGAGATCAGGGAAGAAATAAAAAACATCATGGCAACAAATGACCATGACAACACAACAATACAAAATTTATGGGACACAGTGAAAGCAGTCTTGAGAGGGAAGTTCATAGCCCTACAAGCCTACTGCAAAAAACAGGAAACAATAGTAATAAATCACCTAAACCTACAACTCAAAGAGCTAGAACGTGAGCAACAAGAAAAGCCCAGTGTACTCAGAAGGAAGGAAATAGTGAAGATCCGAGCAGAGATAAACAACTTGGAGACCAAAGAAACAATTCAAAAGATCAACAAAACAAAGGGCTAGTTCTTTGAAAGGATAAACAAAATTGATGGACCCCTAGCCAGGCTCACCAAGAAGCAAAGAGAGAAGACCCAAATAAACAAAATCAGAAATGAAAGAGGAGAAATAACAACAGACCCTGTGGAAATACAAAGGATTGTTAAAAAATACTATGAACAACTCTATTCCAACAAATTGGACAACCTGCAAGAAATGGACATTTTCTTAGAAAAATATAAACTCTCAAAACTCAATGAGGAGGAAGCCAAACATCTCAATAGTCCAATAACTATGGAAGAAATTGAAGCAGTAATCAAAAAGCTTCCAGCAAATAAAAGCCCGGGTCCAGATGGCTACACAGGAGAGTTTTACCAAACATTCAAGGAAGAATTAAAACCTATCCTCCTCAGACTATTCAAAAACATTCAAGAAGAAGGAATACTACCAAACACCTTCTATGAAGCCAGCATCACCCTAATACCAAAACCAGATAAAGACAACACAATGAAAGAGAATTATAGGCCAATATCTCTCATGAACATAGATGCCAAAATCCTCAACAAAATTCTAGCAAACCGGATCCAGCAGTACATCAGAAAGATCATACACCATGACCAAGCAGGATTCATCCCAGGAATGCAGGGATGGTTCAATATCCGCAAATCAATAAATGTGATACATCACATAAACAAATTGAGAGATAAAAATCACATAGTCATATCAATTGATGCCGAAAAAGCATTTGACAAAATCCAACATCCTTTCTTGATAAAAACTCTCAGCAAAGTGGGAATAGAAGGGTCATACTTCAACATCATAAAAGCCATATATGATAAACCCACAGCTAACATCATACTCAATGGGCAAAAACTAAAACCATTTCCCCAAAGAACAGGAACAAGACAGGGATGCCGACTCTCACCTCTCGTGTTCGACATTGTACTGGAAGTATTAGCCATTGCAATTAGACAACAAGAAGAAATAAAAGGCATCCAAATTGGAAAAGAAGAAGTAAAGCTGTCCTTATTTGCAGATGACATGATATTGTCATAAAAAACCCAAAGGACTCCATTCCAAAACTAATTGACTTAATTAATGAATTCGGCAATGTAGCAGGATACAAAATTAATGCTAAGAAGTCTGTGGCATTTCTATACACTAACAGTGAAATTACAGAAAGAGAAACTAAAAAAGCAATCCCATTTACCATCGCACCAAAAAAATTAAGATACTTAGGAATAAGCCTAACTAATGAGGTAAAAGACCTTTATGCAGAAAGCTACAGGACACTGAAAAAAGAGATAGAGGAAGATGTTAACAGATGGAAGAGCATACCATGCTCATGGATTGGGAGAATCAACATCATTAAAATGTCCATACTACCCAAAGCATTCTACAGATTCAACGCACTACCCATTAAAATACCAATGACATATTTCACAGACCTACAAAGAATTCTTCATAGATTCATCTGGAACAAAAAAAGACCACGGATAGCTACAGCAATTCTGACAAAAAAGAATAAAGTACATGGGATCTCAATACCGACTTCAAGCTATACTACAAAGCAACTGTTCTCAAAACAGCCTGGTACTGGCACAAGAACAGACATATAGATCAATGGAATAGAATAGAGAACCCAGATATCCACCCAAACCACTATGCTCAATTAATATTTGACAAAGGAGGCATGAACATTCAATGGAACCAAGATAGCCTCTTCAATAAATGGTGTTGGGAAAATTGGACAGATACATGCAAAAATTTGAAACTGGACCACCAACTTACACCAAATACAAAAATAAACTCAAAATGGATACAGGACTTAAACATTAGAAGGGAAACCATAAAAATACTAGAGGAATCCACAAGCAGCACAATCACAGATATATGCCGAAACGAACTTCTTCACTGATACTGCTCCAAAGGCAATGGAAGCTAAAGAAAAAATAAACAAATGGGACTACATCAAAATAAAAAGCTTTTGCACAGCAAAAGAAACCATCAACAAAACAACAAGAAAGATCAATGCATGGGAGAACATATTTGCAAATGCTATCACTGATAAAGGTTTTATCTCCAAAATCTACAACCAACTTATACAACTTAATAAAAGGAAGATGAAGGATCCAATAAAAAAATGGGCAACGGACCTAAATAGAACCTTTTCAAAAGACGACAGGAGGAAGGCCAAGAGACACATGAAAACATGTTCAAAGTCATTAATCATCCGAGAGATGCAAATCAAAATGACAATGTGATACCATCTTACACCTGTCAGAATGGCAATCATCACCAAATCAACAAACGACAAGTGTTGGCGAGGATGTGGAGAAAAAGGAACGCTTGTGCACTGTTGGTGGGAATGCAGACTGGTGCAGCCACTGTGGAGAATAGTATGGAGTTTCCTCAAAAAACTAAAAATGGATCTCCCATTTGACCCTGTAATACCACTCTTAGGAATTTATCCTAAGAAATTACAAACACCAATCAGAAAGGATTTATTCACCCCTATGTTCATAGCAGCACAATTTACAATAGCCACAATTTGGAAACAGCCTAGGTGCCCATCAGCAGATGAGTGGGTCAGAAAACTGTGGTACATCTACACAATGGAATTCTATGCAGCTATTAAAAAGAAGGAATTCTTACCATTTGCAGCAACCTGGTTGGAACTGGAGAGCCTTATGCTTAGTGAAATAAGCCAGTCAATGAAGTAGAAGCATCACATGATCGCAGTCATTGGGGGATAATAAAGAACATTATAAACTGATGAACAAAAGGATAGATACAGAGACAGTAAAGCTTCAAACAGACTGTGAAATTACAGCAGGAAGATTAAAGTTAGGTGAGGTAGATAAGAGATCAATCAAAGGACTTCTATCTATGCATATAATCATAACCAATGAACATAGACACTGGGGGGTTGGGGTATGCCTGGGAGGGAGGGGGGGCAATGGGGAGATATGTATAAAAAATTAATTTAAAAAATGGGGAAAAAAAAAGAATGTGCACCTCAGGTGATTGTGGAAGCGGGCCATAAAGGACAACTAGCACACAAAGCTATTCCATCAACACAGGGAAGCAGCCAAAATGTGGAGACAAAAAAACAAAAACAAAAACAAAAACAAAAACAAAACATATCACCAATGAAATAAATGGAAGAAAGCAAACTACTGGAAATTTAGTTCAAAACCATACTTATAAGGTTACTTAAGAATATTGTATAAACTGCCGAGAAACTTAGTGAGACCTTCAAGGATCTTAATGAGAATACCAAGAAAATGGAAAAGGACCAGTCAGAAATTAAGCATACAATGCCTGAAATAAAGAATAATATATAGAAATTCAACAGCAGACAAGAAGATCTCAAGAAACCAAAGATTTGAAATATGAGAAAGCAAAAAATACCCAACCAGAAAAACAAAAAGAAAAAAGACTCCAAAAATGTGAAGATAGTGTAAGGAGCCTCTGGAACAACTTCAAGAGTATTAACATCAGAATTATGGGGGTGCCAGAAGAAGAGAGAGAGCAAGATACTGAAAACCTGTTTGAAGAAATAATGACTGAAAACTTTCCCTACCTGGTGAAAAAATGAACTTACAAGTCCAGGAAGCACACTGAACCCCAAACAAAAGGAATCCAAAGAGGATCACACCAAGACACATCATAATTAAAATGCCACGAGCAAAAGACAATGAGAAAATCTTGAGAGCAGCAAGAGAAAAACAGTTAACTATAAGGAAGTACCGATACGACTGTCAGCTGATTTCTCAACAAAAACTATGCAGGCCAGAAGGAAGTAGCAGGAAATATTCAAAGTGATGAATAGCAATAACCTACAACCAAGAGTGCTCTACCCAGCAAAGCTATCATTCAGAATTGAAGGTCAGATAAAGAGCTTCACAGACAAGAAAAAGTTAAAGGAGTTCATCACCACCAAATCAGGATTATATGAAAAGAAGAAGGGTATTCTTTATAGAGGAAAAAGAAGAAAAAGGTAAAGATAAAATTTATGAACAACAAAGTGATAACAAATACATACCTATCAAAAAGTGAATCTAAAAATCAAGTGAATAAAGAATCTGATGAATAGAATAAACTGATGAATATAATAGAATCAGGGGAATAGAATGGGAATGGACTGACAATTCTCAAGGGAAAGGGGGTGTGAGGTGTGCAAGAAGAGATTGGACAAAAATCTTACACCTATTTATGAGGACAGTACTAAGGGGTAAGGGCATGAGGTGGGGGCTGGTGAATCAGGTGGAGGAAAGCTATGCAGGGTGTGGGGAGGAACATATGTAATAAAGTGAACAATAAAGATTTATTTTTTAAAAAAGCAGCCAGAGAGAGACAGAAAGTTTCCAAAATCTATGGGAGACAGCAAAAGCAGTCTTGAGAAGGAAGTTCATAGCTCTACAAGGCCACTACAAAAACAAACAAACAACCCCCCCAAAACAAACAAACAAACAAACAAACAATGGTAATAAATTACCTAACCCTACAACTCAAAGAGCTAGAAAGAGAGCAAAAAGAAAAGCCCAGTGTAAGCAGAAGGAAGGAAATAGTAAAGATCAGAGTGAAGATAAATGACATAGAGGCCAAAGAAACAATACAAAAGACCAACAAAATCAAGAGCTGGTTCTTTGAAAGAATAAAACATGATTGATGAGCCTCTAGCCAGGATCACCAAGAAGCAAAGAGAGAGGAAATAAACAAAATCAGAAATGAAAGAGTTGAAATAACAACAGACCCCACCGAAATACAAAGGATTGTTAAAATATACTATGAACTACTCTATTAAACCTGGAGGAAATGGACATGTTCCTAGAAAAATATAACCTTTCAAAACGCAATCAGGAAGAATCTAAACATTTCAGTAGGCCAATAACAATGGGAGAAATCGAAGCAGTCATCAAAAAGCTTACAGTAAACAAAAGCCATGGGCCAGACGGCTACAAAGAGGAGTTTTACCAAACATTCAAGGAAGAACTAAAATCTATCCTCCTCAGACTATTCCAAAAAATTCAAGAAGGAAGACTTCTAAGCTCCTTCTATGAAGCCTGCATCACTCTAATACCAAAACCAGATAAAGACAACACAATGAAAGATAATCACAGGCCAATATCCCTCATGAACATAGATGCCAAAGTCCACAACAAAATTCTAGTACATCAGATCCAGCAATACATCAGAAAGATCATACACCATGGCCAAGTAGGATTTATCCCAGGGTTGCAAGGATGGTACAATATCCGCAAATCAATAAATGTGATACATCACATAAACAAATTGAAAGATAAATATCACATAGTCATATCAATTGATGCAGAAAAATCATTTGACAAAATTTAACACCCTTTCTTGATAAAAACTCTCAATAAGGTGGGAATAGAAGGATCATACCAGCTTGGCGGGTTGTACTCATGCATTTGGGGTGCATGCTTTCATGCTCTTTTTGTGAAATTCTCACTCTTCCATCTGCATGATGCAACTGGAAACATGATTTATCGGACCACATGGCTCTTTTCCAATGCTTGACTGTCCAATCCTTGTGTTCCTGTGTGAATTGGAGATATTTTATCTTGGTAATGGCAGACAGCAAAGGTGTTAGAACAGGCCTTTGGCTTCCCTATCCCATATGATGCAGTGTATGGCTAATTTGCCTACAAACATTAGGTGATCATAATAATATGGCCACTCAGTGTATATATATGGTTAATCTGCTAAGTGTCCATCTGGGTAATGACATTACATAGCAATGCCCAGGTTCCTCTCTCTAGCAATTAGTCTCCTTGCAGTTTCATCCCAGGAACATGACTTGTTTTATAGCCAGATGGAAACACTTCACTCTGTAACCAAACGTCTGTGAAGCATTTTCATGTGCCTCATCTCATTTGATCCTCACAGAAGTTCTGGAATAGGTAGATAGGAGACTCGCTGGAACCCTATTTTCTATTCATTCGCCAGAAAACAGAGATTTAGGAAGCTTCAAAACTTGACTCAACTGAAAAGAAGTAAAAAATGGTGTACCTTGAAAATGACTTCAGGTTTTCTCACTGCACAGAATATAGTCAAACACTGTTGCAGTTAAATATTTTACCCTTTGTCCTCCCTGCATGATCTACCATAATGATCTGCTTTGTGTTGATATTTACTGCTGTGTTGCTGAAAATTACCTGAAAGAGAAGTTGGGGTGCTTCACTGGTCTAGAAAAAGTTTAGCTAAATCACAAAGCAAGTCTAATTAAGCAAGTTTATTCTATATCTATAAAAGGCCAAGTTGACTCATGCTGTGATTCATATATAAAGTTCTCATTGGCGCCAATTGTACATGTGTGTTTCGATTTGTCATTGTCAGTTGTGAATTTGTTTGACATTTCTATTATAGAGGGAGGGCAGATAGCAATATTAAAATATTTCTTCTAATTAATTTCCTTTCAATGTGCATGAATTTGTGCAATGGGCCATTAGTATCCACATTATACAAGGCCAGAGGCCATCACGACCAAAACAACCAGATGGATGACTGGTCACCAGAAAGTGCATGGAGTACGTCTCGGTCCCTCCTCTGTGGCCACAGCCTCCTACCATAGCAAGATTAGTGGCTGGCAGGCGGGTGAGGTGGTGGGCTGGGATGCAGGGCAAGGTGGGCACAGTGGCTGCAGATCAGGCCCAAAGAGAGGCCCAGAGATAGAGGCGGGGCCTGATCTTCAGCTTCCATGGTAGATGCGGATCAAGCCCAGAGGTAGGCTTGGAGACACTGACTGGCATAGAAACTGACCTATCAGATCCAAATCTGGATGAACTGTAAGGAACCAATGACTTCCTAGGAGGTGGAGCTTTTAAGGCTGACTAGCATAGAAACTGATCAATTAGAACCTAATCTGGGTGAAATAGAAAGGGAGAACCTAAGGTGGGGGCTGAGGAAGGGTTTTAAAGACAACAGCTGTTTGGTGTAAGGTATAAGAAAGTGGTTCAATTTTTTAATGACTGGTTTGGCAATATAATATCAGTCCAGAAGTCCAGGTATAGGGATTATGTATTTTTATCTGCCAAGAGTAACTCCTGCTGAAAAAGGCTCCCCCCATTTAAGCAATCTTATCCTCTATAATGTACCTATACTAATAAAAGGATAATATGCTAATTAGACCGGGTTGACTGGCCACCTTCCAGATGTCCAACTTCCTTCACAACAAAGCCATGATGGTGGGGGCTGAGTCAGAGGCAGTAGATCAGGCTGGCAGGGGAGGGCAGTTGAGGGCGACCAGGCTGGCAGGGGAGGGTCATTGGGGGAAAACTGGCCAGCAGGGAAGGGCAGTTGGGGGCAAGATCAGGCCTGCAGGGGAGGGCAGTTAGAAGCCATCAGGCTGGCAGGGGAGAGCAGTTGGGGGCAATTGGGTTGGCAGGGGAGCAGTTAGGGGTGATCAGGTAGGCAGACAGAGGTGATTAGGGCAATCAGAAAGGCAGGCAGAGGGGTGAGGGGCAATCAAGCAGGCAGGCAGGTGAGCAATTAGGTGCTAGTGGTCCCAAATTGGGAGGGGGATATCTGACGGCCATCAGACATCCCCCAGGGGTCCCTGATTGAAGAGGGTGCAGATTGGGCTGAGGGGACCCCCCATGCATGAATTTTGTGCATGGGCCTCTAGTTATTATTAATAATAATAAATAGCCAAGACTGGTTTGGCTCAGTGGATAGAGCGTCGGCCTGCAGACTAAAAGGTCCCAGGTTCAATTCCGGTCTGGGGCATGCACCTTGCTTGTGGGCACAACTCCAGTAGGGGGCGTGCAGGAGGCGGCTGATCGATGTCTCTCTCTCATTGATGTTTCTGACTTTCTATCCCTCTCCCTTCCTCTCTGTAAAAAATCAATAAAATATATTTTCAAAAAAAAAAATAAATAGCTGTTAAGTAGTTCAAAGATCTATGCTGAACTGTTACTTTGACTATTTTATTTAATTATCACAATATTAACAAGTAGAAACTGTTTTTATTTCTGTTTTATGAGAACAAAATTGATCAGGAGGCGATAAGGTCCAGGCAATTTGACCCCAGGACCCTGCTTGTAATTTGTTTTTCTGAGGGTAGTTGCACAGAGGAATAGGGCAGGAGTATTTTTACAGCCTGGACCTTGGGCAACTTCAGTGTACTCATTTCCTGCAGGATCATTGCCTTTGAGAGCCAGGTCCCCATTCTGGCCCACAACACATGCAGACACCCCCTTGATATAATATGCACAAGGGTTTCCTAAAATCAGCAAAATGCACCTAAGCCATAAAAACAAACAAACAAACAAATACGAGGGAGGGTAGGCAGGGGTGTCCACAGAGTAGGGAAGTTATATTCAATTGTAAAAAAAAAAAAAAAAAAAAAAAGTCTAGGTAGGCTTGTTTCCAAGAAAGGAAGAATTAAACAAGTGTGTAAAGTTAAAAATCTCTGCTGAAAGAGATTTTAAAGCCAAGTCAGCAGGGGTGGGGGTTGTCCTAGCCCAGTGGTCGGCAAACTCATTAGTCCATAGAGCCAAACATCAACAGTACAATGATTAAATTTCTTTTGAGAGCCAAATTTTTAAAACTTAAATGTTTTCTAATGCCACTTCTTCAAAGTAGACTCACCCAAGCTGTGGTATTTTGTGGAAGAGCCACACTCAAGGGGCCAAAGAGCCACATGTGGCTCGAGAACCATGGTTTGCCAACCACTGTTAGCCAGACAAACCACTAAATCCAGAAGTCAGACAAAAAAGGGATTATCATCCAGAGTTCTATTAAATAAGCATTTATGTATTGTTTGTATATCACTGTTTATAGGAGGGAGTCTGCTTATTAATATTGAGAAGTAACATTTTTGGCTTGTAAATATTCAGCTCTAAAGGCATTCATTGAAAACAAGATAACCAGAGGCAGGAACTCCCTAAAGTAGAAATAAAAAAAGTTGGTTAATTAGCTTGGGTGTAATCATATTCCTTTTCCCCTAGAACTTGGGGATTTGCAATGTCATCATTGAAAAGGCTTAGAGAACTAATCTTGCAGTAAGGATACAATTCTGGATAAAATATTTTCCCCTTTTGAAAAATTACTATGTTTCTTATAATCAACATTGTTAATATATTAATAACCCCTAAGTAAAAGATACAAAGAAGTTTTCCAAAATAAGTTTTTCATATCTAAGTTTTATGAATCTTTTTTTCCTTTTTATCGAATATATTGAGTAACAAAATTATACAGGTTTCAGGTGCACAATTTTACAACACATCATCTAAAAATTATTTTGTGTATTTACCATAGCAAATCCACTCTATGTCCATCATTATTTAAACCCCCTAACCCTCCTCCACCTCCCCTCATACTCCCCTCCTCACCAGCAATTGTCACACTGTTCTTGTCCATGAGTTCTCTCTCTCTCTTTTTTTCCCTTAATCTCTCCAACACCCACATCCAGGCCCTCACCAACCCAGGAGAGCTGTTAGCCTGCTATGCACGCATGAGTCTGTCTCTCTATTGCTTGTTAGTTCATTTTGTTCATTAGATTCCACATATGAGTTAAAGTATATGGTACTTGACTGCTTTCCAGGTCCACCCATATTGTCACAAAGGATAAAAGTTCTTTCTTTTTTACAGCTGACTAGTATTCTGTTGTGTAAATGTAGCAATGTATTATTATTCACTCATCAACTGAAAAGTAATAGTTGCTTCCAAATTGTGACTATAAATAACATTGCAGTGACCACAAGGTGCATATATTCTTCCAAATTAGTGTTTTGAATTGCTTTGAAAAAAATTCACAGAAGTGGAAGCACTGGGTCATAAGGCAGTTCCAATTTTTAATTTTTTGAGGTAACTTCATATTGCTTTACACAGTGGTGGCATCAGTCTTAATTCCCACCAACAGTGCAAGCATGTTCCCTTTTCCTCATATCCTCGCCAACACTTGTTTGTTGATTTATTCATTATAGCCATTCTCACAGGTGTGAGATGATATCCATTTGTGGTTTTAATTTGCATTTCTCTGAAGATTAGTGATATTAAGCAACTTTTCTTTTTTTAATTAATTAACTTTTATTTAATAAATCTTTATTGTTTGGATTATTACAATTGTTCCTCTTTTTTCCCAGCATAGCTCCCCTCCACATGGCTCCCACCCCTCCCTCTGCGCTTACATCCCCACCATTGTCCTCATCCAAAGGTGTATGATTTTTATTCAATCTCTCCCTGCACCCCCCTCACCCCTTTCCCCCTGATTCTATTATATTCACCAGTTTATTCTGTTAATCAGATTTTCTTTTTTTATTTTTATTTTTATTTTTTTAAATTTTATTTTATTTTTATTTTATTTTTATTAATTTTTATTAATTTTTTATACATATCTCCCCATTGCCCCCCCTCCCTCCCAGGCATACCCCGACCCCCCAGTGTCTGTGATCATTGGTTATGTTTATAAGCATGCATACAAGTCCTTTGATTGATCACTTATTTACCTCACCTAACTTTAATCTTTCTGCTATAATTTCACAGTCTGTTTGATGCTTTATGATTTTTGTCCTCCTGAGAATTATCAGTCTACTCCCTTTCTGTGCTCCTGATTCTATTATATTCACCATTTTATTCTGTTGATCAGATTTTTAATTCACTTAATTTTTAGATTCACTTGTTGACAGATGTGTATTTGTTGTTCATAATTTTTTGTCTTTTACCTTTTCTTCCTCTTCTAAAAGGGTACCTTTCAGCATTTCATATAATAGTGGTTTGGAGTTGATGAACTCCTTTAGCTTTTTCTTCTCTGTGAAGGTCTTTATCTGCCCTTCAATTCTGAATGATAGCTTTGCTGGATAGATTATTCTTGGTTGTAGGTTCTTGTTGTTCATCACGTTGAATATTTCTTGCCACTCCCGTCTGGCCTGCATCGTTTCTGTTGAGAAATCAGCTGACAGTCGTATGGGTGCTCCCTTGTAGGTAATAAACTGTTTTTCTCTTGCTGCTTTTAATATTCTCTCTTTCTCTTTTGCTCTTGGCATTTTAATTATGATGTGTCTTGGTGTAGTCCTCTTTGGGTTCCTTTTCTTTGGGGTTCTTTGTGCTTCCTCGACTTGTAAGTCTATTTCTTTTACCAGATGTGGGAAGTTTTCAGTCATTATTTCTTTAAACAGGTTTTCAGTATCTTGCTCTCTCTCTTCTTCTGGCACCCCCACAATTCTGATGTTGGTACGCTTGAAGCTGTCCCAGAGGCTCCTTACATTATCTTCACATTTTTGGATTCTTTTCTCTTCTTGCTTTTCCAGTTGAATGTTTTCTGCTTCTTTATATTTCAAATTTTTGACTTGATCCTTGCCTTTCTCTAGTCTGCTGTTAGTACTCTGCATAATAGTTTTTATTTCAGTCAGTGTATTTATCATCTGCTCTTGGGTCTCACTAAATTTATCCATCTTTTCTAGCATATTCTTGCAAAACCTTATAAGCGTGGTTTTGAACTCTATATCCAGTCGTTTTTTTCCCTCCATTTCTTTTGCTTGTAATCCCTTCCCTTGTCTCGGCATTTTCACTGTGCCGGGGAAACTTCTGTGTTGGATTCAGCCGAAGAAGCCTCTGCTGAGCTTGGGAGGGGTGGAGTCTCAGGGCTTAAGGGACCGCCTTGCCTTCCAGTCGGCCCCGCCCTCCACGGCCCCTGAGTCTCACGTGACTGGGTAATGGCTGGAGCGGTCCTTGTGCCCGCACCCGCAGTGCCTCTAACCGCTGCCTTTCCGGCTCCCCTGTGAACCAGGACCACACGAGTCTAGGTCCCCAGGGTTTTGCCCCAAACAGGGGCTCAGTGGACTCAGAAGTGGCACAGTTCAGAGGGTCTGTCTCCCGCCCACTCTCGAAAGCCAGCGGCACAATCAGCAGTCCATCCTCCGCGTGGTGCCGTGCGCGACCAGACCTCCGATCCTTTGCGACTCCCCTAAATTTCCGTGCACTTCTCCCTTTTCACAGTCCAAACTCCCCCCGTATGAGTCTCGGCTGGATCTGGGGTTTAGTGTCGTAAGATAAGGGGTTCAATGCCGTTGGGAGTCTCCATTTCCCTCCCGCCAGAGAAAGCCAGCCAGGTACTCCGGCACCCGCTCTCTCAGCACGCTTCTCCATACCTCAGCTTTTTGCAGCTCCTCTGGGTCTCCGTGAGCCCCTCTCTTTCCCTCTAGTTGTAGAACTTCCACTCAGCCAGCTTTCCTGTGGCTCTGGATGATGTCCGTTCTGTCTGTTAGTTGTAGTTTTGAAATTGTTGTGCGAGGCAGCAGTGTAGGTGTTTACCTATGCCGCCATCTTGGATTTTCTCCTGTTAATCAGATTTTCAATTCACTTGATTTTTAGATTCACTTGTTGATAGATATGTATTTGTTGTTCATAATTTTTATCTTTATCTTTTTCTTCTTCTTCCTATTCTTAAAGATTACTTTTCAGCATTTCATATAATACTGGTTTGGTGTTGATGAACTTTTAGCTTTTTCTTATCAATGAAGCTTTTTATCTGACCTTCAATTCTGAATGATAGTTTTTTTCCTAATTTATTTTTATTGTGTTACATGTATACATATCTTCCCATTGCCCTCACTCCCAGGCATACCCCAACCCCCCAATGTCCTGTGTTCATTGGTTATGCTTATATGCATGCATACAAGTCCTTTGATTGATCTTTTATCTTCCCCACCTCTCCTTAATCTTCCTGCTGTAATTTGACAATCTATTTGATGCTTTACTGCCTCTGTATCTATCCTTTTGTTTCTCCTTCATTGACTGGCTTATTTCACTTAGCATGAGCTTCTCCAGTTCCATTCAGGTTGCTGCAAATGGTAAGAATTCCTTCTTTTAAATGGCAGCATAGAATTCCATTGTGTAGATGTACCATAGTTTTCAGATCCACTCATCTGCTGATGGGCACCTAGACTGTTTCCAAATTGTAGCTATTGTAAATTGTGCTGCTATGAACATAGGGGTGCATATATCCTTTCTGATTGGTGTTTCTAATTTCTTGAGGATATATTCCTAAGAGTGGGATTGCTGGGTCAAATGGAGTTCCATTTTTAGTTTTTTGAGTAAACTTCATACTGTTCTCCATAGTGGCTGCACCAGTCTGCATTCCCACCAACAATGCACAAGGGTTCCTTTTTCTCCGCATCCTAGCCAACACTTGTTGTTTGTTGATTTGTTGATGATTGCCATTCTGACAGGTGTGAGAGGGTACCTCATTGTCATTTTGATTTGCATCTCTCGGATGATTAGTGACTTTGAGCATGTTTTCATGTGTCTCTTGGCCTTCCTTCTGTCGTCTTTCAAAAAGGTTCTATTTAGGTCCCTTGCCCATTTTTTAATTGGATCATTCATCTTCCTTTTATTAAGTTGTAAACTTGGCTGTAGATGTTGGAGATTAAACTTTTATCAGTGATAACATTTGCAAATATGTCCTCCTATACAGTGGGCTTTCTTGTTGTTTTCTTTTGCTGTGCAAAAGCTTTTTATTTTAATGTACTCCTATTTGTTCATTTTTTCTTTAGCTTCCATTGCCCTTGGAGCAGTATCAGTGAAGAAGTTCTTTCAGCATATGTCTGAGATTGTGCTGCCTGTGGATTCCTCTAGTATTTTTATGGTTTCCCATTTAATGTTTAAGTCCTGTATCCATTTTGAGTTTATTTCTGTATTTGGTGTAAGTTGGTGGTCCAGTTTCATTTTTTTTGCATGTATCTGTCCATTTTTCCCAACACCATTTATTGAAGAGGCTGTTCCAGCTCCATTGTCTGTTCCTGCCTCCTTTGTCAAATATTAATTGAGCATAGTGGTTTGGGTGGATATCTGGATTCTCTATTCTATTCCACTGGTCTATATGTCTATTCTTGTGCCAGAACCAGGCTGTTTTGCTTGAAATCTGGTATTGATATCCCACCTACTTTATTCTTCTTTCTCAGGATTGCTGTGGCTATTCGCGATCTTTTTTTATTCCAGATGAATCTTTGAAGAACTCTTTATAGGTCTGTGAAATATGTTGTTGGTATTTTAATGGGTAGTGCATTGAATCTAAAGATTGCTTTGGGTAGTATGGACATTTTAATGATGTTGATTCTCCCAATCCATGAGCATGGTATGCTCTTCTATCTGTTTACATCTTCCTCTATCTCTTTTGTCAGTGTCCTGTAGTTTTCAGCATATAGGTCTTTTACATCTTTAGTTAGATTTCTTGGCATTAATTTTGTATCCTGCTACATTGCCAAGTCAATTAGTTTTTGGATGGAGTCCTTCGAGTTCTGTATGTACAGTATCAAGTCAACTGCAAATAAGGAGAGCTTTACTTCTTCTTTTCAAATTTGGATGCCTTTTATTTCTTCTTCTTGCCTAATTGCAATGGCTAATACTTAAAGTACTATGTCAAACAGAAGAGGTGAGAGTGGGCATCCCTGTCTTGTTCCTGTTCTTAGGGGAAATGGTTTTAGTTTTTGCCCATTGAGTATGATGTTAGCTGTGGGTTTATCATATATGGCTTTTACGATGTTGAGGTATGACCCTTCTATTTCCACTTTGCTGAGAGTTTTTATCAAGAAAGGTGTTGGATTTTGTCAAATGCTTTTTCTGCATCAATTGATATGACTATGTGTTTTTATCTCTCAATTTGTTTATGTGATGTATCATGTTTATTGATTTGTGGATATTGTACCATCCTTGCATTCCTGGGATGAATCCTACTTGGTCATGGTGTACATTTCTGATGTACTGCTGGATCCAATTTGCTAGAATTTTGTTGAAGATTTTGCCATCTATGTTCATGAGAGATATTGCCATGTAATTCTCTTTCATTGTGTTGTCTTTATCTAGTTTTGGTATTAGGGTGATGCTGGCTTCATAGAAGGTGTTTGGTAGTATTCCTTCTTCTTGAATATTTTTGAATAGTCTGACGAGGATAGGTTTTAATTCTTTCTTGAATGTTTGGTAAAACTCTTCTGTATAGCCATCTGGTCCCAGGCATTTGTTTGCTGGAAGCTTTTTGATGACTGCTTCAATTTCTTTTACAGTTATTGCACTATTGAGATGTTTTGATTCTTTCTAATTGAGTTTTGGAAGGTTATATTTTTTTAGGAATATGTCCATCTCTAGCAGGTTGTCCAATTTGTTGGAATAGAGTTGTTCACAATATATTTTAACAATCCCTTGTATTTTGTCGGGGTCTGTTGTTATTTCTCCTCTTTCATTTCTGATTTTGTTTATTTGAGTCTTCTCTCTTTGCTTCTTGGTGAGCCTGGCTAAAGGTCCATCAATCTCGTTTATCCTTTCAAAGAACCAGCTCTTTGTTTTGTTGATCTTTTGAATTGTTTCTTTGGTCTCCATGTTGTTTATCTCCGCTCTGATCTTTACTATTTCCTTCCTTCTGCTTGCACTGGGCTTTTCTTGTTGCTCTCTGTGTAGCTCTTTGATTTGTAGGGTTAGGATATTTATTACCATTGTTGTTTTTTCCAGTAGGCTTGTAGGGCTATGAACTTCCCTCTCAAGACTGCTTTCACTGTATCCCATTAATTTTGTATTGTTGTGTTGTCATTATCATTTGTTGCCATGATGTTTTTTTATTTTACTTGATCTCTCTGGTTACCCAGTCGTTGTTTAACAGCATGCTGTTTAGTCTCCATGTGTTTGATTTCTTTATATCGTTTTTATTGTAGTTGATTTCTATCTTCTTGAATTTGAAGAGACTTTTCTTATAACCCAACATATGATCTATCTTTGAAAATGACCATGTGCACTGGAGAAGAATGTATATTCTGTGGCTTTGGGGTGAAATGTTCTGACGATGTCAATTAATTCCATCTGGTCTAGTGAGTCCTTTAGGATTGATGTTTCTTTGCTGATTTTTGTTTAGAGGATTGGTCCAGTGGTGACAGTGGGGTATTAAAGTCTCCTACTATGATTGTATTGCTGTCAATCTCTCCCTTAATATCCTCCAGGAGTTTTTTTTATATATTTAGGTGCTCCTATATTGGGTGCATATATGTTTACCAGAGTTATTTCTTCTTGTTGGATTGTTTCCTTCAGTATTATGAAGTTTCTTCTTTATCTCTTGATATGTCCTTCACTTTGACATCTACTTTGTCAGATATAAGTATTGCAACCCTGGCTTTTTCATTTCCATTTGCCTGAAATACCATCTTCCATTCCTTCACCCTCAATATGTGTGCATCTCTTTTCCTGAGGTGAGTTTCTTGTAGAGAGCACATATATGGATCATGTTTTCTTATCCAATCAGTACCCTATGTCTTTTGATTGGAGCATTTAATCCATTTACATTTAAAGTTATTATTGATAGGTACTTATTTTTACCCCCGAGTTCCTTCTTCACTTCCTATTTCTTTTATTACCGCAGACCTTTTAACATTTCTTGCATTGCTGGTTTGGTGGTAAGATATTCCCTTAGTCCTTTTTTGTCTGTGAAGCTCCTGATTTCGCCTTCAATTTTGATTATAGCCTTGCTGGGTACAGTATTCTTGGATTCAGACCCTTCCTTTGCATGACTTTGTATATTTCATTCAATTCCCTACTGGCCTGATGAGTTTCTTTTGAGAAATCAGTTGCTAGTCTTATGGGGGTTTCTTTGTAGGTAACTTTCTGTTTCTCTCTGGCTGCTTTTAAGATTCTTACTTTGTCATTGATGTTTGCCAATTTAATTATATTGTGCCTTGGTGTCGGTTTTTTGGGGTTCATTTTGCTTGGGACTCTGTGAGCTTCTTGGATTTGTGTGGGTTTTTTCTTTTCTATATTAGGGAAGTTTTCTGTCATTATTTCTTCAAACAGGTTTTCTATCCCTTGCTCAGTTTCCGCTCTTTCTGGAACCCCAATTATGTGGATGTTGTTTTGTTTCATGTTATCCCAAAATTCTCTTAGGCTCTCCTCTTGCTTTTTAACTTTTTTTTTCTAGAAGCTGCTGTACTTGGGTATTTTTTCCTAACTTGTTTTCTAGCTCACTGATGCGGTCCTCTGATTCTTCTAGTCTACTTTTGATGCTTTCTATTGAGTTCTTTATAGCAGTGATGTCATTTTTCATTTCTTCCTGATTATTCTTCATTTCTTCTAGCTTCTTCTTCATTCCCTCTTGGCCCTTCTTCATTTCCTCTTGGTTCTTACTCACATTGTCGATTTTTCTTCCATTCTTTTCAGCCACCTTATGATCATTTCTCTGAACTATTTCTCTGGCAGGCTTATTTCTGCTTCTATTTCGTTTACTTCCTTTTCTGGTGATACCTGCCTTTCTGTCATGTGCGGGCTGTTTCTTCATCTGCCCATGGTTTTTCTTCTCCAGGTGTCTGGTTAGTTTTCTCTCCTACATTGATTCAAAGGCATAAACTACAACACGATCAGGTACAACACAGAAGGCACTGAACAGAAATGTATTCATGATGTAATAACCACAAATAAGGTGACCACCAATGAAAGACAAAATACGGGTAAGTAGAGAAAGAAGAAGAGGAAAATGAAGAAAAAGAAAACAAAGAAGTGCCAAAATGAAATTGGGAGAAGGGAGAAAAAAAAAGAAAAATAAAATAATATAAAAAAAACAAAAGAAAGAAGAAGAAGAAAAGAGAAAGAGAAAAAAAGTCAGAGAGAAAAGAAAGAGAATAAGAGAGAACAGGTGAACAAATTATAGATGTGAGGAGAAAAGTCCAATAGAACAGCCACTAATCCCAACAAATGCAGGCAACTAGTACCTGGAGATTAATACAAACTACAAATAACAACTAATATCAAGGGAGGCGAGGGAAAACAGAGGTAACAAACACAACAAAGCAAACAAAAAGCAAAATAAAAGAAGTAGAATAAGCTAAAACAATCTCACAAAAAAGTATAAAAAAATTGATATGATCACCGTTCAGGCAAACAGCAACAAAAGGACACAGAGAAAAACAACTTTTTGGATAGTGAAGACAAGAAGAGAGATTTGTATGGACTTGGAGTAGGGGATTTGAAATTAGATATATAAGTGGGGTGAGATTTTAACCAGGTAAAGAGAAAGAATAGGGAGAATGTAAAGTTGGAAAAGAGAAAGAGAGACAACAAAATAGGGAAAGTTAGGAGGAGAGTGGTGGCATAAACTTAGAGTTTAGATAGAGTAAACTTATGCTAAAGAAAAGATGAAAATAGAATGTAGAACTCTAATGCCAAAGTAAAATAAAGAGAAAACAAAATGACAATTGTTTTTTTTCCCAAAAAAGTAAAATAGTAGTAATAATACTAGTTGAAAATAAAAATGTAATAATTAAAAGGTAAAATCAATTGAGGAGAAAAGAAAAAAATAGTTTTTTAATTAAAATATGCAAAAATAAAAAATAAAATAAAATAGAAATTAAAAAAAGAAAAAGAAAAATATAGAATGGGCAGTAGTGGAGGTCATTCACTTCCACTATTGTTCTGCTTGGCACTCCTGTTTCCCAGTTGGGAGGGTATTGCAGTTCCCTGTGTTCCACTGCTGAGGTGTGTCTTAATCTCTTTATTCTTTTGTGATTATGCTAAGTAATTTGTGAGTCATCCACTGGGTGGTAGTGTTTTGGAATTGACCTCTGAGACTAAGCACAGGACCTCTCTGGCCTGTGCTTAAATCCTGCTACTCTGTGGTTCTCAATACCAGTTTATGGAGATTCAAGCAGCTGGGATGCTCTAATAACTCCCCGGCTATCCTTCTGCCTCAGATCAAAATAAGTTGTTTTCTAGAGCTCCCCTCTGTTAACAGCTCCGAGAGTCCCATTCCACATTTAGGGATCACACCCTGCCCCACATCCATGGACCTCTCCAGAAGCAGCTTTCCTGCAGCCCAGTTCCCACAGTGTGCACGTCTCTGTTCTATGGGACAGGAGACCTCACCTTATCCCAGGTGAACTCTGACCTTTCTGTGTGGCGTGTGGAGCTCCTCTGAGTCCGTGTGTCTGTGCCAATTGGAGAGCGGTGTTCTGGGTTTCCCAGCTGTTCAATGGGTGCTGCAGCTGTAGCTTTCAGACTGCTGCAGACATCCAACTTTCTTATTGTTGTAAGTAATACATATGTTTCCCTTCTTCTCCTGTTGATACACTCCAGCCCACCCCTGCCCCCTGTCCCAGGCCCTCACTGCCTCATTGTCTGTGTCCATGGGCCATGCATGTATTCATACAAGGTCTTTGGTTGACCTCCCCCACTTTTCTTCTGAGATTCTCCACTCTGTTTCATGCTTCCATGTCTCAGGATCCACTCCACTCATCAGTTTATTTTGTTACTTAGATTCCACACGTGTGAGATCATGTGATACTTGTCTTTCTCTGACTGATTCATTTTATTTAACATGATCCTCTACAGGTCCCTTCATGCTATTTCAAAGGGTAAGGTATTATTTTTTTCTGCTGTGTAGTATTCCATGGTATAAATGAACGACAGCTTTTTTATCCATTCATCTACAGATGGACACTTGGACTGTTTCCAGATCTTACCTATTATAAAATATGTTGCTATGAACATAGGTGTGCATAAATTCTTTCTGATTGGTGTTTCAAGTTTCTTAGGATATATTCCTAGAAGTAGGATCACTGGGTCAAATGGCAGGTTCGTATTTAATTTTCTGAGGAAACTCCATACTGTTTTTCCATAATGGCTGCACCAGTCTGTATTCCCACCAGCAGTGCACTAGAGTTTCCTTTCTCCACATCCACACCAGCACTTGGTCATTTGTTGACTTGTTAATGGTAACCACTCTGACAGGTGTGAGGTGATACCTCATTGTTGTGTTAATTTGCATCTCTCTGATGATAAGTAATTTTGAGCATTTTTTTCATATGCTTCTTGACCATCTGGATGTACTCTTCAAAGAAGTGTCTATTTAGGTCCTTTGCCAATTTTTAATTGGATTATTTGTCTTTCTTTTGTTAAGTTGTACAAGTTCCATACTTATTTTGGATATTAATCCTTTATCAGATATATCATTGCCAAATACATTCTCCCATACAGTGGGCTCCCTATTCCTTTTTTGATGGTTTCTTTTGCTGTGCAGAAGCTTTTTATTTTGATATAGTCCCATTTGTTTATTTTCTCCTTAGTTTCCTTTGCCCTAGGAGATATATCTATAAACACGTTGCTAAGAGAGATATCTGAGATTTTGGTGCCTATTATTTTTTCTAAGATTTTTATGGTTTCCAGGCTTACATTTAAATATTTTATCTATTATGAGTTTATGTTTTTATAATTTTGTAGACTTTTCATTTTTGCATGTATCTGTCCAATTTTCCCAACACCATTTATTGAGGAGATCGTCTTTTTAAAAAATATATATTTTATTGATTTTTTACAGAGAGGAAGGGAGAAGGATAGAGAGTTAAAAACATTGAGAGACAAACATTGATCAGCTATGAGGAGATCCCCTTAACTCCATTATATACTCTTGCCTCCTTTGTCAAATATTAATTGAGTGTAATGGCTTTGGTCAATTTCTGGGATTTCTGTTCTGTTCCATTGATTTATCTGCCTGAACTTGTGTCAATGCCAGGCTGTTCTGATTAAGGACTTTGTAGTATAACTTGAAATCTGGTGTTGATTCCTCCAACTTAGTGTGTTTTTTTCCCCCCTCAAGATTGCCTCTGTTATTTAGGGTCTCTTTTGATTCAATATAAATTTTTGGAGTATTTGTTCCAGATCTGTGAAATATACTGTTGGTATTTTAACAGGGATTGCATTGAATCTGTAGATTGCCTTGGGTAATATGGACATTTTAATGATGTTGATTCTTTCAATCCATGAACATAGTATATTCTTCCACTTGTTTAAACTTTCTTTTATCTCTTTTTTCAATATCTTGTAGTTTTCCAAGTACAGGCCTTTGGCCTCCTTGGTTAAGTTTATTCCTAAATATCTTATTTTTGTTGTTGTTGCAATGTTTGTTTAGTTTCTCTTCCTGAAAATTCATTATTGGTGTATAAAAAAAGCCATCAATTTTTGGATGTTGATTTTGTAGCTTGCTACATTGCCAAATTCATTTATTAAATTTAGTAGTTTTTTGGTGGAGTCTTTAGGATTTTTTATGTATAATATCCTGTCATCTGCAAATAATGATAGTTTTTCTTTTGCCTTTCTAATTTGGATACCTTTTATTTCTTCTTCTTATCTGATCACTATGGCTAGGACTTCTAGTACTATGTTGAAAAAGAGTGGTGAAAGTGGACATCCTTGTCTTCTTCCTGTTCTTAGCAGAAATGCTTTTAGTTTTTGCCCATTGAATATGATATTTTCTGTAGGTTTTTCATATGTGGCCTTTATTATGTTGAGATATGCTCCCTCTATTCCCACTTTGCTGAGAGATTTTATCAAAGATGGGTGATTTTGTCAAATGCTTTTTCTGAATCTATTGATATGATCATGTGATTTAAAAAAATATTTTATTGATTTTTTTATAGAGAGGAAGGGAGAAGAATAGAGAGTTAGAAACATTGTTGAGAGAGAGACATTGATCAGCTGCCTCCTGCATGCCCCCTACTGTGTATGTGCCCACAACCCAGGTATATGCCCTTGACCAGAATCGAACCTGGGACCCTTCTGTCCACAGATTGACGCTCTATCCACTGAGCCAAACCGGTTTTGGCGATCATGTGATTTTTGTCTTTCATTTTGTTTATGTGATGTATCATATTTATTGATTTGCAAATATTGTACCAGCCTTGTATCCCTGGAATAAATCCCACTTGTACATGGTGTATAATCTTTTTAATATATTGCTGGATGTAATTTGCTAATATTTTGTTGAGGATTTTAGCATCTATGTTTATCAGGGATATTGGCCTGTAGTTCTCTTTCTTTGTAGTGTCTTTATTTGGTTTTGGAATTAAGATAATGCTGGCTTCATAAAAAGAGCTTGGAAATGTTTCTTTCTCTTGAGTATTTCAAAATAGTTTGAGGAGTATAGGTGTTAGCTCTTCTTTGAATGTTTGGTTAAACTTTCCTGTGAAACTGTCCAGACCCAGGCTTTTGTTTTCTGGGAGTTTTCTTTTTATTACTGCTTCAATTTCATCAGTTGTTATTGGCTTATTCAGGTTTTCTGATTCTTCTTGATTTAGTTTTGGGAAATTATATTTTTCTAGGAATTTGTCCATTTCATCCACATTGTCTAGCTTGTTGGCACATAGTTGTTCATAGTATTTTTTTTATAATTCTTTGTATTTCTGTGGTGTCAGCAGTTACTTCTCCACTTTTGTTTCTGATTTTTATTTATTTGGTTCCTCTCTCTTTGTATCTTGATGAATCTGGTTAATGGTTCATCACTTTTGTTTATCTTTTCAAAGAACCAGCTCTTGGTTTCATTTATTGTTTGTATTGCTTGTTAGTCTTTATGTCATTTATTTCTGCT
Source organism: Lasiurus cinereus (assembly GCA_011751065.1). NCBI lineage: Eukaryota > Metazoa > Chordata > Mammalia > Chiroptera > Vespertilionidae > Lasiurus > Lasiurus cinereus. Next base: position 15,819,386 of record JAAGEH010000012.1, on the reverse strand, counting down.
CTAATCCTTATTATTTCCTTCATTTTACCTTCTCTAGGCTTTTCTTGTTGTTCTCTTTCTCGTTTTTTAAGTTGTAGGGTTAAAGAGTTTATTGTTGTTTTTTCCCCCGCTGAGGTAGGCCTGTAGTGCTATGAACTTCCCTCTCAGGATTGCTTTTGCAGTATCCCAGAGATTTTGGTTTGTTGTGTGTTCACTTTCATTTGTTTCCATGAAGTTATTTATGTCTTTCTTGATCTTGTTGATAACCCATTCATTGTTTAATAACATGCTATTTAGCCTTTATGTGTTTAAACGTTTGGGTTTTGTTTTTTTACTGTAGTTGATTTCTAATTTAATTTGTGATCAGAGATGGGATGATCTAGTTTCATTTCTTTGCACATATCTGTCCAATTTTCCTAACACCATTTATTGAATAGACTACATTAACCTTATTGAATGTCTTTGTCTTTTTTGTCAAATATTAATTGACCACAGGAAGTGAGTTCATTTCTGGGCTCTCTATTCTGTTCTATTGGTCTCGATGTCTGTTTTTATACCAGTACAATGCTATTTTGATTACTATTCCCTTGTAGTATAATTTGATAGCAGGCAGCATGATTACTCCACCTTTGTTCTTCTTTCTCAATATTGCTGTGGCTATTTAGTGTCTTTTGTGGTTCCATATAAATTTTTGGAATATTTGTTCAGTGAAATAGGTCATTGGTATCTTGAAAGAAATTGTATTGACTCTATAGATTGCTTTGGGTAGTATAGAGATCTTAATTATATTATTGTTCCTATCCACAAACATGGTATATGCTTCAATGTATTTGTATCTTCTTCAATTTCTTTCTTCAGCAATTTTGTGTTTCTTTTTCCTTCATCAGTTATGGAAGTATTCAGTTATTATCCCTTCAAATATGTTCTTGATCGCTTTCTCTCTTTTCTCCTTCAGCTACCACTATGATATGTATATATATTTTGTAGTATTTTTTGGGTATGGTCTGCTACCTAGTCTTCCAAATCACTGATTCAATTCTTTACTTCATCCAACCTACTCTTATTCCCTCTAGAGCAGTGGTTCTCAACCTTCCTAATGCCGCGACCCTTTAATACAGTTCCTCATGTTGTGGTGACCCCCAACCATACTTCATAACTGTAATTTTGCTATTGTTATGAATTATAATGTAAATACCTGTGTTTTCTGATGGTCTTAGGTGGCCCCTGTGAAAGTGTCATTCGACCCCCAAAGGGGTCGCGACCCACAGGTTGAGAACCACTGCTCTAGAGTATTCTTCTTTTCAGATATTGTATTAGCAATTTCTGATTAGCTTTTCTTTTAATGGTTTCTATGTACTTTTTCATGTTGTTGTAGTTCTCAATAAGTTCCTTCTAGTCATCACTAATTTCTTTGAGCATCCTTATAATCATTATTTTGAACTCTATATCTGGTTATTTGCTTGCCTTCATTTCATGTAGCTCTTTTTCTGGAGATTTCTCCTATTCTTTCATTTGGGGCATATTTTTGTCTCCCCATTTTGGCTGCTCTTTGTGTTTGTTTCTATGTATTAGGTAGATCTGCTATGACTCCCAGACTTAGTAGGTTTCCTGTGGCATAGTCTTCTTGATCATCTGTGCTGGTTTCTCCAGGAATGATCCCCTTGAGGGTTATGTGGACCCTCCTGTTGTAATTTAGTGTTGATTGCTATTGGCTCATTCACATGTGGGATAAACTCTCAGGCTGGCTGACCATAAGAATTAACTTCAGGGGGGTTTCAATAAGGCAGCTAGTAGGACTGGAATGATGAAGAAAGTGTGAATAAGTAAGGGAATGTGAGGAGAGAGAGTGTGTGTAAAAGAGAATGAGAGAAAGAGAGAGAGAGAGAGAGAGAGAGAGAGAGAGAGAGAGAGAGAAAGAGAGAAGGAGAGAGAGAAAGTCAAATCTTGCAGGAGTCTCAGGAGCAGGTGGTTCAGACTCCCTTGCTAGGACCACAGGCATTCCCTGGGCAGGTGCAGCTCTAGCTCAGAATCTATACCATCTTGAAGGGGGGAGCTGCAGTGAGTAGGAGCCCAGCCTTGCCACCACCCAGACTAGCCTTGGTCATTGCCACAGACCACTTGGTGAGTAAAATGCCAATGAGACCCCTTGCACCTGCAGCTGACACCTGAGACCAGCTCTGTCGGGGAAAGGAGTACAGCATAGAACAGGGATGATCATGGTGTGAGACAAAAAACAGACCCAGTCTCTGGGCTAAGGAGTTCCCAACCATTGGATTACTAAGGGCTTGAACTTCTCTGACCTCAATCGGGTTGCCCAGGCACAGTGACTCACAATCACCTGAATTAGAGCAGCTGCCAGGAGGCCCAGTATAGACACATCAAAGAACCAGATTCAACAACATCATTGCAAAATCCAGTGCCCCACAAATAGATAATTCAAAGGTCTTTGAGTGTGTGTGTGTGTGTGTGTGTGTGTGTGTGTGTGTGTGTGTGTGTGTTTTGTTTGTTTTGGTTGTTCCCCCTTCTTTTCTTTCTTCTTCTTTCTTGCATATCTCTAATTTCTCTCTTTCCTTTGATTCTATTCTACGTTAGCCTATTCTTCCTGTTATTATTAATTTTTTCTTATTTTATTTTGTTTTTACTTTATTCACATTTTTCTGTTTTACTTTTTCTATGTATATCTCAATATGCCTATTATTACTATATTTTACTATTATTATTATTTCATTTATTTTCTGTTTTTTTCTCTTATGCTAATTCTTTTAGTTTCCTCCTTACTTCTATATAGCCATTTTTCTGTCTTCTTTCTCCCTTTTTCTTTATATCCCCTCTGAGTCTTTGATTGTATGTCTTTTAGTATTCTTTTTATTTGCTTTGATTTATCTTCTTTTTCCTTCTTAATCTTTCCTGTTGCCACTGCATTGAGTAGCTTGGTTTTCCTGGTGCTTTTGATTTAGCTCTGTTGTGTCTTATTCTGTTCTGTTAGCACCTGTATAACAGGTGGCACAATTACATTGGAGTTGAACCTCACTGGAAGCAAGTTGGATGGGAGATATTTCTGACAAATGGGCATCAGCAATCAAGTCCCAATTACAAAAAGTGAGCCAAAATAAACAAACGAGGGAGGGACGGGGGCATTTCTATAGCATCCAGCTCAGGTGAACAAAAAGACTGCACCACTGAATCATCAAGACACTTACTACAGTAAGCCATTCCACAAAGACTGGAGACATACTAGTTCTGTATAATACATAAAACAAATACAAAGAGACAGTTAAAATGGGGATACAAAAAAGCAACCCCAAATGAGAGTAAAGAAGGAATATCCAGAAAAAGAATGAAATGAAATGGAGGCAATAACCTACTAGACATAGAATTCAAAGCAATGGTTATAAAGATGCTTAAGAAACCTAGTACAAATTGTAACAGCACGAAAAGGGAATAAAGGTTGTGAACAAGAATCAGAGAGAAATGAAGAATGATATATCTGACATCACAAACCATTGGGAGGTATTAAAAGTATATTGGAAAAGCAGAAGATAAAATAAGCAATTTGGAAGACAATGTAAAAAATAAATACCCAATTAGAGCAGCAAGTAGAAAAGAGAATTAAAAAGCAGAAAGATAGTTTAAGGGAGCTCTGGGACACCATGAAATGTAACAACATCCACATTAGAGGTATACCAGAAGGGGAAGAGGGTGAGCAAGGAACAGAGAACCTATTTAAAGAAAAAATAAGAAAATTTCTCTAAACTGTTGAAGGAAAATCTCACACAAATTCAAGAGGCACAGAGAGTCCCAATCAAGATGAACCCAAAGAGACCCACACTTAGACACATCATAATTAAAATTGCAAATATTAAAACAAAGAGTCTTAAAGGCAGCAAGAGAGATGCAGAAAATTACCTACAAAGAGAAAAAGAAAATGGCAGCAGAATAGATGGACGTGTCTGGAGCCTTGTCCCTGAGCAGACAGTGAGAACTGCTGAGGGTCGCACTGGGAGTGTTTGTTGGCAAGTTAAAAGACAGTTATCCTCCAGGAGAAGGTGGAGGACTGCTGGACAAGGCTCCCCTGACCAGGCAGCCCCACTGCCATGGGTTTTTTGTCTCCTGGAGCCACCAGGGTGAACGTGGAGACCATGCCATTTTTCAGGGGGAAGTAGATGTCTACAGAGGTCTGAAAAGCTAGCTGCAGCACCTACTGAATAGCTGGAGGACCCAGAACACCGCTCTCCAATTGGCACAAACGCTTGGACTCAGAGGAACTCCACACGCCACATGGAAAGGTTATATTTCACCTGGGATAAGGTGAAGTCTCTGGTCCCGCAGAACAGAGACGTGCACACTGTGGGAACTGGACTGCGCGAAAGCTGCTCCTAGAGAAATCCGCAGATGTGGGGCAGGGCGTGATCCCTAAATGTGGAAGGGGGCCCTCAGAGCTATTAACAGAGGGAAGCTCTAGAAAACAACCCATTTTGATTTCAGGCAGAAGGACAGCCTGGGAGTTATTACAGTGTCCTGGCTGCTCGAACAGGAGCAGGGAAGGGGGAGAGCACAGACTGCACTCTTTCTTCTTCAGACCATTGGGCTTCTGATTGCTAAGCCCAATAAATAGGATCATGCAATTGTAGACATCCTGAGAGACTCAGGGGAAAGTTGTTTTTCTGGAACCTGGGGATTGGAGTGCAGAATAACCATCAGAGAATCAGTTCTGGGGCAACCCACCTCCACAAACCGGTATTGAGTACCACAGAGTAAGCAAGATCTAAGCACAGGCTAGAGACATCCTGTGCTTAGTCTCAGAGGTCAATTCCAAAACACTGCTACCCAGTGGATGACTCACAACTTGACTTTAGCATAATCACAAAACAATAAAGAGATTAATACACACCTCAGCAGTGTAACGCAGGGAACTGCAATACCCTCCTGACTGGGAAACAGGAGTGCCAAACAGAACAATAGTGGAAGTGAATGTCCTCAACTACTGCCCATTCTATTCTTTATTTTTAATTTTTAAATTTATTTTATTTTTATTTATTTAATTTTTTCATATTTTAATTAAAAAACTATTTTTTCTTTTCTCTTCATTTGATTTTTACCTTTTTAATTAATACATTTTTATTTTCAACTAGTATTATTACTACTACTATTTTCACTTTTTGAGAAAAAAAGAAGTGTCATTTTATTTTCTATTTATTTTACTTTGGGATTAGAGTTCTACATTCTATTTTCATCTTTCCTTTAGCATAATTTCACGCTATCTCAACTCTACCTTTATGCCAACACTCTCTTCCGAACTTTCCCCATTTTGTTGTCTTGTTTCTCTTTCCCTTTTCCAACTTTAGATTTTCCCTATTCTTTCTTTTCACCTGGTTAAAATTGCACCCCACATATATATCTAATTTCAAAACCCTATTCCAAGTCCATACAAACTTCTCTCTTCTCTATCTTCACTATAAAAAAAATTGTTCTTCTCTATGTCCTTTTGTTGTTGTTTGCCTGAACGGTGATTATATCGATTTTTTATACTTTTTTGTGAGATTGTTTTTGCTTATTCTACTTCTTTTATTTTGCTTTTTGTTTGCTTTATTTTGGTTTGTTTGTTACCGCTGTTTTCCCTCACCTCCCTTGACATTAGTTGTTATTTGTAGTTTGTATTACTCTCCAGGTACTACTTGCTGGCATTTGTTGGGATTAGTGGCTCTTCTATGGGAATTTTCTCCTCATATATATACTTTGTTCCCTTTTTCTTTCTTATCCTTTTTCTTTTCTCTCTTACTTTTTTTTCTTTCTCTTTTCATCTTTTTTTTATTTCCCTCTTTTTATCCTCCCTTCTCCCAATTTGATTTTGGCACTTCTTTGTTTTCTTTTTCCTCATTTTCCTCCTCTTTCTCTACTTACCTCTAATTTGTCTTTCATTGGTGGTCACCTTATTCGTTGTTATTAACATCGTGAATACATTTCTGTTCAGTGCCTTGTGTGTCATACCTGGTCGTGTTGTAGTTTGTGCCTTTGAATCAACGTAGGAGAGAGAACTACATAACCAGACACCTGGAGAAGTAAGACCATGGGCAGATGAGGAAACAGCCCACAGGTATCACCAAAAAAAGGAAGTAAACAAAATAGAAGCAGAAATAAAACTGACAGAGAAAGAGTTCAGAGAAATGGTAACAAGGTGGCTGTAAAGAATGGAAGATAAAATCGACAATATGAGTTAGAGCCAATAGGAAATGAATAAGAACCAAGAGGAAATGAAGAATAATCAAGAAAAAAGGAAAAATGACATCGCTGCTATAAAGAACTCAATAGAAAGCATCAAAAGTAGACTAGAAGGAGCAGAGGAACGCATCAGTGAGCTAGAAGACAAGGTAGGAAAAAATACCTAAGTATAGCAGTTGCTAGAAAAAAAAATTAAAAAGCAAGAGGAAAGCCTAAGGGAACTTTGGGATAACACGAAACAAAACAAAATCAGCATAATTGGGGTTCCAGAAAGAGTAGAAACTGACCAAAGGATAGAAAACCTGTTTGAAGAAATAACAAAAATGTCCCCAATATAGGAAAGAAAAAATCCACACAAATCCAAGAAGCTCACAGAGTCCCAAGCAAAATGAACCCCAACAAACCCAACAAACCGACATCAAGGCACAATATAATTAAATTGGCAAACACCGACGACAAAGTAAGAATCTTAAAAGCTGCCAGAGAGAAACAGAAAGTTACCTACAAAGAAACCCCCATAAGACTAGCAACTGATTTCTCAAAAGAAACTCATCAGGCCAGAAGGGAATGGAATAAAATATACAAAGTCATGCAAAGGAAGGGTCTGAATCCAAGAATACTGTACCCAGCAAGGCTTTCAATCAAAATTGAAGGTGAAATCAGAAGCTTCACGGACAAAAAAGGACTAAGTGAATATATTACCACCAAACCGGCAATGCAAGAAATGTTAAAGGACCTTTTAACATTTTAAAATTTAACATTTTACAGCAGAATGTTTTTTCTGTTGTAAAAAAAGAAATAGGAAGTGAAGAAGGAACACAGGGGTAAAGAATAAAAATGGCGACAGATAAGTACCTATCAATAACTTTAAGTATCAATGGATTAAATGCTCCAATAAAAAGATATACGGTAACCAATTGGATAAGTAAACATGATCCATATATCTGCTGTCTACAAGAAACCTACCTCAGAAAAAGAGATGCACACAGACTGAGGGTGAAGGGATGGAAGATGGTGTCTCAGCCTAATGGAAATGAAAAAAAAAAAAGCTGGGGTTGCAATACTTATATCTGACAAAGTAGATGTCAAAGTGAAGGACATATCAAGAGATAAAGAAGGCCACTTCATAATACTAAAGGGAACAATCCAACAAGAAGAAATAACTCTGGTAAACATATATGCACCCAATATAGGAGCACCTAAATACGTAAAAAAGCTCCTAGAGGATATTAGGGAGAGATTGACAGCAATACAATCATAGTAGGAGACTTTAATACCCCACTGTCACCACTGGACAAATCCTCTAAACAAAAAATCAGCAAAGAAACATCAATCCTAAATGATTCACTAGACCAGATGGAATTAATTGATATCTTCAGAACATTTCATCCCAAAGCCACAGAATATACAATTCTACTGTGCACATTGGTCATTTTCAAATATAAGTCATACGTTGGGTCATAGAAAGTGTCTCTTCAAATTCAAGAAGACAGAAATCATATCAAGCATTTTCTCAGATCACAGTGGCATAAAATTGTAAATCAACTACAATAAAAACAATACAAAGAAATCAAACACATGCAGACTAAACAGCATGCTATTAAACAATGACTGGGTAACCAGAGAGATCAAGGAAGAAATAAAAAAAATCATGGCAGCAAATGACAATGACAACACAATACAAAATTTATGGGACACAGTGAAAACAGTCTTGAGAAGGAATTTCATAGCTCTACAACCCTACTGCAAATAACAATAAAAATTTTTACTAAATTACCTAACCCTACAACTCAAAGAGCTAGAAAGAGAGCAACAAGAAAAGCCCAATGTAAGCAGAAGGAAGGAAATAGTAAAGATCAGAGTGGAGATAAACAACATAGAGACCAAAGAAACAATTTAAAAGATCAACAAAAACAAGAGCTGGTTTTTTGAAAGGATAAACAAGAATGATGGACGTCTAGCTAGCCTCACTAAGAAGCAAAGAGAGAAGACCCAAATAAACAAAATCAGAAATGAAATAGAAGAAATAACAACAGACCCTGTGGAAATACAAAGGATTGTTAAAAAATACTATGAACAACACTATTCCAACAAATTGGACAACCTGCAGGAAATGGACAAATTCCTTAGAAAACTATAACCTTCCAAAACTCAATTAGGAAGAATCTAAACATCTCAATGGTGCAATAATTATAGAAGAAATTGAAGCAGTCATCAAAAAGCTTCCAGCAAACAAAAGCCCTGGACCAGATGGCTGTATAGGAGAGTTTTACCAAACATTCAAGGAAGAACTAAAACCTATACTCCTCAAACTATTCAAAAATATTCAAGAAGAAGGAAAACTTCCAAATACCTTCTATGAAGCCAGTATCACCCTAATCCCAAAACCAGATAAAGACAACACAATGAAAGAGAATTACATGCCAATATCTCTCATGAGCATAGATGCCAAAATCCTCAACAAAATTCTAGCAAATCGGATCCAGCAGTACATCAGAAAGATCATACACCATGACCAAGTAGGATTCATCCCAGGAATGCAAGGATGGTACAATGTCCGCAAATCAATAAATGTGATACATCACATAAACAAATTGAGAGATAAAAATACATAGTCATATCAATTGATACAGAAAAATCTTTTGACAATATCCAACACCCTTTCTTAATAAAAACTCTCAGCAAAGTAGAATTAGAAGGATCATACCTCAAGATCATAAAAGCCTTATATGATAAACCCACAGCTAACATCATACTCAATGGGCAAAAACTAAAACCATTTCCCCTAAGAACAGGAACAAGACAGGGATGCCCATTCTCACCATTCCTGTTCGACATAGTCCTGGAAGTATTAGACATTGCTATTAGACAAGAAGAAGAAATAAAAGGCATCCAAATTTGAATAGAAGAAGTAAAGCTCTCCTTATTTGCAGTTGACATGATAATGTACATAAAAAACATGAAGGACTCCATCCAAAAACTAATTGACTTAATAAACGAATTTGGCAATATAGCAGGATACAAAATTAATGCCAAGTAACCTATGGCATTTCTATACACTAATAGTGAAATTACAGTAAGAGAGACTAAAAAAGCAATCCCATTTACCATGGCACCAAAAAAATTAAGATACCTAGGAATAAACCTAACTCAGGAGGTAAAAGACCTATATGCAGAAAACTACAGGACACTGAAAAAAGAGATAGAAGAAGATGTTAACAGATGGAAGAGCATACCATGCTCATGGATTGGGAGAATCAACATCATTAAAATGTCCATACTACCCAAAGCAATCTTTAGATTCAATGCACTACCGATTAAAATACCAACGACATATTTCACAGACCTACAAAGAACTCTTCACAGATTCACCTGGAACAAAAAAAAAAAAGACTGCGAATAGCCACAGCAATCCTGAGATCGAGCAATAAAGTAGGTGGGATCTCAATACCAGATTTCAAGCTATATTTCAAAGCAACTGTTCTCAAAACAGCCTGGTACTGGCACAAGACATATAGACCAATGGCATCAAATAGAGAATCTAGATATCCACCCAAAACACTATGCTCAATTAATATTTGACAAAGGAGGCTGGAACATACAATGGAGTCAAGACAGCCTCTTCAATAAATGGTGTTGGGAAAATTGGACAGATACATGCAAAAAAAATGAAACTAGACCACCAACTTACACCATACACAAAAATAAACTTCAAATGGATACAGGACATATGCCAAAGGTACTTCTTCACTGATACTGCTCCTAGGGCCATGGAAACTAAGGCAAAAATAAACAAATGGAACTACATAAAAATTAAAGCTTTTGCATAGCAAAGAAACCATCCACAAAGCATCAAGAAAGTCCACTGTATGGAAGACCTAGAAAGAACTCTTCACAGATTCATCTGGAACAAAAAAAAAAAAAAAAGACTGCGAATAGCCACAACAATCCTGAGATCGAGCATCAAGAAAGTCCACTGTATGGAAGAACATATTTGCCAATGTTACATCTGATAAGGGCCTAGATGCAAATCAAAAGGAAAATGTGATACCATTTCACACCTGTCAGAATGGCAATCATCAACAAATCAACAAATGAGAAGTGTTGGCCAGGATGTGGAGAAAAAGGAACCCTTGTGCACCACTGGTGGGAATGCAGACTGGTGCAGCCAATGTGGAGAACAGTATGGAGTTTCCTCTAAAAACTAAAAATGGAACTCCCATTTGACCCAGCAATCCTATTCTTAAAAATACATAGCAGCACAATTTATAATAGCTACAATTTGGAAACAGCCTATGTGCCTGTCAGCAGATGATTGGATCAGAAAACTATGGTACATCTACACAATGGAATTCTATGCTGCCATCAAAAAGAAGGAATTCTTACCATTTGCAGCAACCTGGATGGAACTGGAGAACTTTATGCTAAGTGAAATAAGCCAGTCAATGAAGAAGAAACACCACATGATATCACTCATTTGTGGATAATAAAGAACATTATAAAATGATGAACAAAAGGATAGATACAGAGACAGTAAAGCATCAAAAAGACTGCCAAATTACAGCAGGAAGATTAAGGGGTAGATAAGAGATCAACCAAAGAACTTGTATGCATGCATCTAAGCATAACCAATGAACACAAGACATTGGGGGTAGGGTATGCCTGGGAGTGGGGCAATGGGAAAATATGTATACATGTAACACATTAATAAAAATAAGTAAATATTGCATTTGAGAACAGTGGAATGAATGGATGGTTAGTGCTGAAAAGTCATTCACAAAAGGAGAAAATATGCGTCACACAGTTGGATGTCTTGTGCAAGATTGTTATAAAAGCCTGGAATGATATTGATGCAGAAACAGTAATCAAGTCTTTCAAGAAGTGTGGCATATTAAATTGATTAGATCGTATGGAGGACAACTACTTGTGGCAAGATGAAGAGGAAGCTGAAGCTGAGACCACACCATCTGATACGGAATTCAATCCAAATGTATCACAAGATGTCATTGATGTACTTATGATATCAGATGATGAAGAGGAGGATTTTTAAAAAAATATATTTTATTGCCGAGACCGGTTTGGCTCAGTGGATAGAGCGTCAGCTTGCAGACTGAAAAGTCCCAGGTTCGATTCCGGTTGGAGGCATGTACCTTGCTTGTGGGCACATCTCCACTGTGGGGCGTGCAGGAGGTGGCTGATCGATGTCTCTCTCTCATCGATGTTTCTAGCTTTCTATCTCTCTCCCTTTCTCTCTGTAAAAAAAATCAATAAAATATATATTAAAAAATATATATTTTTATTGATCTTTCAATAAAATAAATAAATATATATGTGTATATATATATATATATTATTGATCTTTCACAGAGAGAAAGGGAGAGGGATAGAAAGCTAGAAACATCGATGAGAGAGAGACATCAATCAGCCACCTCCTGCTGGGGATGTGTCCACAACCAAGGTACATGCCCTTGACCGGAATTGAACCTGGGACCCTTCAGTCTGCAGGCTGATGCTCTATCCACTGAGCCAAACCGGTTTTGGCTGAAGAGGAGGATTTTGAAGGCTTTTAAAGGGAAATTGTCACACCAGCAAAACCTGTAAAAGTACCATAGCTTGCAGTTATGATGGGCATTGTTAACTCGCCAGGGACTTGCTTGGCACTTGCTCTCTCTCTATTGTTTGTTATCTTCCTCCTATCATCATCAGTTCCAGTTTGGTTGACAGCTTAGAAAACAAACAGCATGGCAGCTCCCATGGGTTTATTGTCTTATCCTTTCTTTCAGCTTTAGAGTGAATTAGGAAAAGTTTAATCCACTTGCACTGTTTTATGTTTACATATTTGATGACAAACAGCCTTATGTTTATAAGTGACAATTTTCCTGCTAAGTACCTGCATGTCATAAGCATTTGAATTAAAATTACTATATTGAAATTTTAAAAAATTGCCTACAAAGAAGTTTCCATCAGAATGTCAGCTGTCTTATCAATAGAAACACTTCAGACCAGAAGGTAGTGCATGAAGTGCTCAAAGTAATGAAAAGCAAGGGCTTAAATCCAAGACTACGGTATCCAGCGAGGCTATTATTCAAAACTGAAGGAGAAATAAAAAACTTTCCAGATAAAATTAGGTTATAGGAGTACACTACCACCAAACCAGCAATGAAAAAAATGTGAAAGAGATTGCTTTAAGAAGAAGAAGTGAAGGAGAGAGGGGGAATCATGGATATAAAGAAAATTAAAATGTCAATAAATAAATACTTATCAATAATAACCTTAATGTAAATGGATTAAATGCTCCAGTCAAGAGACATAAGATGACTGAATGGTAAAGAAAACATGACCCAAATATATGCTGTCTATAAAAGATCCACCACAGAACTAAAGATACATATAGACTGAGAGTGCAAACAGAATGGGAAAAAAAGCTGGGGTAGCAATACTCATATGAGATAAAATAGACTTCAAAACAAAGCCTAGCAAGAGACAAAGAAGGCCACTTCATAATTCTAAAAGAAATTATTTAACAAGAAAATACAACCCTTGTATACATTCATGCACTTAATGTAGGAGCACTCAAGTACATTAAAACAAAACAAAACAAAACAAAAAACTCTTGATGGTCTTTAAGGGAGAGATTGACTGAAAAATGCATTCATAGTAGAGGACTTTAACACACCATTGACATCACTGGATAAGATCATCCAGACCAAAAAAAAATGTATAAGGAAATAGCCTTAAATGACACATTAGATCAAATGGGCCTAACTTATATTTACAAAACATTTCACCCCAAAGCAACAGACTATATATTTTTCTTAAGTATGGAATATTCTCAAAGATAAACTACATATTAGGATACAAAATAGGTCTATACAAATTCACGAAGATTGATATAATATCAAGCATCTTCTTGTATCACCATGGCATGAAGTTAGAAAGCAACTACAATAAAAACTAAAAACATTCAAATAGCTGGAAGCTAAACAGCATGTTATTAAACAATGAATGGGTTACCAATATGATTAAACAAGAAATTAAAAACTTCCTGGAAATAAGTGAAAATGAACACAAAACTTACATGACATGGTAAAAGCAGTCTTGAGAGGGAAGTTCATAGCACTATAAGCCTATCTTAAGAAATAAGAAAAAGCACTAATAAACTATCTACCCTTACAACTAAATGAATTAGAAAGAGAACAGTAAGAAAAGACCAGAGCAAGTAAAAGGAAGGAAATAATAAAGATCAGAGGGAAAATAAATGACATAGAGACTAAAACAAACAAACAAATAAACAACAAACAAACAAAAAACAAACATACACAAAAACAACTGTACAAAAGATTAATTAATTCAAGAGCTGGTTCTTTGAAAACATAAACAAGATTGATGAACCACTATCCACACTCATCAAGAAACAAAGAGAGCCATGGCTGATTTGGCTAAGTGGATAGAGCATTGGCCTACGGACTGGTTTGATTCCAGTCAAGGACATGTACCATGGTTGTGGGCACATCCCCAGTGGGGAGTGTGCAGAAGGCAGCTAATCGATGTTTCTATCTTATTGATGTTTCTGATTCTTTATTCCTCTCCCTATCTCTCTGTAAAACAATCAATAAAATATATTTTTTAAAAAAGAAACAGAGAGGACCCAAATAAATAAAATAAAAAATGAAAGGCAATATAACAATGGACACCACTGAAATACAAGGGTTGTAAGTAAATACTGTGAACAACTATATGCCAACAAACTGGACAATTGGGGCAAAATGGACTAATTCCTAGAAACATACAATCTTCAAAAACTGAATTAAAAAGAATCAGAAAACTTGAATAAGCTAATATTAACTGATAAAATTAAAGCAGTAATTTAAAAACTTCCAGCAAACAAAAGTCCTGGAGAATTTTACCAAACATTTAAAGAGAAACTAATACCTATACTCCTTAAACTATTCTAAAAAATTCAAGAAAAAGAAACGTTTCCAAGCTCTTTTTATGAAGCCAGCATTATCCTAATTCCAAAACCAGCTTAAGACATTACAACAGTGGTCAGCAAACTCATTAGTCAACAGAGCCAAATATCAACAGTACAATGATTGAAATTTTTTTTGAGAGCCAAATTTTTTAAACTTAAACTTCTTCTAACGTCACTTCTTCAAAATAGACTCACCCAGGCTATGGAAGAGCCACACACACTCAAGGGACCAAAGAGCTGCATGTGGCTCATGAGCCACAGTTTGCCAACCACTGCACTACAAAGAAAGAATTATAGGCCAATATCCCTGATGAACACAGATGCTAAATCCTCAACAAAATATTAGCAAATAGAAGAGAATCCAAAATGGCAGCATAGGTAAACATCTACACTGCTGCCTCGCACAACAATTTCAAAACTACAACTAAAAGACAGAATGGACATCATCCAGAGCCACAGGTAAGCTGGCTGAGTAGAAATTCTACAACTAGAAGAAAAGAGAGGGGCTTACGGAGACCCAGAGGAGCTGCAAAAAGCTGAGGTATGGAGATGCGCACGTGGAGAGAGTGGATGCTGGAGTACCTGGCTGGCTTTCTCTGGCAGGAGGGAGATGGAGACTCCCAACTGCATTGAACCCCTTATTCTATGGCACTGAACCCCAGGTCCAGCCAAAACTCATACGGGGGGAGTTTGGACTGTGAAAAGGGAGAAGTGCATGGAAATTTAGGGGAGTCACAAAAGGCTTGTACGGCACTGTCTGCAGAAGACTGACTGCTGATTGTGCCGTTGGCTTTCACGAGTGGGCGAGAGATAGAGCCTCCCAACAGCGCCACTTCTAATGCCACTAAACCCCAGTTTTGGGCAAAACCTTGGGGACCCAGACTCATATGGTCCTGGAGCGCAGGGGAGCCAGAAAGGCAGCAGCCTAGAGGCACTGCATGTGCGCACAGGGACCGCTCCAGCAATTACTCAGAGTCACGTGAGACCCAGGGGTCATGGAAGGCGGGGCTGACTGAAAGGCAAGGCAGTTCATTAAGCCCTGAGACTCCACCCATCCCAAGATCAACAGAGAAGCTTTTGCAGTTTTGCAAGTCTTGTATCATAAGGCTGATTCCAACACAGAAGTTCTCTCGGCATAGTGAAAATGTGGAGACAAAAAAAGAGATTACAAACAAAAGAAATGGAGGAAAACAAATGACTGGATATAGAGTTCAAAACCACAGTTATAAGGTTTTTCAAGAATATCTTAGAAAAGATGGATAAAGTTAGAGAGACCCAAGAGAAGAAGAAAAAGGACCAACTAGAGATGAAAAAGGACCAGCTAAAAATTAAAGATACACTGACTGAAATAAAAAATATTATACAGAGACCTAACGGCAGACTAGAGGAAGGCAAGAATCAAGTCAAAAATTTGAAATATAAAGAATCAAAAAACACTCAACTGGAAAATCAAGAAGAAAAAAGAATCCAAAAATGTGAAGATAATATAAGGAGCCTCTAGGACAGCTTCAAGCGTACCAATATCAGAATTGTGAGAGTGCCAGAACAAGAGAGAGAACAAGATACTGAAAACCTATTTGAAGAAATAATGACAGAAAACTTCCCCTACCTGATGAAAGAAATAGACTTAGAAGTCCAGGAAGCACACAGAACCCAAAACAAAAGGAATCCAAAGAGGACTACACCAAGACACATCATAATTAAAATACCAAGAGCAAAAGAGAAAGAGAGAATATTAAAAGCAGCAAGAGAAAAACAGTTAATTGCCTACAAGGGAGCACCCATACGATTGTCAGCTGATTTCTCAACAGAAACTATGCAAGCCAGACGAGAGTGGCAAGAAATATTCAAAGTGATAAATAGCAAGAACCTACAACCAAGAATTTTCTATCCAGCGAAGCTGTCATTCAGAATTGAAAGGCAGATAAAGAGCTTCACATATAAGAAAAAGCTAAAAGAGTTCATAAACACCAAACCAGTATTATATGAAATGTTGAAAGGTACTCTTTAAGAAAAGGAAGAAAAATAAGGTAAAAGATAAAAAATTATGAACAACACATACATATCTATCAACAAGTGAATCTAAAAATTAAGTGAATTAAAAATTTGATCAACAGAATAAACTGGTGAATATAATAGAATCAGGAGCACAGAAACGGAGTGGACTGATAATTCTCCGGGGGAAAGGGGTGAGGGGTGTGCAGGGAGAGACTGGACAAAAATCATACACCTATGGATGAGGTCAATATGGGGGAGGTAAGGGTAGAGGGAGGGGTGGGAGCTGAGTGGAGGGGAGCTATGGAGGGGGAAAATGAGAAACAAATGTAATAATCTGAATAATAAAGATTTAATTTGAAAAAAAAGATTTTAAAAAAATATTTGCAAATAGGATCCAGCAATATATTAAAAAGATCATACACCATGACCAAGTGAGATATATTCCTGGTGTTCAAGGCTGGTACAATATTCACAAATTAAAAAACATGATATATCACAGACAAACTGAAATATAAAAACCACATGAACATATCAATAGATTCAGAAAAAGCATTCAACAAAATCCAACATCCCCTTTTTATAAAAATTCTCAGGAAAGTGGGAATAGAGAGATCATACCTCAACATATAAAGGTCATATATGACAAACCTATAGTCAACATCAAACTCAATGAGCAAAAACTAAAAGTGTTTCCCTTAAAAACAGAAACAAGACAGGGAAGTCTGCTGTCACCAATTTTTTTCAACATAATACTGGAAGTCCTAGCCATAGCAATCAGACAAGAAGAGACAAAAAGCATTCAAATTCGGAAGGAGGAACTAAAACTGTCATTGTAGATGATATGATATTGTTCATAGAATACCCTAAAGACTCTACCAGGAAACTACTATACTTAATAAATAAATGAACTTGGCAAGGTAGCAGGATACAAAATCAGCATCTACAAATTGATGGCATTTTTATATATCAATAATGAACTCTCAAAAAGAGAAGCTAAAAAGCAGTCCTATTTACCATTGCAACAAAAAATAGGATATTTAGGAATAAATTTAAACAAGGAGGTAAAAGACCTGTACTTAGAAGACTATAGGACATTGAAAAAAAGAAATAGAGGAAGATACAAACAAATGGAAATGTATACCATCTTCATGCATTGAAAAAATTAACATTATTAAAATGTCTGTACTACTCAAAGCAATCTGTACATTCAATGCAATCTCTATTAAATTACCAATGGCATATCCAAGGTGAGATCTTGACAGGGAGCAGAAGTAGAGCAAGTAGTCTGAAAATTGATATGAAACAAAAAAAGACCCTGATCTAGAGAAAATACTCCAAAAATTTATATAGGACTAAAAAAGACCCTGAATAGCTGCAGAAATTGTAAGAAAGAAGAACAAAGTAGAAAGAATCATAACAATGGATATCAAACGATACTACAAAGCCATTATAACCAAAACATCCTGATACTGGCACAAGAACAGGCATATAAACCAATGAATCAAAACAGAGACCCCAGAAATTGGCACACAATATTAATATTTAACCAAAGAGGGTAAAATATATAATGGAATAAAGAGAGTCTCTTTACAATAAATAGTATTGGGAAAAGTGACAGACACATGTAAAAATATGAAACTAGACCACCAACTTATACATACACAAGGATAAACTCAAGATGGATATAAGACTTAAATGTAAGGCATGAAACCATAAAAATCTTACAACAGAACACAGGAAGTAAAATCTCAGACATCTGAGTAGGGAATCCAAGATGGCAGCATAGGTAAACACCTACACTGCTGCCTCGCACAATTTCAAAACAAACTACAACTAAAAGACAGAACGGACATCATCCAGAACCACAGGAAAGCTGGCTGAGTGGAAGTTCTACAACTAGAGGGAAAGAGAGGGGCTCACGGAGACCCAGAGGAGCTGCAAAAAGCTGAGGTACGGACACGCGCTCTGGCTGGCTTTCTCTGGTGGGAGGGAAACGGAGACTCTCAAAGGCATTGAATAATCTGAATAATAAAGATTTAATTTGAAAAATTAAACCCCAGATCCAGCCAAAACTCATACGAGGGGAGTTTGGACTGTGAAAAGGGAGAAGTGCACGGAAATTTAGGGGAGCCGCAAAAGATCAAAGGCCTGGTGGCGCGCACGGCACTGCGTACAGGACAGATTGCTGATTGTGCCGCTGGGTCTGTCTCCCGCCCCTCCGAACTGTGCCACTTCTGACTCCAATAAGCCCCTGTTTCGGGTGAAACCCTGGGGACCTAGACTCATGTGGTCCTGGTGCACAGAGAAGCTGGAAAGGCAGCGGGCTAGAGGCACTGCAGGCCCGTGCACACAAGGACCGCTCCAGCGATTACCCAGTCACTCGAGACTCAGGGGCCGTGGAGGGCGGGGCTGACTGGAAGGCAAGGCGGTCCCTTAAGCCCTGAGACTCCACCCATCCCAAGCTCAACAGAGGCTTCTGTGGCTTTGCACGTCTCGTATCATAAAGCTGAATTCAACACAGAAGTTTCCCCGGCATAGTGAAAATGCCGAGATAAGGGAAGGGATTACAAACAAAAGAAATGGAGGAAAAAAAAAATGACTGGATATAGAGTTCAAAACCACGCTAATAAGGTTTTTCAAGAATATGCTAGAAAAGTTGGATAAATTTAGTGAGACCCAAGAGGAGATGAAAAAGGACCAACTAGAGACAATGACTGAAATAAAAAATATTATACAGAGTCCTAACAGCAGACTAGAGGATGGCAAGAATCAAGTCAAAAATTTGAAATATAAAGAAGCAGACAACATTCAACTGGAAAAGCAAGAAGAGAAAAGAATCCAAAAATGTGAAGATAATGTAAGGAGCCTCTGGGACAGCTTCAAGCATACCAACATCAGAATTGTGGGGGTGCCAGAAGAAGAGAGAGAGCAAGATACTGAAAACCTATTTAAAGAAATAATGACTGAAAACTTCCCACATCTGGTAAAAGAAATAGACTTACAAGTCCAGGAAGCACACAGAACCCCATATAAAAGGAATCCAAAGAGGACCACACCAAGACACATCATAATTAAAATACCAAGAGCAAAAGACAAAGAGAGAATATTAAAAGCAGCAAGAGAAAAACAGTTCATTACCTACAAGGGAGCACCCATACGACTGTCAGCTGATTTCTCAACAGAAACGATGCAGGCCAGATGGAGTGGCAAGAAATATTCAACGTGATGAATAGCAAGAACCTACAACCAAGAATAATCTATCCAGCAAAGCTATCATTCAGAATTGAAGGGCAGATAAAAAGCTTCACAGAGAAGAAAAAGCTAAAGGAGTTCATCAACTCCAAACCAGTATTATATGAAATGCTGAAAGTACTCTTTTAGAAGAGGAAGAAGAAAAAGGTAAAAGACAAAAAATTATGAACAACAAATACATATCTATCAACAAGTGAATCTAAAAATTAAGTGAATTAAAAATTTGATCAACAGAATAAACTGGTGAATATAATAGAATCAGGAGCACAGAAAGGGAGTAGACTGATAATTCTCAGGAGGACAAAAATCATAAAGCATCAAACAGACTGTGAAATTACTGCAGAAAGATTAAAGTTAGGTGAGGTAGATAAGTGATCAATCAAAGGACTTGTATGCATGCATATAAGCATAACCAATGATCACAGACACTGGGGGGTTGAGGTATGCCTGGGAGGGAGGGGGGGCAATGGGGACATATGTATAAAAAATTAATAAAAATTAATAAAAAAAATCTCAGACATCTCCCATACAATTCAGTATACTAATACATCTCCCTAGGGCAAAGGGAACTAAGAAGAAAATAAGCAATTGGACTATATCAAAAGAAAAAGCTTCTTCACAGCAAAAGAAATCACTATCAAAATGAAAAGGGAACCCACTGTATGAGAGAACATATTTGCTAATGATACCTCTGATAAGAGTTTAATATCTATAATATATAAAGTACTAATACAGCTCAACAAAAGGAAAACAAACAATCCAATTAAAAACTGAGCTAAAGACCTGAATAGACATTTCTCCAAAGAGGACATACAAATGGCTAAGAGACACATGAAAAAATGCTCAAAGTCACTAATCACTAGAGAAATGCAAATTAAAACCACAGTGAGATATCACCTCACACCTGCCAGAATGGCTACCATCAAAAAAATCAACAAATAACAAGTACTTGCTGGATGTAGAGAAAAGGGAACAGTAGTGCACTGCCAGTGGGAATGCAGATTGGTGAGGCCACAATGGAAAACAGCCTGGAGTTTCCTCAAAAACTTAAAAATTTAAATTTCTTTTGACCCAGTGATTCCACTTCTGTGAATATATCCTAATCCCCCAAAACAACAATCAGAAAGAATATATACACACCTATGCAATCTCAAAGCAGCGTTGTTTACAATAGCTAAGATTTGGAAACAGCCCAAGCACTCATCACGAATGAATAAAAAAGCTGTGGGACATTTATCACATGATCTCACTTATTTGTGGAATCTAATGAACAAAGTGAATTGACCAGCAAAATAAGACTGGAAGCATGGAGGCATGGAACAGACTGATATATCTCGAAGTGGGTGTTGGGAAAGGAGAAGAAATAAACCAAAGAACTTATATACTTACTAGCAGCTTGGCACATAAAGTTTATACACTGGTACGGTCCCTAGGCCTGCCCTGAGATCAGGGCCATTTTCCCCAGCTGCTGGCAGTTGGCCTGCCCCCTACCCTAGTTCTCTGTCCGCTATAAGATGATGGGTGTCTGACGACCAGGGAAGGGATGGAGAGGTTGGTTCTTCCTGCCCTTCATTAGCCCTGCCCTCACAGTGGGTGGCCATCAGGCGATGGGAGCCTGATGGCTGGGGAAAGGAACCAAGAGGTAGTCAGTGTGCCTTATAGTGACTGGTCCAGCGGTAGTTCTGTCATTAGAGCCAATCTGCATATTATCCTTTTATTATACAGGATAGAGGCCTGGTGCATGGGTAGGGGCCAGCTGGCCTGCCCTGAAGAGGGCCCCAGATCACAGTCGGGGGTTCTCGCTGGGGAGCAGGGCCTCTGGGGCAGGGGCCATGAGGTTTTCATATATGCTTCCTATAACTGACCCTGGGCAACCTGCTAAGAACTGCAAAACAATTTCACAGTTTCTAGCTGGCTCTGCCGGGCCTAGGTCTGTGCAGGAAGGATCAAACTGCACACCAAGGCCAGCTTTTATCCCCTTGAGCATCTTTATAACCAGTCAGCCAAAGTCCCAAGGAACCCCAATATCTGCCTTCGCCTGCTTCTGATTGCTAGCTGCTTGTTATGGTCTGTCACTGAAAGAGCCTCTGAAGGTACTCAAGTTGTATGCCATAGGTTCTCAGTAAGTCACCCAGTAGGGGGAAGACGTGTCACCAGATTTTTTACAGGTTCAGAATTGGTGCCAGTGCTGGGTTTAAGCCATTCTGCAAATGTCCCTAGGTATACCAAGTCTAGGTACCTGCACACCCTTGTGGTTGTTTGTGGGTCCCAGGGAGTCTTCAGAATGATACCAGCAGAGTTTTTCAGGTCCAAACAGATAAAAATTTGGCCCTCTGAAAGGAAGGATCTGTATAGGTTGGGTATGCAAAGAAAAAAATTTCCCCATTTTACAGTCACACAATTCAGTCTGTCCTATATTTTGACAGGATCCCAATCTCAGCAGGGTGAGTCCTTTTGGAGTTGGGAGGGGGTAAGTTGCCTGCCATGCTTGGGGGAGTTGGGGAGTGTGGCACTCCTCAGGCTGTCCTGGATTCTGTCACCCAAGGAGGAGTTACCAAGAATATAGAGGGTGGGACAACTGGGTGCCTAAGGGTGGGGCTAGCAGATACCCCGTCTGTGATAGGGTTTGGGATAGGGCTAGGGTTTGGGTTAGGGTTGGGTTAGGGTTAGGGTTAGACCTCTATACCTCAGCCCAGGCAGGATGTAAGCTCCACAGTGTAGGTTGACCGAGGTCTAGAGAGTGGTGCTATTGCCTTCCCCAGGCTGGTGCTGTATGGAGAGCAGTGCTCAACCCAAGAAAGATGTGTCTGCAGTGTAGTAGAGTAACTCAGCACAGAGGGTCTCAGCAGTTGTTCCCTCAGCTCTCCCTCAGAGCTACAAACCCCAGTATCTCCTCACATAACTGTTAACATAAAAACATTGAAACCTGTAAAGAATTTTTGTGAGTTTATTTGAGCCAAACTGTCAACAATTGCTGGGAATGCAGACTGGTGCAGCCATTGTGGAGAACAGCATGGAGTTTCCTCAAAAAACTAAAAATGGAACTCCCATTTGACCCAGAAATCCCACTCTTAGGAATATATCCTAAGAAATTACAAACACCAATCAGAAAGGATTTATGAACCCCTATGTTCATAGCAGCACAATTTACAATAGCTACAATATGGAAACAGCCTAATTGCCCGTCAGCAGATGAGTGGATCCGAAAACTATGGTTCATCTACACAATGGAATTCTATGCTGCCATTTAAAAGAAGGAATTCTTACCATTTGAGCAACCTGAATGGAACTGGAGAGCCTCATGCTAAGTGAAATAAGCCAGTCAATGAAGGAGAAACACCAACATGATCTCACTCATTTGTGGATAATAAGGAACATTATAAAATGATGAACAAAAGGATAGATACAGAGGCAGTAAAGCATCAAAAAGACTGTCAAATTACAGCAGGAAGATAAAGGAGAGGTGGGGTAGATAAGAGAGCAACCAAAGGACTTGTATGCATGCATATAAGCATAACCAATGAACACAAGACACTGGGGGGTTGGGGTATGCCTGGGAGTGGGGGGCGGCAATGGGAAGATATGTATACATGTAACACAATAAAAATAAAAGAAACAATGAAAAAACTAGTTCCAAAGATTACATGCTGCATGTTTTCACGGATAGAATTATAGCAAGGAGAAACAGGTTGCTAGTTGCCAGGGGTGGAAGAGTGAGTGGGGACAGGAGGCAAGTGAATATGGTTGAAAAGGACCACAGGAAGTGTCTTTATGGGAATTGAAGTGTTCTGTGTCTTGACTGATTGGTGTCAGCATCCTGGTTGTGATATTGCATCATAGGTCTGCAGGATATTATCAGTGGGGAAACTGTAAAATGGTTAATTGAGAAATCATTGTTTTATTACTTTCAAAATGAATAATCTCAAAATAAAAAGTTCAATTAAAAAAAAAATTTTCCTGACACCAACTGCCCATCTACCCGCCAGAGCTGCTATTGTGTGATGCTTGCTCCTTATTGTCTTCATACAGCCTTGTCACAGAATTTCTCCTCAGAGCTTACTGCTACTGAGTCTACATTGGAGTATGTCCCATCCATGAGCATCTAATTTCTGCCTCCTTTCTGGCTACCAATCAGGATCTAAGATAATAATAATACTGGTAATATAAAATAGTAACATCTATCAATTGTTGCATATCTCCTACATTCTAGGCATCATTCTAGAAGGTTATCAGATATGATCTCTAATCCTTATATAACGTAGAATTACAGCTATTCCCAGGTGTTTCTCTGTGTTCATCAGGCATAATTCTTGATGTAGACTCAACTCTTCCTCAAATTACCCAGAACAAACAAATTATCACCAAAAGTATTCAAAAGCAATATGGAATTTATTGAAGCCTCCTCCAAGGAGCAGAGCAGAGGTTTATAATTTGCATCCAATAGAAGTTAAAATCTTCAACAGGAGTGGCTTTTCTCTGATGTCCTCTTCTGCTATGCTACCATCAAGACTTCTCATTCTCTTTCACCTCCAAGGCTTAGCTTCCTCATTTAATGCTGACTGTATAATGAAGTAACTGGTAACAGAATATATACCTAAATATAGCATAAGCAATAAGGTTTATTATCCCTGGAGGTGTCATTTGTAGGCTTGGTTAATTCAGAGGTACAACAATGTCATTAAATACCCAACACAGGTGCTTTCTACCTTTCTTGCTTGCCACCATTGGACTTGAACTTGAGAGCACATGTCTACATGTTGTTGTTGTTTTAATCCTTACCCAAGAATTAAATAGTCTACAGGTTTTCATCCTCAGAGTGGTCCTCATGGTCACAACATGGTTGTCATAGCTCCAGGAATTATATCTGCAAATAATTACATATAAAGATAGAAAGAGGAGAATTTCTCCTCCCTCAACCCTCATCCCATTGGGAAGGAAAACATATTCTAGAAATATCTCAGAAAATATACCTTTAAATTCATCCACCAGGGTTATTACATGCTCATGCCCTAGTAATAAAAACTAATATTGTTGTTTTTAGCTTGTGGAGTGGAAAGTGGGTTTGGTAATGAGGACAAAGGGTGAGGAGAGAGTGGTTGTTAAAAAAGGGAAACCAGGAGAGAGAAAATGGTGGCTGAATATGCAGCAGTGTAGTACACCTCCTCCTAGGACCAGGTCAGAAAAGCAACTAAATTGGAGAACTTCCACCCTGAATTAATAAATTAGACACAACTGAGAAGACAATTTTCAACAAGAAGGGCAGAGGATACCTAGAGAATGCCACTTGCTAGCCATAACCCGATTGGACCTACCACCTTGCCCCAGCAGTTGAATGGTGCAATACTTCTCAGCAAGCTCCCAGATGTCTGCAGGGAGCATGTGCCACCAGAGTTAGCTCCCACACCAGGCCTTTTCACCAGACCACTGAGAACCAGTGTTTTACAATCCGGCCCTAAGACCCCACAATGAGTGCAAACCTGGGGGAACCCTGCACCCCAACACTGGCCCAGATCCCAGAACCGTGCTCCTAGCCTGACCTGAAGCCACCCAGCATCCACTCCACCCCCAGTACTGGGACTGGAGCAACCCACAGAATGCCACAGGGGAGCTCTGATTGTGCGACCCAGAGCAACTCATGTCAGCTCCAACCTGACCCCAAGGACAGTCCTGCTGGGCCCATCCAGAGCAACTCACCATTACCTCACTCCTGGTGACAGGGAGTGTGAACTGAGCTACCCAGGGAAACCTGACCCTACTCCACATTGAGGAGGGACGAACTGAAGCAATCCAGCATGCATCTCACTCTGGGCTACAAGAAAGTGGGAACTGTGCAACCCAGATAAACCCACTGCTACTCCACCCAGAGCCCAGGATCTTGTTGCCAGGACAATCTGGAGTAACCCAGGGCACCCAACTCAGGCCACAGGGGAGCAGAGACTGAGCAATCCAGGGCAACCCGACCCCTCTCCATAGTGAGGAAGGGCAAACTGGAGCAACCCAGCATGCAACTCACTCTGGGCTACAAGAAAGCAGGGACTGTGTAACCCAGAGCAACCCACATCCACTTCTTCCCAATCCCTGGGACAATCCTGCAGGGACTACCAAGAGCAATCCAACACATGTCTCACTCAGAGAAATAGGAAAGCACTGCTGGTGCAACCTGGAGCAAGATGGTGTGCCCAGCCAGAAGCCATAGGACCGTACTGCAAGTACGCTGCCAGAGGGATCTAAAGTGCCATCTTGACACAGGTGCCAGGACTCCACAGGAAACTGCATGCCAGAGGGCACTGGGTCCTCACAGAGAACCACATATCAGAGGAACTATGTACATACTCCCACAACCCTAAGCATCTAAAACAGACAACTGAGAGACAGATACGTGGGAGAAGGGAATACAACTCAGAGCAGAGACAATAAAGGTGGGAGACTCAAGGCAGACCCAGCCTCTGGGCTAATGATTTCTGGACCATTTGCCCTGAGAGGGTCTTCAACCTCTCAAACCCCAAGCAGTGTGCCCAGAAACAGATAGAAAAAGTGGGGAGGAAAATAAATAACCCCCCAGGGAAAGAAAAGGAGAAATGGCCAGAAAAGGAACTAAGTGAAGCAGAGGCATGCGATATGTCAAAAAGAATTTAGAGTAAGGTTCATACAGTTCATTAATTGGATGGATGAGAAAATCAACTTATGTAAGAATCAAGAGGAAATAAAAAATGATATAGCTACAATAAAAAAAAAACAACACTGCACAATGGAAGGTTTCAACAGTAGATCAGAAGAAGGAGAGGACCAAATTAATGAGTTAGAAGATAGGGCAGAAAAACATACCCAATCTTAACAGCAATTGGAAAAATATATTAGAAAGCAGGAGGAAAGCCGTAAGGGCACTTTGGGACAACACAAAAACCAAATAAAATACATGTAATAAGGGTGCCAGAAGTACAAGAAGAGGAGCAAGTATTAGAAAACCTATTTGAAGAAATAATGACAGAAAACTTCCCTGTTGTGGGGAACAAAAAAGTCACACAAGCACAGGAATCCTAAATAAGAGGAATCCAAAAAGACCCACACCAAGACATGTCATAATTACAGTGACAAATGTTAATGACAAAGAGAGAATCTTAAAGGCTGCAAGAGAGAGACAGAGAATTACCTACAAAGAATCATTCATTAGATTATCAAATTATTTCTCAAAGAAACACATCAGGCTATTAGTGAATGGAACGAAGTACACAAAATAATGCAAAGCAAGGGACTGAATCCAAGAATACTCTATGCAGCAAGGCTATCATTCAAAATTAAAGGGGAAATCAGGAGCTTCGCAGACAAAAAACAAAAACAAATACAAACAAACAAAAAACCAACAACAACAATAACAACTAAGGGGGTTTATCACTACCAAGCCAGCAATGTAAGAAATGCTAAAGAGAAGAAGTAAGAAGAAGAAATAGAAAGGAAAGAAGGAACACAGGCATAAAGAATAGAAATGGTGACAAACAAGTGCCTATCAGTAATAACCTTAAGTATAAATAGACTAAAAGCTCCAATCAAAGGACATAGAGTGACTGAATGGATAAGAAAACATAACCCATATGTATTCTGTCTATAAGAGACCCACATCAGAACAAGGATTTCATACAGACTGAAAGTGAAGGGATGGAAAAATATTTTCCGGTCAAATGGAAATAAAAAACAACAACAAACAAACAAACAAACAAAAAAACCTTAGGTAGCAATACCTATATCTGACAAAATAGACTTCAAGAGATAAGGAATGCCACTTCATAATTCTAAAGGGACAATACAACAAGAGGATATAACACTGGTAAATATATATGCACCCAATGCAGGAGCATCCATAAATAAAAAATCTTCTGGACGATATCAAGGGAGAGAATGACAACAATATAATCATAGCAGGGAACTTTAATACCACATTGACATCACTGGATAAATCCTCTAGACAAAAAATCAGTAAAGAAACAGCAATCCTAAAAGACTCACTAGATGAGATAGACTTAATCAACATCTTCAGAGCATTTCACCCTAAAACTTCAGAATATACATTTTTCTCAAGTGCACATGGAATATTTTCAAAGATAGACTACATATTGGGCCACAGGCAAAGTCTCTTCAAATTCAAGAAGACTGAAATCATATCAAGCATCTTCTCAGATCACAATGCTATAATATTAGAAATCAACTACAATAAAAACAATAAAAAATTCCAACAACTGGGAACTAAATATCATGTTATTACACAATGATTGGGTTATCAAAGAGATCAAAGAAGAAATAAACATATCCTGGAAACAAATGAAAATGAAAACACAACAATCCAAAAATCTATGGGCCACAGTGAAAGCAGTCCTGAGAGGGAAGCTTATAGCATTACAGGCCTACCTTAAAAACAAAACAAAGCAAAACAAAAAAACCAACAAGAAAAACTGGTAATAAATTATCTAACCCTACAAATTAAATAATTAGAAAGAGAGCAACAAGAAAAGCCTGGAGTGAGCAGAAGGAAGGAAATAATAAAGATCAGAGTGGAAATAAATGACATAGAAACCAAAAAGCAAAACAAAAAATCCCAAAAGATCAATGAAACAAAGAGATGGTTCTTTGTAAGAATAAACAAGATTGATAAACCTCTAGCCAGGTGCACCAAAAAGCAAAAAGAGAGGGCCCAAATAAACAAAATCAGAAATGAAAGAGGTGAAATAACAAAAGACCCCCCAGAAATATAAAGGATTGTAAAAAATACTATGAATAACTCTACTAGAAACAAACTGGTCAACCTAGAAGAAATGGACATATTCCTAGAAAAATGCGACCTTCCAAAACTCAATCAAGAAGAATAAAAAAATCTGAATAGGCCAATAACTATTGAGGAAATTGAAGCAGTAATAAAAAACTTCCAGCAAACAAAAGCCATGGGCCAGATGGCTTCAAAGAGGAGTTTTATCAAACACTCAAAGAAGAACTAAAACCTATCCTCCTCAGACTATTACAAAAAATTCAAGAGGAATTTAGATGCAGCTCTTTCTATGAAATCAGCACGTCCAAGCTCTTTCTATGAAATCAGCATTTCCCTCATCCCAAACCCAGGTAAAGATATTGCAAAGAAAGAGAACTACAGGCCAATATCTCTGAAGAACATAGATGCTAAAATTCTGAACAAAATTCTAGCTGATTGGATCCAGCATTACATTAGAAAGATCATACACCATGACCAAGTGGGATTTATTTGGGGATGCAATGATGGTATAGTATCCACAAATCAATACATCACATAAACAAATTGAGAGACAAAAATCACATGATCATATCAATAGATGCAGAAAAAACATTTGACAAAATCCAACACCCTTTCATGATAAAAACTCTCAGCAAAGTGGGAATAAAGGGATCATGCCCAACATAATAAAAGCCTTATATGACAAACTTACAGTCAATAGCATATTCAATGGGCAAAAACTAAATTCATTTCCCCTAAAAATAAGAACAAGACAGGGATGCCCACTTTTACCACTTCTGTTCGACTTGTTGTAGAAGACTGAGGAAACCCAAGTGACATTTAGAGAAATGGAGTTACACAGCTTTATTATGTCAGCAGTCTCACAGGAGTTGCCTTCAGAGTCTGAGCAAACCAATATGGTGGAAGCTCTTCTTTTTTCCCTTTTAGTTTATTTGTCCCCCAAATATGGATGGGGACTTCCAGACCTTTCGTGGGCTTTGCAAAAAGTCCCCTGAGTTGGGATGGAGGTCTCAAGATCATATCTAAGGGCCTGGCCTGGTGCCAGCACTGATAACCTCCTCCAGGGGTTGTATATGGTTCATGGTTTATGGCCTCTGTAAAATGTGAGCATTTAGGTAACAGGTCTTGTAAGACCAGATTCTGGAAAAGAAGCAGTGACTTAATTAAAGTTATCAAGAATGTACATTAGGTTTTGGGCACAGATTCAGATACCTAGCCTCTCAAAATCAGGGTTACATTGGAATTAGCCTTCTCATTCCCCGCTCTTGTCCCAGGATGTTATGATGAACAGGGATGATGACTGCTCTTAGCTGCTTCCTGTTGATAAGGGACAATGACCAAGGGGTTAGCATCTTTCTCATTTCTTCCTCTTGGAGGGGTTTGTAGGGAATTCTTCTGGTTTGTAGGATCATCTGAAGTTTAAAGGCATCAAGGCAAGATGAGGTAAAGTGGGTTAAGAAATTTAGAAGACATGGCCCTAATGTTATGGCTATGAGTAGCATTAACAGTGGTCCTGCCAGTGGGAGAAACCATTTCCAGACTCCCCATCCCCCAAACAGCCTAGGATTCAGATAGCTCCTGTATTCTTTTTGTTGCTCATTCAATTATATCCTTAGCCTTATCCCTGACTTGGTTGGCATAAAAGCAGCACTTTTCTCTTAAGAAGAGGCAGATTTCATCTTTCTTTGCCATTAGTAAATCTAATCCTTTTCTTATCTGTAGTACTACTATGGTTAAGGAATAAACTTGATTCTGTAAGGCAATTAGAGTCTCAGTTATTCTATGTCTTCTAAAAATTCTTGGGTCAAAACTTGATAAAAGAAGACAGAATGAGCTATTCCCCCTATCCAGCTTCTATGCTACTTGCAATTCTGAGTGCTATTAGAAGGGGGATTATTTGTAGAGTCCTCTTATATCTAGTTACTGCTTTAAGAGGGGGGTCTCAAGGGATTTGTTGTTGGGTATAATAGACATATCTGGAGTTAAGTAGGCAGGAGTGCACACTCCCGTCCAGTTTGCAGACAGGCAGAGATAAGCAGTAGTCCCATACATGTAGAATGTTCCTGCAGGGGGGCACCAGGGGTAGGTGGTGTTTTCAGTCTTGAGGATAGAGTTGCATAGTTCATCTGGGAAGTGACCTGTGGGATGTTGGCCCTGAGTACTTTTGAAGCAAATAGGGGCAATATTAGTTAGCTGCACAATGGCCATGACAGGTTCTATTATTTCTCTCGTTAAGTTCCCTGGTTTAGTTGTTTACTGGAGTAACCATTAATAGGAGTGATCCTGGGGGGAGACAAAGCCAGCAGTCCCTAGCCAAATAGGGGTTGATAATATTGAGCAGGTGGTGGGTTGAATTGAGGAGCTGATAAAGCCAGGGGTCTAGATCATATCACTTCTTCTGCTGAGTCTTCAGCTTAGGTAATCTTGGTGCTTTATGTTCAAGCTGCCTGATAGTCTTTTTAATATCTACCTCCTGAGCTTGGTCCTGGACCCCACCCCTCATCAGAGTAGTCAACATAGGTGCAATGAGACCAGCAGGTTACTAAATCTGGCTTTCCTTGACAGATGTGTCCTGCCTATTTTTGTCTGGTCTTAACTCTTCCCATCCAATACAATTCCTACTGCCCCCCCACATGCATTTGGTAGCAGAGTCATAACATGCTGCAGGTTGATAAGTATAGCTAATAAAAATCTGGCTTCATTGGGTTTTCCTATAGATTACCCGGTCTAGCATATTTGGGTAGCAAGTCTCTAAGCAAAGACATGTGATAGTGGCCCTAAGGGAAACAAGTATGTGCTAGCTAACCTTAGGGGGAGAATGTTATTCCCTCTATTCCTGATCAGTGGGTGTCCACAGCAGTGAGCTACTAGGACAAAGAGTAGTACTATGACTATTCTTGCAAGGCAGATGTAGCCAAGGATGTCATGACAAGGTATAGTCCAAAAATTCATGATGAGGCCTTCATTTTCTTGCTGAGGTGCAGCCGGAAGGGATTCTCAATATTTGGGATCATCTTCCACTCAAACTGATCGCTGTTTGGCTGATGAGCTGCCTTCATACGCGAGTGGTGGATCCAGGTGCTCAATCCCGCAACCTTGAGAGCTGTGGATGTGGTTAATATGACTAGATAGGGTCCCTTCTAGGTAGGCTTTAGGGGTTCCTTTTTCCAATCTTTTACCCAAACTGGTCTCAAGGTTTATAAGGATGTATGGCTGTTCCTAAAGAGATGGGTAACTGATCAGCAAGCCATCTGTGGACCTCAAAGATAGTTTTCCTAAGTCTTTGTAGTTGCTTCTGGATTTCTAAGTTCCCTATTTCCCCAAAATCTCCCTTTGGTTGAATTAAGTGAGGAGGGTCTGCCATATAGAATTTATAAGGGAGAGAAGCCTATCTTGGCCCTCAGGGCACAGTGTACCTGCAGGAGTACAAGAGGCAAGATATCTGTCCAGGGTAAGGTTGTCTCTTGGCATAGCTTAGTCATAATCTGCTTTAGAGTCCAGTTCATGCGGTCTACTTTCTCTGAACTCTGAGGCCTCTAGGCTGTATGTAGGTTCAATTTAATTCCTAAAGCCTTAGCTACCTGTTGCACTATTTCTGCTACAAAGGCTGGGCCATTATCAGACCCTATGGTCAGAGGCATTCCATACCACGGAATTATGTCCTTCAGCAATGCTTAGTGACTTCTCTTGCCTTTTCTGTTAGTAGGATATGCCTCGGCCCAGCCTGAAAAGGTGCAAACAAAGACTAGTAGCTATTTATTTCCTTTCCTAGGCCCTATTTCTCTAAAATCTACATCTAAGAACTCAAAGGAAGCTTGTCCACAGCGCTGAACTCCTATCGATCCTACAGGATCCTGTTTGGCATTCTTCTGCACACAAAGAAGGCAACACTGAGAGGCTGAGGCACACAAAGAGGGAAGATGGGCAATTAGGTAGTATCTGCCTAACAAAGCTTTTAAGGCAGTCTTACTTAAATGAGTAAATTCATGCTGCTGGAGGACTACCTTATGGGCTAACTGTTCTGGGACATAGACCCTATGATCTGGGAGTATCCATCAGCCTTCCTTTGTTCTCTTGCCCTCTTCTTGCTGGGCCCATTCCTCTTCCTGAGGAGTGTATTTTGGATATTCAGGTAATTTGGAGGCCAACATGATCAATGAAGGTGCTGCTTGTTCTTTAGCAGCCAGCTTGGCTTCAGTGTCATCATGTTGGTTTCCTTCTGACACTGAGTCTTTCCCCCTCTGGTGACCTTTACAATGGATGACCGCTATTTCCTTGGGCTCCCAGACTGCTTCTAACTTTAAGGTCTCATTCTGATTTTTTATTTCTTTTTCTCCAGCCCTCAGGAGCCCCCTTTCCTTGTATATAGCACCGTGTATATGCAGGGTAGTGAAGGCATAATGCAAATCAGTGTAGATATTGGCACACTTATTCTTACTGAGTTCTAGGGCTCTGACTAGGGCACAAAGTTCTGCCCTCTGTGCTGACCATTCTTTAGGCAGAGCCTGTGCCTCGATTGTCTCAAAGTTTGATATCACTGCATATCTGGCTTGTCTTTTTCCTTCATCTAAAAAGCTACTGACTTCTGTGAACAATACTAAGTTCAGATTCCATAGGGGCCTGTTAGATATGGTCGGCTGGAGTAAACCTCCTCTAGGACTTCTACGCAATCATGCTCAGGGGCTCCCTCAGCAATGGGAAAAAAGGTGTCAGGGTTAAGAGTTCTCACTACTGCTAGTTATACCCATGGATTTTCACATAGGAGCCCCTGATACTGGGTCATCCAAACATGAGTTAGCCAGTGCTGCCCCCTAGCTTCCATTAGGGTAACAACAGAATGAGGTACTTCTACAATTAAATTTTGTTCCAGTGTAAGCTTACCTGCTTCTTTGACTAATAGTGCCATGGCTGCAAGGGCCCTGAGACACGGGGCCACCTGGAGGCAATCGGGTGAATCTGCTTGGAGAGATAGGCTACTGGTCTTTGCCAGGATCCCAACTCCTGGGTTAGAACTCCTAGGGATACCCCGCTGTTCTCGTGAATGAAGAGGTTAAAGTCCCGTGTCACATCTGGTAGCCCAAAGCTGAGGCCTCAGTGAGCTCTGCCTTTATAATGATGAAGGCTTTCTACAGCCTTCTCTTCCCCTTTGAAAGCTTCATAGAGAGGTTTAGCCAGGTCTGAAAACTCTGAGATCCAAATTCAACAGAACCCTGCTGCTCCCAGGAATTCTTGAATCTGCCATCAGGTGCTAGGGACTGGGATGGCACATACTGTCTGCTTTCTTTTTTACATTTTCTTTCTTTCTTTTTTTTCTGTTCATCAGGTTTTTATTTTTATTTTTTAAAATAAATCTTTATTGTTCAGATTATTACAATTCTTCTTCTTCCTCCCCCCCATAACTCCCCTCTCTCTGCCCTTACCTCCCCCACCCTCTGCCCTTACCTCCCCCACATTGTCCTCATCCATAGGTGTATGATTTTTGTCCAGTCTCTCCTTGCACCCCCCTCACCTCTTTCCCCCTAAGAATTGTCAGTCCACTCCCTTTCTATGCCCCTAATGCTATTATATTTACCAGTTTATTCTGTTCATCAGTGATTTTCAGTTCACTTGATTTTTAGATTCACTTGTTGATAGGTAAGTATTTGTTGTTCATAATTTTTATTTTTACTGTTTTCTTCTTCCTCTTCTTAAAGAATACATTTCAGCATTTCATATAATACTGGTTTGGTGCTGATGAACTTCTTTAGTTTTTTCTTATCTGTGAAACTCCTTATCTGCCCTTCAATTCTGAATGATAGCTTTGCTAGGTAGAGTAATCTTGATTGTAGTTTCTTGCTATTCATCACTTTGAATATTTCTTGCCACTCCTGTCTGACCTACATAGTTTCTGTTGAGAAATCAGCTGACAATCGTATGGGTGCTCCCTTGTAGGCAATTAACTGTTTTTCTCTTGCTGCTTTTAATATTCTCTCTTTGTATTTTGCTTGTGGTATTTTAATTATGATGCGTCTTGGTGTAGTCCTCTTTGGATTCCTTTTATTTTGGGTTCTGTGTGCTTCCTGGACTTGTAGGTCTATTTCTTTCACCAGGTGGGGGAAGTTTTCTGTCATTATTTCTTCAAATAGGTTTTCAGTATCTTGTTCTCTCTCTTCTTCTGGCACCCCTATAATTCTGATGTTGGTTTGCTTGAAGTTGTCCCAGAGACTCCTTACACTATCTTCACATTTTTGGATTGTTTTTTCTTTTTCCTTTTTCAGTTGAGTGTTTTCTGCTTCTTTGTATTTCAAATTTTTGACTTGATTCTTGCGTATCTCTAGTCTGCTGTTAGTTTTCTGTATAATATTTTTTATTTCAGTCAGTATATGTTTAATTTCTAGTTGGTCCTTTTTCATCTCCTCTTGGATCTCACTAAATTTATCTATATTATCTAGGAAATTCTTAAAAAACCTTATAACCATGGTTTTAAACTCTATATTCAGTCATTTGTTTTCATCCATTTCTTTCATTTGTGATCTGTTCCTTTGTCTCCACATTCTGGCTGCTTCCCTGAGTTAATAGAGTAACTTTGTGTGCTAGGTGTCCTATATGGCCCAGTAGTTCTGCCTCTCTATTTACCTGAGGTGGACACTCTGGGTTCACCCCTTTGTGGACTGTGAGTACAGTCTTGTTGTAGTTAACCCTTGATTGTTGTTGGTATCACTGGGTGGGGGGGGGTAATTGATCTCCAAGCCAATTGGTTGTGAGGATCAGCTGTTTCTGTGCTCAGAGAACTTCTGTCCTGGACTCAGCCTTAAGACTTGCAAGATTGCAACCGCCTCTGTGCTGGGCTTGGATGTGGTGGAGTTTCAGGGCTGAGCAGACAGCCTTGGCTTCCTATCAGCTCTGCCCTACACTGCAGCCCCTGGGTCTCAGTATCCCTGTGTAATCACTGCAGCCCTCTCTGTGCACATGCACATGCACCTTCAGACCTCTGTCTTTCATGTGCGCATATGCACAAGTTTCCAGACCTCTGCCTTTCCGGCTCCCCTGAGTTTCCATGTACTACAGAGACCTGTATGAGACTGGGTTCCCAGGATCTCGCCCAAAACTGGGGTTCAGTGCAGTCGGACCTGGATTTAGTGCAGTTGGGCGGTTCTGTTTTCCTCCCGCTAGAGAAAGCCAGCAGTACAATCAGCAGTCAGTCCTCTTTGCGCGCGCCTCCAGACTTCTGCCTTTTGCGGTTCCTCTAAGTTTCTGTGCACTCCTAGCTTTTCACGACAGTTCAGACTCCCCCCAAATGAGTCTCGCCCAGAACAGGGATTCAGTGCAGTCAGAAGTGGGGTTCAGTGCAGTCGGGATTTTCCATCTCTTTCCTGCTAGAGGAAGCCACCCAGACCCTCTGCCGCCCATCCTCTCCATGTGCATGTCTCCATACCTCAGCTTTTTACAGCTCCTCTGAGTCTTTGTGAGCCCCCTTTCTTTACTTCCAGTTGTAGAATTTTCACTCAGCCAGCTTTCTGGTGGTTCTGAATGGTATCCATTCTGTCTTTTAGTTGTAATTTTGAAATTGTTGTGCAAGGCAGCAGTTTAGATGTTCACCTTTGCTGTCATCTTGGTTTCTCTCCTATCTGCTTTCTTTCAGTTCCTAGCCTTCATTTCCCTTGGGCGATTTGGAAGCCTGGGTATTTGACTTCTTTCTGACAGATTTGTGCCTTTTTCTTGGACATTGGTAATCTGTTTTAGTTAAGAGTCTCAAAAGGGCTTGTGTTCCCTCTCAGCACTGAGCTCATATGAAGCTAGCCAGTAGGAAGCTTCCTGTCAGGCCTGCCCTACACTGCAGCCACTGGGTCTCAGTGCCCCTGGGTAATCACTGCAGGCTTCTCTGTGCACACACATGCATATCTACATAGTGCAGTAGAATGCACTCCAAGTCTTATCCTGGGAAATTAGATTTCATGCTAGTGCTCTGCTAAAAAGAGTAGGGGAGTTCTTTTTTTTTTTTAATTAAATCTTTATTATTCAATTTATTACATTTGTTTCTCTTTTTTCCCCTCCATAGCTCCCCTCCACCCAGCTCCCACCCCTTACCTCCCTCCCGTTGACCCCATCCATACGTGTATGATTTTTGTCCAGTGTCTCCCTGCACACCCCTCACCCCTTTCCCCCTGAAAATTATCAGTCCACTCCCTTTCTGTGCTCCTGATTCTATTATATTCACCAGTTTATTCTGTTGATCAAATTTTTAATTCACTTAATTTTAATATTCACTTGTTGATAGATATGTATTTGTTGTTCATAATTTTTTATCTTTATATTTTTCTTCTTTCTCTTCTTAAAGAGTACCTTTCAGCATTTCATATAATACTGGTTTGGAATTGATGAACTCCTTTAGCTTTTTCTTATCTGTGAAGCTCTTTATCTGCCCTTCAATTCTGAATGATAGCTTTGCTGGATAGAGTATTCTTGGTTGTAGGTTCTTGCTATTCATCACGTTGAATATTTCTTGCCACTCCCATCTGGCCTGCATAGTTTCTGTGGAGAAATCAGCTGACATTCATATGGGTGCTCCCTTGTAGGCAATTAACTGTTTTTCTCTTGCTGCTTTTAATATTCTCTCTTTGTATTTTGCTTGTGGTATTTTAATTATGATGCGTCTTGGTGTAGTCCTCTTTGGATTCCTTTTGTTTTGGGTTCCTTATGCTTCCTGGACTTGTAGGTTTATTTCTTTTACCAGATGTGGGAAGTTTTCATAATTTCTTTAAATAAGTTTTCAGTATCTTGCTCTCTCTCTTCCTCTAGCACCCCCACAATTCTGATGTCGGTACACTTGAAGCTGTCCCAGAGGCTCCTTACATTATCTTCACATTTTTGGATTCTTTTTTCTTCTTGCTTTTCCAGTTATTTTCTGATTCTTTATATTTCAAATTTTTGACTTGATTCTTGTCTTCTTCTAGTCTGCTGTTAGGTCTCTGTATAATATTTTTTATTTCAGTCAGTGCGTGTTTAATTTCTAGTTAGTCCTTTTCCATCTCTTGTTGGACCTTTTCAATCTCTAGTTGGTTCTTTTTCATCTCCTCTTGGGTCTCACTAACTTTATCCATCTTTTCTAGGATATTCTTGAAAAACCATATAAGCGTGGTTTTGAACTCTATATCCAGTCGTTTGTTTTCCTCCATTTCTTTTGTTTGTGATCTCTTCCCTTGTCTCGGCATTTTCAGTATGCTGGGAGAACTTCCATATTGGATTCAGGCTTATGATACTAGACTTGCAAAACTGCAAAAGCCTCTCTGTTGAGCTTGGGATGGGTGGAGTCTCAGAACTTAAGGGACCGCCTTGCCTTCTAGTCGGCCCTGCATCCACAGCCCTGGAGTTTCACATGACTGGGTAATCGCTGGAATGGTCTCTGTGCGCGTGCGCTCTCGCAGTGCCTCTAGACTGTTGCCTTTCCTGCTCCCCTGCACTCCAGGACCATATGAATCTGGGTCCTCAGGACTTCACTCGAATCTGGGGTTTAGTGGAGTTAGAAGTGGTGCGGTTGGGATGCTTTGTCTCCCACCCTCTTGTGAAAGCCAGTGGCACAATCAGCAGTCAATCTTCTGCATGCAGTGCTGTGGGCACTGCCCGACTTCTGCCCTCCTGCGACTCCACCAAATTTCTGTGCACTTCTCCCTTTTCACAGTCCAAACTCCTCCCGTATGAGTTTCGGCTGGACCTGGGGTGTAGTGTCGTAGGATAAGGGGTTCAATGCGGTTGGGAGTCTCTGTCTCCCTCCTGCCAGAGAAAGCCAGCCAGGTACTTTGCCACACGTCCTCTCCATGTGCATGTCTCCGTACCTCAGCTTTTGCAGCTCCTCTGGGTCTCTGTGAGCCCCCCTCTTTCCTTTTAGTTGTAGAATTTCCACTCCACCAGCTTTTCTGTGGTTCTGGATGATGTCCGCCCTATCTTTTAGTTGTAGTTTTGAAATCGTTGTGCCAGGCAGCAGTGTAGGTGTTTACCTATGTAGCCATCTTGGATGCTCCTCAGTAGGGGAGTTCTTAAACCCTTGTGGCAGTCTGGTCTTGGTGAACCTTTCCTTGACCCCTGTAGTTGGGTTTTCCCAGTAAAGGTGAACAGGAGCTTATTGGAGGGTGCCAGCTGAAGGCAGAAAAATGCATCTTTTAGATATAGCCATATAAACCATTCCACCTCTGATGGAATGAATCACAGAAGATTGTAGGGGTTCAGTAGCGCCAAATGCAGGGTTATAACAGCCTCATTAACAGCCTGCAGGTCCTGCACAGGGCAGTAATCATTGGTCCCAGTCTTTTTAACAGGCAAGAGAGGAATGTTCTATGATGACTGGCATTTTTCAAGAAGTCCCACTGTAGTAGCCGGTCTAAGTAAACCTGGATTCCTAGGTGTACTTCCTTTAGAATTGGATATTGGCTGATTTTAACAGACTGTGCCCCAGGCTTTAAGTCTATTAGCACAGGCGTAGTCCTTAGCTAGGCCTGAAGGATTCCCTTTGCCCAGACCAGTGAGAATTTTTTCTCTAATTCAGGTTCTAATGGTGAGGCCTTTGACTGGGGCAGGGGGGGTGGTAATAAGACTCCATTCTTCCTCCCTCAGCATTGATAAGGACAGGGGCATTGGGAAGGTCTCCTCACCTAGGTGAAGCTGTGCTGAGCCATCTGGAGCAAAAGTGATCTCTGCACCCACTTTGACTAAAAGATCTCTACTCATCAGAGGTAATGGATAATCTGGCAAGTGTAGGAATTCATGAATTACTTGGTAGTGGCCAAGTTGGCATCAGGGAGGCCGGCAGAATGGTCTACGGGTCTGGCCCCCAGTAATTCTGATAATGGTGACCTCCTTTCCTTAGAGAAGCACTACTTTCTGAGTGACTACTGAGTACTCAGCTCCCATATCAACTATAAAGTCTACAGACTGATCCCCTATTTTCATTCTGACCACGGGCTTGTGGGGGCCCAGCTGAAAAGAGCCTGGTCTGTCCTAGTCAGTACTCGGCCATTGTTAGCCCAATGAAATCTGCTTCAAGTGGCTCTGGTTGATAGCTACTGGGTGGAAAAGGGGTCCCTGTTTTCTTACTTTGCCGGTTGGGACATTCATTCTTCCAGTGTCCTGTTTCCTTACAATAGGCACACTGGTCTTATTTCAAGCTTGCTCTTCCTTTTCCTCCTGATCTGTATTCTTGCTTTCCTTTCTGATCTATCTAGGAGCCCGAGCCTCTGAAAGCCATCCATATTATATTGGCCTTTCTTTGTATTCTCTTTTCTTCCTCCTTCTTTGCTGCCCTGTCTCAGTTGATGAAAACTTTGTTTGCGATTTCCAGCAGCTCAGTCACTTTTTTTTTCCTGCAAATCCTTCTAGCTTCTGTAGTTTTCTCCTTATGTCAGGCTGGGCTTGACCCACAAAGACTGAATATACCATAGTTTGATTTTCCAGGGCCCCAGGGTTAAAGGGGGATATAGATTCGATATGCTTCACATAGTCTTTCATAGAAAGCCGCCGGTCTTTCATCAGGCTTCTGGAAGACCTCAGAGATTGTAGCCATATTGGTGGGCTTCTTGGATCCAGCCCTCATCCCTGGAGGAAGGCCAGCTGATATCTTTCTAGCCTGACCCTTCTGTCTTCTGAGTTTAGGGTCCATTTGGGTTCCTCATCTGGGAAGGCCTCCCTTGCCCATCTGTTTGTATCTAATATTCCTGCCGGAGCCTGGGTCTGGAGCCACTTCTGAGCCTCCTCAGTATAAAAGAATGTGAAAAGGAGCTGCTTGCAGTCCACCTAGGTGGGCTTCTGGGTCTGGAAAATCGTTTCTAGGAGGTCTACCATGGCCTGAGGTTTTTCAGAATAATCTGGGGTGTGATGTTTCCATTTTAGGATGTTACTTGTGGTAAAGGGCTGATAATAATAGACTGGCCCTCCCCTTTGCAAGGTCCCATCTTCACCAAGTACTTGGATACCCTGAATCTCCCTGAGAGGCATCTGATGTGCCAGTTGTGGTTTGGGCCCTTGGTTGGCTGAACAAAAGTGCTGCCCAACTGGTTCAGGAGAGCCTGGTTGAGGAGAGATGGAAGGGGGCGGTATTCTAGACTTTCCAGACCTCCAGACTAGCAGGGGGAGCATTAGGTGGCACCGATGGCACATATGGAGGTGGTGCCTGTGGCACATATGGAGGTGGTAAAACTGGCAGGGCTTCCTCAGGCAGTCCTTGTAGAACAGGGGGCTGGTTTCTCTTCTTCTATGGCACCTGATCCCCTCTTCCTACTACTAAAAGCTTACACTATCCCTTTTTATTGATGCAGAACCAGACCCAAAGCAGCAAGGTTTGAAGCAATTTCTAACCAGCTCTCTATGTAGGGAGACTGATCTGGGTGTCTAGGGTCTCCTATGACTACATTCCAGATACCCTGACCAGTCCTTCATGTAAAGAGCCTTGTGATGGACAGCTGGCCCTGAAAGTTGACCATTCTTTTAAAAAAAAATTGGAAAATATTTTATTTATTTAAATACTTTAAAAAAAATTAAATCTTTATTATTCAGATTATTACATTTGTTTCTCTTTTTTCCCCTCCATAGCTCCCCTCCACCTGGCTCCCACCCCTCCCTCTTATTGACCTCATCCATAAGTGTATGATTTTTGTCCAGTCTCTCCTTGTACACCCCTCACCTCTTTTCCCCTGAGAATTATCAGTCCACTCCCTTTCTGTGCTCCTGATTCTATTATATTCACCAATTTATTCTGTTGTTTAAATTTTTAATTCACTTAAATTTTAGATTCACTTGATAGATATGTATGTGTTTTTCATAATTTTTTATCTTTTACCTTTTTCTTCTTCCTCTTCTAAAAGAATACCTTTCAGCATTTCATATAATACTGGTTTGCAGTTGATGAATTCCTTTAGCTCTTTATCTGCCCTTCAATTCTGAATGTTAGCTTTGCTGGATAGAGTATTCTTGGTTGTAGCTTCTTGCTATTCATCGCTTTGAATATTTCTTGCCACTCCCATCTGGCCTGCATCGTTTCTGTTGAGAAATCAGCTGACATTCATATGGGTGCTCCCTTGTAGGTAATTAACTGTTTTTCTCTTGCTGCTTTTAATATTCTCTCTTTGTCTTTTGCTCTTGGTATTTTAATTATGATGTGTCTTGGTATAGTCCTCTTTGGATTCCCTTTATATGGGGTTCTGTGTGCTTCCTGGACTTGTAAGTCTATTTCTTTTACCAGATGTGGGAAGTTTTCAGTCATTATTTCTTTAAGTAGGTTTTCAGTATCTTGCTCTCTCTCTTCTTTTGGCACCCCCACAATTCTGATGTTGGTATGCTTGAAGCTGTCCCAGAGGCTCCTTACATTATCTTCACATTTTTGGATTCCTTTTTCTTCTTGCTTTTCCAGTTGAGTGTTTTTTGATTCTTTATATTTCAAATTTTTGACTTGATTCTTGCTTTCCTCTAGTCTTCTGTTAGGTCTCTGTATAATATTTTTTATTTCAGTCAGTGTATATTTAATTTCTAGTTGGTCCTTTTCCATCTCTAGTTGGTCTTTTTCATCTCTTCTTGGGTCTCGCTAACTTTATCCATCTTTTCTAGGATATTCTTGAAAAACCGTATAAGCGTGGTTTTGAACTCTATATCCAGTCGTTTGTTTTCCTCCATTTGTTTTGTGATCTCTTCCTTTGTCTCGGCATTTTCACTATACTGGGAGAACTTCCATGTTGGATTCAGCCTTATGATACTAGACTTGTAAAACTGCAAAAGCCTCTCTGTTGAGCTTGGGATGGGTGGAGTCTCAGGGCTTAAGGGATTGCCTTGCCTTCCAGTCGGCCCCGCCCTACATCGCCCTGAGTCTCACGTGACTGGTTAATCACTCGAGCGGTCCCTGTGTGCACGCATGCGCTCTCTCACGGTGCCTTTAGACAGCTAGCTGCCTTTCCTGCTCCCCTGCACTCCAGGACCATATGAATCTGGGTCCCCATGGTTTCACACGAATCTGGGGTTTAGTGGATTTAGAAGTGGCACAGTTGGGATGCTTTGTCTCCAGCCCACTTGTGAAAGCCAGTGGCACAATCAGCAGTCGGTCTTCTGCGTGCAGTGCTGTGCGCACTGCCCGACTTCTGCCCTTTTGCGACTTCCCTAAATTTCAGTGCACTTCTTCCTTTTCACAGTCCAAACTCCCTCTGTATGAGTTTCGGCTGGACCTGGGGTTTAGTGTCATAAGATAAGGGGTTCAATGCCTTTGGGAGTCTCCGTCTCCCTCCTGCCAAAGAAAGCCAGCCAGGTACTTCACTGCCCGTCCTCTCCATGCACATGTCTTCATACCTCAGCTTTTTGCAGCTCCTCTGGA
This sequence comes from Lasiurus cinereus, assembly GCA_011751065.1. Taxonomy (NCBI): domain Eukaryota; kingdom Metazoa; phylum Chordata; class Mammalia; order Chiroptera; family Vespertilionidae; genus Lasiurus; species Lasiurus cinereus. The sequence continues at coordinate 15,776,888 of JAAGEH010000012.1, read as the reverse complement.
TCTCTGTTAGCCCCTCTCTTTCCTTCTAGTTGTAGAATTTCCACTCAGTCAACTTTCCTGTGGTTTTGAATGATTTCTGTTCTGTCTTTTAGGTGTAGTTTTGAGATTGTTGTGCAAGGCAGCAGTGTAGGTGTTTACCTATGCCACCATCTTGGTTACTCCCCTGACCATTCTGAATCACAGAATTTTCTTAGTGTTTTGGGATCCATTTTAATACCTCCATTAAAACCCTTTTTAAATTTTTTGAATGTGCAATTGAGGACAAATGGGTTTACTTTGTCCTGGCCCCATGATGATTGGTGGCAAGAGAAAGACAAGGGAGGCAGTGACCTGTTTTCACAAATCCACTCAGATGCCCACCTGACCTTGTCCCTCACAGGAGCTTTGATTCATCTTAGCTAAGGTGCACCCACATAAAGCCCAGGACTGGTCACCTCCAAGTGGGGGTGAGTCACCATTATGCCTTATGATGAATCACGGAACTGCAGGTGAGGGCCCACTTGGACTCTGTAATCAAGGTCATGGAGCCAAAAAATGGATAGGAGAGTGCAAGCCCTCTCCTTCCACACTCACACACTTTCACCAGACAGTCACTCAGAGGTTAAATAATCCACCCAATTCCTGACTAATTTGCCTGATGGAGTCGTATGACTTCCTGGGCAGTGATCAAGCTCCCTTTCCTCTCTCTTAGAGTGGGCCTAACTGCATGGAATCTCTACCTTACTGTTTCTGTTGATAGGTCCAGAGGTGTTCGTCCACTTTCTCTAGATGTTGGCCAGGTCCTAGCCTGAGGTCCGGGAGAGCCCACAGTCCCCTGGTTTAATTCTGCTAAAATCAGCAGGGTGTGCCTCCCGGAGGCCTATCCCATGTCCCAGGGCCCCAAACCCAGTCCATCCTCTAAAAGTCCAGCGTGGTTGGGCTTCTTGGTCAGGAAACCAGATATTGTAGAAGACCGAAGAAACCCAAGTGACATTTAGAGAAATGGAGTTACACAGCTTTATTATGCAGGTGGTCTCAGAGGAGTTGTCTCCAGAGACTGAGCAAACCAATATGGTGGAAGCCCTTCTTTTATTCTCTTTTGGTTTCTTTGTTCCCCAGATATGGATGGGGACTTCTGGACCTTTTGTGAACTTTGCAAAAAGCCCCGTGGGTTGAGATGGGGGTCTTGAGATCATATCTAAGGGCCTGGCCTGGTGCCAGCACTGATAACCCCCTCTGGGGGTTGTGTGTTGTTCATGGTTTGTGGCCTCTGAAAAATGTGAGCATTTAGATAACAGATCTTGCAAGAACACTGGCAGTTTTGAGAACACTGGCTTTGTAATATAGTTTGATATCTGGTAAAGTGGCACTGACTTAATTATAGGTTATCAAGAATGTACATTAAGTTTCAGGGACAGATTCAAATTGTTAGCCCCCCAGTTATCAGGGTTACATTGGAATTAGCCTTTTATCCTTCTCAGACATAGTTCTGTAAGTGCCAGAACAATCAGATAAGAAGAAGAAATAAAAGACATCCAAATTGGAAAAGAAGAAATAAAGCTGTCATAATTCGCAGATGACATGATATTGTACATACAAAAACCTAAAGACTCCATAAAAAAGTACTAGATTTAATAAATGAGTTTGGCAATGTAGCAGGATACAAAATTTATACCTAGGAATATATGGCTTTTTCATACACCAATAATGAATTTACAGAAAGAGAAACAAAATAAACAATCCCATTTATCATTGTACAAAAAAAAATTAAGATACCTAGGAATAAACTTAACTAAGGAGGTAAAAGACCAACAGGCAGAAAATTACAGGACACTGAAAAAAGAAATAGAGGAAGATGTAAACAGATGGAAGAGCATACCATGCTCATGGATTGGGAGAATCAACATCATTAAAATGTCCATACTACCCAAAGCAACCTATAGATTCAATGCACTATCCATTAAAATACCAACAACATATTTCACAGACTTAGAAAGAACTCTTGAACGATTCATCTGGAACAAAAAAAGACAGTGAATAGCCACAGCAATCCTGAGAAAGAAGAATAAAGTAGGTGGGATCTCAATATCAGATTTCAAGCTATATTACAAAGCAACTGTTCTCAAAAAAGCCTGGTACTGGCACAAGAACAGAAATATAGACCAATGGAATAGAATAGAGAATCCAGATATTCACCCAAACCACTATGCTCAATTAATATTTGACAAAGGAGGCATGAACATACAATGGAGCCAAGACAGCCTCTTCAATAAATGGTGTTGGGAAATTGGACAGATACATGCAAAAAAATGAAACTAGACCACCAATTTACACCACACACAAAAATAAACTCAAAATGGATATAGGACTTAAACATAAGATGGGAAACCATAAAAATACTAGAGGAATCCACAGGCAGCACAATCTCAGACATATGCCAAAGGTACTTCTTCACTGATACTGCTCCTAGGGCCATGGAAACTAAGGCAAAAATAAACAAATGGAACTACATAAAAATTAAAAGCTTTTGCATAGCAAAAGAAACCATCCACAAAACAACAAGAAAGACCACTGTATGGAAGAATGTATTTGCCAATGTTACATCCGATAAGGGCCTAATCTTCAAAATTTATTGGAAACTCATACATATTAACAAAAGGAATATAAACATTCCAATAAAAAAAATGGGCAAAGGACTTAAATAGACACTTTTTGAAAGTGGACATACAGAAGGCCAAGAGACATATGAAAACATGCTCAAAGTCACTTATTATCTGAGAGGCAAATCACAACAATGAGATGCCATCTTACACTAGTCAGAATGGCTGTCAACAACAAATCAACAAATTACAAGTACTGGTGAGGATGTGGAGAAATAGGAATCGTCATGCACTGCTGGTGGGAATGCAGACTGGTGCAGCCACTGTGGAAGACAGTATGAAGTTTCATAAAAAAATAAAAAATGGAATTCCATTCCAGTAATATCAAGGAATATATCCCAAGAAATCAGAAACACCAGTCAGAAAGGACATATGCACCCCTATGTTCATAGCAGCACAATTTACAATAGCTAAGATGTGTTAACAGCCTAAGTGCCCATCTGCAAATGAGTGGATTAAAAAACAGTGATACATCCACACAAAGGATACTCCGCTGCTGTAAAAAACAGCATGGATGGACCTGGAAATCATTATGCTAAGTGGAATAAGCCAGTCATAGAAAGATAAATATCATGTGATCTCACTCATTTGTGGAATATAATGACCATGAACTGATGAACAAAAGTAGATCTTGAGACAGAGAAGCATTGAACCGACCATCAAACTTCAGAGCGAATGCAGCGGAGGGAGACGGATGGGGGTAAGAGATCAAGCAAACGACTTGTATGCATTCATATAGACATATCCAATGGACATAGACACTAGGGGCATGAGGGCATGTGTTGGGGTGAGAGGTGGCCAGGGAGAGGTCAATGGGTTTGGGGGGAAGGCGACATATGTAATACTTTATGTAATACTTTAAACAATAAAGAATTTTTTAAAAAAATCAATTGGTTGGGAATAATTAGAGGTGAAACCACCAGTTGTATCGATATATATTTGAGCTCACTTCTGTGCTCTGCAAGGTAAATGCCCGACTGTTAAAAGGCCATGCTCTCTGAAAGTTTAGTTCGCAGCCATTTATTACTACTCAGGAAGGCTCTTTAGAGTCCCACCCCTGCCTCTAACCCTAGTGTGATTATCAAAGCAGAAGTCCTCCAGAGGAGTTCTAGAAATATCTTTACTGCCATCTCTATACACACAGCAATTCTGCAGACTGAGAGTAACTGTTTTATAGATTTGAAAGTTGAGCAGTGGAGAATTTAAGTGACTCACCCAGAGTCCAACAACTACTAAATTGTAGATCAGTGTTTGAATCTAGGGCTGTCTGGCTGCAATGTCCTTGCTGCAAATGAAAGCAGAAAAAATATCCAAAGAAGACAGACTTAAAATTTAGCAGAAGGGGGAGGAATCCAAGATGGCGGCATAGGTAAACACCTACACTGCTGCCTCGCACAACAGTTTCAAAACTACAACTAAAAGACAGAACGGACATCATCCAGAACCACAGGAAAGCTGGCTGAGTGGAAGTTCTACAAGTAGAAGGAAAGAGAGGGACTCACAGAGACCCAGAGGAGCTGCAAAAAGCTGAGGTACGGAGACGCGTGCGCTGAGAGAGCCGGTGCCAGCATACCTGGCTGGCTTTCTCTGGCGGGAGGGAAACGGAGACTCCTAACGGCATTGAACCCCTTATCCTACGACACTAAACCCCAGATCCAGCCGAAACTCATACGGGGGGAGTTTGGACTGTGAAAAGGGAGAGGTGCACGGAAATTTAGGGGAGTCACAGAAGATCAGGTCCGGTCTCGCACACCCACGGTGCTGCGCGGAGGACAGACTGCTGATTGTGCCGCTGGCTTTCGCGACTGGGCGGGAGACAGACCCTCCCAACTGTGCCACTTCTGAGTCCACTGGGCCCCTGTTTCGGGCAAAACCCTGGGGACCTGGACTCGTGTGGTCCTGGTGCGCAGGGGAGCTGGAAAGGCAGCGGTTACAGGCACCGCGGGTGCGTGCACAAGGACCCCTCCAGCCATTACCCAGTCACGTGAGACTCAGGGGCCGTGGAGGGCGGGGCCGACTGGAAGGCAAGGCGGTCCCTTAAGCCCTGAGACTCCACCCCTCCCAAGCTCAACAGAGGCTTCTGCGGCTTTGCATCTGCTATCATAAGGCTGAATCCAACACAGAAGTTTCCCCGGCATAGGGAAAATGCCGAGACAAGGGAAGGGATCACAAACAAAAGAAATGGAGGGGAAAAAAACGACTGGATATAGAGTTCAAAACCACGCTTATAAGGTTTTTCAAGAATATGCTAGAAAAGATGGATAAATTTAGTGAGACCCAAGAGGAGATGAAAAAGGACCAAATAGAAATTAAATGTACACTGACTGAAATAAAAAATATTATACAGAGTCCTAACAGCAGACTAGAGAAAGGCAAGAATCAAGTAAAAAAAATTGAAATATAAAGAAGCAGACAACATTCAACTGGAAAAGCAAGAAGAGAAAAGAATCCAAAAATGTGAACATAATGTAAGGAGACTCTGGGACAGCTTTAAGCGTACCAACATCAGAATTGTGGGGGTGCCAGAAGAAGAGAGAGAGCAAGATACTGAAAACCTATTTAAAGAAAGAATGACTGAAAACTTCCCACATCTGGTAAAAGAAATAGACTTACAAGTCCAGGAAGCACACAGAACCCCATATAAAAGTAATCCAAAGAGGACCACACCAAGACACATCATAATTAAAATACCAAGAGCAAAAGAGAAAGAGAGAATATTAAAAGCACCAAGAGAAAAACAGTTTATTACCTACAAGGGAGCACCCATACGAATGTCAGCTGATTTCTCAACAGAAACTGTGCAGGCCACATGGGAGTGGCAAGAAATATTCAACGTGATGAATAGTAAGAACCTACAACCAAGAATAATCTATCCAGCAAAGCTAACATTCAGAATTGAAGGGCAGATAAAGAGCTTCACAGATAAGAAAAAGCTAAAGGAGTTCATCAACTCCAAACCAGAATTATATGAAATGCTGAAAGGTACTCTTTTAGAAGAGGAAGAAGAAAAAGGTAAAAGCCATAAAATTATGAACAACAAATACATATCTATCAACAAGTGAATCTAAAAATTAAGTGAATTAAAAATTTGATCAACAGAATAAACTGGTGAATATAATAGAATCAAGAGCACAGAAAGGGAGTGGACTGATAATTCTCAGTGGGGAAGGGGTTAGGGGTGTACAGGGAGAGACTGGACAAAAATCATACACCTATGGATGAGGTCAATGGGAGGGAGCTAAGGGCAAAGGGAGGGGTGGGAGCTGGGTGGAGGGATGCTATGGAGGGGAAAAAAGAGAAACAAATGTAATCTGAATAATAAAGATTTAATTTAAAAAATTAGCAGAAGGGTAACTTTTTGGTCCTGTAGTAATTGAAAAACATTACAATGTTCTAAGGCAGAATATAATTTCTATCCTGAGCTATCTTTAAAAAATAAAATGGAGCAGCGCTTTTAGCATGTGGCTGAGGACATGGAGGCATTTTAAAGTGTCTGAATGAATGAACACAAGCCAAGCTTCTGAGTCCTGACATCCAATCCTTTATGTGAGGTCTGGGGAGATCTTCATTCAACAGCAATCATTCACTGAGAAGACCTGACCCCTGCTCAGAGAAAGGGAGTCTGAGGCCCCAAACCTGGGTAAATAGATTTTTTGCCTCAGTGTGGTAAGTGCTTTCATAGAAGTATGAACAGAGAGGGCTATGGGAGGGCTAGTTGGGTAAGAGGGCAGAAAGGATGGGTGTTAGAAAGATCATCATCACCCTGGCTAAGGTCATACTTGTGTTCCAGGACAGTGCATTCACTCATATTCATAACAAGTGCCCGGAGTCATGAGGATAGAGCTAAACTGAATCCAGTATACACATACAGTGGTACCTCGAGATACGAGTTTAATTCATTCTGTAACGTTGCTCGTATATCAAGTTGCTCGTATCTCAAAGCAAATTTCCCCATTGAAATCAATTGAAATGCCATTAATCCACTCCAGCCCCCAAAATGCCACCCCAGTTGTTCTTGTTAAGTGTTTTTGAATAAGAAAAATGTATTTATAAATGACAAATATTGTATAAAAACATAATAAAAGAGAATGTAAAGAAATAAACTGGTTTTATAAAGTGTATTTATCTACTTGTTACACTCTTAATGCTACACTTTATCCCTAAACTGAATGTAACTTAACTAATCTTCACTGAACTTAATTGCTACTGGTCTTTGCATTTTTGGCCGATTTAAAAAAAAAACATGTCCAACGAGGTTTACCTCTTCCTCCCTTTCAGAATGTTTCTGAAATGGGTGAGGCAAGTTTCACTGAACAGCTCCGATGAACGACCAGTAGCAACTTTTTCGGGGTGTTTCTTTTCCACGAAGTGTGACACCCTCTCCCACATTCCTAAGATCTCCTTTATCTCACTTGTAGAGATCTCCTCCACCTCTGGCTCCTCCTTGAAACCAACTTCTTGGAGAACCTCAGCATGTTGCTGAGACTGCAACTCTTGTAACTCCTCCATGGTGAGTTCCAGAGAGTGCTCCTCGATGAGCTCATTCACATCTCTCTCATCCACCTCCAGGCCCATGCATTTTCCCAGAGATACTATCTCCTCCTCCACTGGCACCTCGGGGAAGGTCCTATCGGCTACGGCCTCAGGCCACAGCTTCTTCCATGCAGAGATCAAAGTCCTCGTTGGAACACCCAGCCAGCCTGATCAATAATGCTGAGGCCTATCATGATGTTAAAGTGGTTCTTCCAGAACTCTCGAAGGGTGAGGTTTGTGTTCTCCATCACCTTAAAGCAGCGCCAGAACAGGTGCTTGATGTACAGCTTTTTAAAATTATAAATCACCTCCTGATCCATGGGCTGCAGGATAGAAGTGGTGTTGGGAGGTAGGTAGACAACCTTTATAAACTTGAACTCTTCGAGGAGTTCATCTTCGAGGTTCGCTGGGTGAGCAGGAGCATTGTCGAGGACGAGGAGGGCTTGCATGGTTAGGTTGTTTTCCTGTAGATATTTCTTAACAGAAGGGCCGAAACCCAGGTTTACCCACTCCACAAAGAACTGCCTGGTGACTCATGCCTTCGGGTTTGCCCTCCACATAACTTGCAGTTTATCTTTTAAAATCTTATGTGACTTAAAGACTCTGGGGTTTTCAGAATGATATACGAGCAGAGGCTTGATCTTGCAGTCGCCACTTACATTGGTGCACAGTGCAAGAGTTAGCCTATCCTTCATGGGTTTGTGGCCTGGCATCGCCTTCTCCTCTGCCGTTATGTAAGTCCTATTTGGCATCTTCTTCCAGAAAAGCCCTGTCTCGTCACAGTTGAAGATTTGCTGGGGGATATATCCTTTGGCTTCTATCAGTTTGGAAAAAGTTTTGAGGTAATCCTCAGCTGCCTTCACATCTGAACTTGCTGCCTCACCATGCCTGACGATGGAGTGAATGCTGGACCTTTTCCTGAAGTTATCAAACCAGCCTCTACTGGCTTTAAATGAGTCTTTTGATGCTTCATCCATGGCAGTGCGCGGGGTCTGCTCCAACAAATCACCATAAATCGCTCGCGCCTTCTCGCATATGATGCCCTGTGTTAATGTATCTCCTTTAAGCTGCTTCTCCATCACCCACATCATCAGTAAATTCTTCATCTTTTCATGGAGAGAGCTATGGAGCTTAGAAATTATTGTAACGCCCTTAGCTGGTGTTATACCCTTTATCGACTCCTTCTGTTTAAGCACAGTGCATATCATTAAAGTACTACGCCCGTATTGCCTCGCCAAGTCAGCCACTCTCACACTTTGCTCATATTGTTCTATGATTTCATGCTTTAATTCAATAGACATCATCCTCTTCTGAGCACTGACCTTTCCACTCGCTTTCTTCGGACCCATTGGTATAAAAAGAAATGTGATAAAGTATGTAAATGCACAAAAGTTGCTTCAACAACGAGGTAAACAAGCACACTGACTGAGGAGTGGGAAACTATGAGACGCTTGAGTGGTGATAAACTGGTGGGTCGTGTGCAGCCGGCCGATCCGCGTGATTACTCGTATCTCAAATGTTGCTCATATTTCAAAGCAAAAAATCACTCGCTCGACGGCTCGTATCTCAAAAATCTCGTATGTTAGGGCACTCGTATCTCGAGGTACCACTGTATGATGAGAATAGATGGAAAAGAGATGAAGTTCAAGAATTTATCCTTGAGTCATTTAGACCCTTAAAAGCCAGGGATATGAGGAGGAAGAAGCAAAAGAGGCTTAGAAAGAGTGCCCTGGAAGGCAGTAAGAAATCCTGGGAATCATGTTGTTTCAAGGAGGAGAGAGATGCCTTAAATTCTACTGGTGGATCAAGTAGATGACCATTAGATTAAAGATAGTAATAACCATCCATAGGGAATAAATAAAAATCAACATATACATACATACCACACTCCTCATGCTGATTAATCTTAAAGTAAATTTTGGATGTTCATAGCAACACAATTTACAAGCACTAAGATTTGGAAACAGCCTAAGTGGTCTCAGCAGATGAATGGATTAAAAATGGAATACTATGCCACTATAAAAAAGAAGGAATTAACCCTATCTTTCTTTCTTTCTTTTTAATATATTTTTATTGATTTTTTACAGAGAGGAAGAGAGAGGGACAGAGAGCTAAAAACATCGATAATCAGCTGCCTCCTGCACGCCTCCTACTGGGGATGTGCCCACAACCAAGGTACATGCCCTTGACCGGAATCAAACCTGGGACCTTCCAGTGCCCAGGCCGATGCAAACTGGTTTCAGCAAAAAGAAGGAACTTTTATAATTTGCAACAGCATGAATGGACCTGGAGAGCATTATGCTAAGCAAAATAAGCCAATCAGAGAAAGATAAATATCACATAATCTCATTTATCTGTGGAATATAATGGGCAATGTAAACTGATGAACAAATTTAGAGCCAGAAAAAGAATATTTTAGAATATATTAAAGTAAATCATAAATTATCTGACAAGGTTTTTCTGGGTATATTTTACTGGACTTGTTACCCCACTCTGACTTTGGTCAGAATGGGGAGCATGTAGCCTGGTTTCTCCTCTTTTCAGGATAACACTGAGGCATCTCAGACATTAGAAAACCAAAGTGCAGTACTCCTTGGACAGGAGTTAGAGAAATGTCTTTCATTCCTGGAAAACACTATTCCAAGAGAAGTTTCTTGATCTAGGTACTAGGGGAAATAGGGAAGCTTCAGAGTGGACAGGTTAGATATGATGGAATGTCTTAGAAAAACCACCCTGAAAAATCAACTGAAGACTAGCTGGAGAGAACCCTAATAACTAAGGATGGAAAGTGGAGACTGCATAGAGACTAGTAGAAAGTAAGAAGGCACAAAAGGACTGGCTGGGTTCCCACAGATAGCAGCTAAAGTTCCGGAGGTATATCTCAGCTATGGGGGGCTCCCACTGAGAATTCTGGGGTCTAAATTCAAAGCTGGGACCCCCAATCAAGAACACTAGAACTGAGAAAATTGCCCAAAGAACATCTGGCTGTGGAAAGTATCAGGTTTGCCATCTGCCAGGGGGAGATGGTTAGAAATGTAGGCACTCTTTTAAAGGACCAATGTACAAAATTTCGTGTGCAGCCACTCACCTTGGACTCCAGCACAAGGAGGGCAGGGTAGACTGGAGCTGTGTGAGCAAAAGCCAGGGTTGGGAGCTCTGGGGTTAGAGCTCAGAAGACGAACATTCCAGTTTCCTGTGCTGAGTCATTTCCTCACACTGTAGAAGACATTTTTTTCCAGCACACCTTTACCATCCAGGCATCTTTTGTCTGGGGGAAAAGCAATTGTCCCACCCTATTGAAAAACTCCTTGCCCCATGCTGTGGAGTTTCTGAGGCCCATTAAGAGACTGAGAATAACAATCAGGAGAAACCAAGATGGCGGCATAGGTGGACACTTAAACTGCTGCCTCGTACAACAATTCCAAAACTACAGCTAAAAGACAGAATAGACATCATCCAGAACCACAGGAAAGCTGGCTGAGTGAAATTCTACAACTAGAAGGAAAGAGAGGGGCTCACACAGTCTCAGAGGAGCTGTAAAAAGCTGAGGTACAGAGACATGTGTGTGGAGAAGATGGGCAACGGAGGGCCTGGCTGGCTTCCTCTAGTAGGAGGGAGATGGAGACTCCTGACTGAACTGAACCCCAGTTCCAGGCGAGTCTCATACAAGGAGAGTCTGGACTGTTGTAAAAAGGGAGGAGTGCACGGAAACTCAGGAGAGTCACGAAAGGCAGGGGTCTGGAGGCTTGTGCACAAGTGCACACAGACAGGGCTACATCAATTACCAAGGGACACTGAAACCAGGGGCCTCATAGGGCAAAGCTGATAGGAAGCCAAGTCTGTATGCTCATCCTGGAGACTCCACCCCATCCAAGCTGAGCACAGAGGCTTTTGCAATTTTGCAAGTCTTGTCTCATAAGGCTGATTCCAGCACAGAAGTTCTCCCATTATAGACACAGCTGATCCTCACAACCAATTGGTCTGGAGGTCAATTTCCCCCAGTGATACCAACAACAATCAAGACTTAACTACAGGGGGAGAAAAAATGGCGGCAGAGTAGACAGATGCGTATGAAGCTTTGAGAGTCGCACTGGGAGTGTCTGTTGGCAAGCTAAGAGTCAGTTATCCTCCAGGAGAAGGTGGGGGGTTGCTGGATGGGACTCTCCCTGCCAGGCAGCCCCACTGCCATGGGGTTTTCGTCTGCCAGAGCCACCAGCGCGAATGCGGAGACTGAGCCATCTTGCAGTGGGAGGTGGATGTCTGCGGCGGTCTGAAGCCTTCAGCTGGGCACCCATTGAGCAGCTGGGGACCAGGGACCCAGAACTCTGCCCTCCAATCGGTGCAGACACGCGGCAGAATCAGAGATCCACAGAGCACACGGAAAGGTCAGATTGCACCTGGGATAAGAAGGAGGTGGATGTCTGCGGAGGTCTGAAAGCTGCGGCTGACGGAGGCATCCACAGAGCAGCCCGGGACCCAGACCACAGCTTCCCAGGCGGCGCAGACGCGCAGGCGGTGAATTCGGAGATCCACGCAGTGCGCAGAAAGGTCAGATTTTGCCTTGGTCAGGGTGAGTTCTCCTACCCTGGCACAACAAAGACGCTCACACTGTGGGAACCGGGCTGCGGGAAAGCTGCCTCTGGAGAGGTCCGCAGAGGTGGTCAGGGCGTGATCCCTAAGTGTGAAGGCAAACCCTCTGAGCTGTTGACAGAGGAGAGCTCTGGAAAACTACTCGTTTTTTTTTTTTTTTTTTTCTGGGGCAGAGGGACAGCTGGGAGTTATTACAGTGTCCCAGCTGCAAAATCCCCACAAACTGGCTTTGAGAACCACAGAGTAGCAGGATCTGAGCACAGCCTAGAGAGGTCCTGTGCTTTGTCTCAGAGATCAATTCCAAAACACTGCCACCCAGTGGATGACAAACAAATTGACTCTCGCATAACCACAAAAGAATAAAGAGATTAAAACACCACAGGGGAACATAGGGAACTGCAATACCTTCCCTACTGGGAAACAGGAGTGCCAAGCAGAATAATACTGGAAGTGAAGGACCATTCTATTTTTTTTATTTCTTTTATTTTTCCTTTTTTCCTTTTTTTAATTTTTCATTTTCACATATTTTAATTAAAAGACTATTTTTTTTCTTTCCACCTCAATTGATTTTACCTTTTTAATTATTACATATTTTATCTTAAACTAGTATTATTAATTACTACTAGTACTTTACCTTTTTGGAAAAAAAACAAGTGTCATTTTGTTTTCTCTTTATTTTATTTCGGGATTAGAGTTCTACATTCTATTTTCATCTTTCCTTTAGCATAATTTTACTCCAACTCAACTCTACCTTTATGCCAACACTTTCCTCCTAACTTCCCCCATTTTGTTGACTTGTTTCTCTTTCCCTTTTCCAACTTTAGATTCTCCCTATTTTTCTCTTTACCTGGTTAAAATTTCATCCCATTTATATATCTAATTTCAAATCCCCTACTACAAGTCCACACAAACCTCTGTCTTCTTGTCTTCACTAGCCAAAAAGTTGTTTTTTCTCTAAGTCCTTTTGTTGCTATCTGCCTGAAAATTGATTATATCGATTTTTTGAAATTTTTTTGTGAGATTGTTTTAGTTTATTCTACTTGTTTTATTTTGCTTTTTGCTTGCTTTGTTTTCTACCTCTCTTTTCCCTCACCTCCCTCGATACCAGTTGCTATTTGCAGTTTGCCTTAATCTCTAGGTACTGGTTACTGGCCTTTACTGGGATTAGTAACTATTCTATTGGAGTTATCTCCTGACATCTATATTTTGTTCCTCTTTTCTCTCTTATACACTTTCTTTTCTCTCTGAATTTTTTCTCTTCCTCTTTCCTTCTCCTTTTTATTTTCTTATTATATTTTATTTTATTGTTCATTTATTTATCTTTCTTTTTCTCACTCTCGCAATTTGATTTTGGCATTTCTTTCTTTTCTTTTTTCTTCATTTTCCTCTTCTTCTTTCTCTATTTACCCCTAATTTGTCCTTCATTGGTGGTCACCTTATTTGTGATTATTAACATCTTGAATACATTTCTACTCAGTGCCTTGTGTGCTGTACCTGGTCGTGTTGTAGTTTGTGCCTTTCAATCAAAGTAGGAGAGAGCACTACATAACCAGACACCCAGAGAAGAAAGACCATGGGCAGAAAAAGAAACAGCCCACAAAAGACAGAAAGGCAGGTTTCACCAGAAAAGGAAGTAAACAAAATAGAAGCAGAAATAAGCCTGCCAGAGAAAGAGTTCAGAGAAATGATAATAAGGTGGATGAAAAGAATGGAAGACAAATTCGACAATATGAGTAAGAGCCAAGAGGAAATGAAGAAGAAGCAAGAAGAAATGCACAAAGAAATAAAAAATGACATCACTGCTTTAAAGAACTCAATAGAAAGCATCAAAAGTAGACTAGAAGAAGCAGAGGACCGCATCAGTGAGCTAGAAGACATGGCAGGAAAAAATACCCAAGTACAGCAGCTTCTAGAAAAAAAAGTTAAAAAGCAAGAGGAGAGTCTAAGGGAACTTTGGGATAACATGAAACAAAACAACATCTGCATAATTGGGGTTCCAGAAAGAGTGGAAACTGAACAAGGATTAGAGAACGTGTTTGAAGAAATAATGACAGAAAATGTCCCAAATATAGAAAAGAAAAAACCCACACAAATCCAAGAAGCTCACAGAGTCCCAAGCAAAATGAACCCCAAAAAAACGACACCAAGGCACATTATAATTAAATTGGCAAACACCGACGACAAAGTAAGAATCTTAAAAGCAGCCAGAGAGAAACAGAAAGTTACCTACAAAGGAACCCCCATAAGACTAGCTACTGACTTCTCAACAGAAACTCGTCAGGCCAGAAGAGAATGGAATGAAATATACAAAGTCATGCAAAGGAAGGGTCTGAATCCAAGAATACTGTACCCTGCAAGACTCTCACTCAAAATTGAAGGTGAAATCAAAAGCTTCAGATAAAAAAGGACTAAGGGAATATATTACCACCAAACCAGCAATGCAAGAAATGTTAAAAGGTCTGCTGTAATAAAAAGAAAGAGGAAGTGAAGAAGGAACTTGGGGTGAGGACTAAAAATGGCAACAGATCAGTACTTAGCAATAATAACTTTAAAAGTAAACGGGTTAAATGCTCCAATCAAAAGACATAGGGTAATCGATTGGATAACAAAACATGATCCATATATTTGCTGTCTGCAAGAAACCCACCTTAGGAAAAGAGATGCACATAGATTGAGGGTGAAGGGATGGAACATGGTATTTCAGGCAAATGGAAATGAAAAAAAGCTGGGGTTGCAATACTTATATCTGACAAATTAGATCTCAAAGTGAAGGACATAACAAGAGATAAAGAAGGCCACTTCATAATACTAAAGGGAACAATCCAACAAGAAGAAATAACTCTGGTAAACATATATGCACCCAATATAGGAGCACCTAAATACATAAAAAAACTCTTGGAGGATATTAAGGGAGAGATTGACAGCAATACAATCATAGTAGAAGGCTTTAATACCCCACTATCACCATTGGACAAATCCTCTAAACAAAAAATCAGAAAATAAACATCAGTCCTAAATGACTCACTAGACTGGATGGAAATAATTGACTTCTTCAGAACATTTCACCCCAAAGCCACAAAATATACATTCTTCTCCAGTGCACATGGGTCATTTTCAAAGATAGATCATATGTTGGGTCATAAGAAAAGTCTCTTCAAATTCAAGAAGATAGAAATCATATCAAGCATTTTCTCAGACCACAGTGGCATAAAACTGGAAATCAACTATAATAAAAACAATAGAAAGAAATCAAACAAATCGAGACTAAACAGCATGCTATTAAACAATGACTGGGTAACCAAAGAGATCAAGGAAGAAATAAAAAACATCATGGCAACAAATGATAATGACAACACAACAATACAAAATTTATGGGACACAGTGAAAGCAGTCTTGAGAGGGAAGTTCATAGCCCTACAAACCTACTGCAAAAAAAGAGGAAACAATGGTAATAAATTACCTAAACCTACAACTCAAAGAGCTAGAAGGAGAGCAACAAGAAAAGCCCAGTGTACTCAGAAGGAAGGAAATAGTGAAGATCAGAGCAGAAATAAACAACTTGGAGACCAAAGAAACAATTCAAAAGATCAACAAAACAAAGAGCTGGTTCTTTGAAAGGATAAACAAGATTGATGGACCTCTAGCCAGGCTCACTAAGAAGCAAAGAGAGAAGACCCAAATAAACAAAATCAGAAATGAAAGAGGAGAAATAGCAACAGACCCTGTGGAAATACAAAGGATTGTTAAAAATACTATGAACAACTCTATTGCAAAAAATTGGACAACCTGCAAGAAATGGACATTTTCCTAGAAAAATACAACCTCCCAAAACTCAGTGAGGAGGAAGTCAAACATCTCAATAGTCCAATAACTATGGAAGAAATTGAAGCAGTCATCAAAAAGCTTCCAGCAAATAAAAGCCCGGTACCAGATGGCTACACAGGAGAGTTTTACCAAACATTCAAGGAAGAATTAAAACCTATCCTCCTCAGACTATTCAAAAACATTCAAGAAGAAGCAACACTTCCAAACACCTTCTATGAAGCCAGCATCACCCTAATACCAAAACCAGATAAAGACAACACAATGAAAGAGAATTATAGGCCAATATCTCTCATGAACATAGATGCCAAAATCCTCAACAAAATTCTAGCAAACCGGATTCAGCAGTACATCAGAAAGATCATACACCATGACCAAGCAGGATTCATCCCAGGAATGCAGGGATGGTACAATATCCGCAAATCAATAAATGTGATACATAACATAAACAAATTGAGAGATAAAAATCACATAGTCATATCAATTGATGCAGAAAAAGCATTTGACAAAATCCAACATCCTTTCTTGATAAAAACTCTCAGCAAAGTGGGAATAGAAGGATCATACCTCAGCATCATAAAAGCCATATATTAAAAACCCACAGCTAACATCATACGCAATGGGCAAAAACTAAGACCATTTCTCCTAAGAACAGGAACAAGACAGGCATGCGCAATCTCACCTCTCCTGTTCGACATAGTACTGGAAGTATTAGCCATTGCAATTAGACAAGAAGAAGAAATAAAAGGCATCCAAATTGGAAAAGAAGAAGTAAAGTTGTCCTTATTTGCAGATGACATGATATTGTACATAAAAAACACAAAAGACTCCATTCCAAAACTAATTGATTTAATTAATGAAATCGGCAATGTAGCAGGATACAAATTTTATGCTAAGAAGTCTGTGGCATTTCTATACACTAATAGTGAAATTATAGAAAGAGAAACTAAAAAAGCAATCCCATTTACCATCACACCAAAAAAATTAAGATACCTAGGAATAAACCTAACTAAAGAGGTAAAAGACCTATATGCAGAAAACTACAGGACACTGAAAAAAAAGATAGAAGAAGATGTTAACAGATGGAAGAGCATACCATGCTCATGGATTGGGAGAATCAACATCATTAAAATGTCCGTACTACAGATTCCACACACTACTTATTAAAATACCAATGACATATTTCACAGACCTACAAAGAATTCTTCATAGATTCATCTGAAACAAAAAAAGACCACGGATAGCCACAGCAATTCTGAGAAAGAAGAATAAAGTAGGTGGGATCTCAATACCAGACTTCAAGCTATATTACGAAGCAACTGTTCTCAAAACAGCCTGGTACTGGCACAAGAACAGACATATAGACCAATGGAATAGAATAGAGAACCCAGATATCCACCTAAACCACTATGCTCAATTAATATTTGACAAAGGAGGCATGAACATTCAATGGAGCCAAGATAGCCTCTTCAATAAATGGTGTTGGGAAAATTGGACAGATACATACAAAAAAATGAAACTGGACCACCAACTTACACCAAATTCAAAAATACACTCAAAATGGATACAGGACTTAAACATTAGAAGGGAAACCATAAAAATACTAGAGGAATCCACAGGCAGCACAATCTCAGGTATATGCCAAAAGAACTTCTTCACTGATACTGCTCCAAAGGCAATGGAAGCTAAAGAAAAAAAAAAACAAATGGGACTACATCAAAATAAAAAGCTTTTGCACAGCAAAAGAAACCATCAACAAAACAAAAAGAAAGATCACTGTATGGGAGAACATATTTGCAAATGTTATCACTGAGAAAGTTTTAATCTCCAAAATATACAGCCAACTTATACAACTTAATAAAAGGAAGATGAACAATCCAATAAAAAAAAATGGGCAATGGACCTAAATAGAACCTTTTCAATAGACCATAGAAGGAAGGCCAAGAGACACTTGCAAACATGTTCAAAGTCATTAATCATCCGAGAGATGCAAATCGAAAAGACAATGTGATACCATCTTACACCTGTCAGAATGGCAATCATCACCAAATCAACAGACGACAAGTGTTGGCGAGGAAACAGAGAAAAAGGAACCCTTGTGCACTGTTGGTGGGAATGCAGACTGGTGCAGCCACTGTGGAGAACAGTATGGAGTTTCCTCAAAAAACTAAAAATGGATCTCCCATTTGACCCTGTAATACCACTCTTAGGAGTTTACAAACACCAATCAGAAAGAATTTATGTACCCCTATGTTCATAGCAGCACAATTTACAATAGCTACAATTTGGAAACAGCCTAGGTGCCCGTCAGCAGATGAGTGGATCAGAAAACTGTGGTACATCCACACAATGGAATACTATGCTGTCATTAAAAAGAAGGAATTCTTACCATTTGCAGCAACCTGGTTGGAACTGGAGAGCCTTATGCTTAGTGAAATAAGCCAGTCAATGAAGGAGAAGCATCAAATGATTGCACTTATTGGTGGATAATAAAGAACATTATAAACTGATGAACAAAAGGATAGATACAGAGACAGTAAAGCTTCAAACAGACTGTGAAATTACAGCAGGAAAAATAAAATTAGGTGAGGTAGATAAGAGATCAATCAAAGGACTTGTATGCATGCATATAAGCATAACCAATGAACATAGACACTGGGAAGTTGGGGTATGCCTGGGAGGGAGGGGGGGCAATGGGGAGATATGTATAAAAAATTAATAAAAATTAAAAAAAGAAGAGGAAGAAGAAGAAAAGGGTAAAGATAAAAATTATGAACAACAAATACATATCCATCAACAAGTGAATCTAAAATTCAAGTGAATAAAAAATCTGATGAATAGAACAATCTGGTGAATATAATAGAATCAGGGGCATAGATAGAAAGGGAGTGGACTGACAATTCTCAGGGGGATAAGAGTGAGGGGGGTGCAAGGAGAGACTGTACAAAAATCATAGATGAGGACAATGGTGGGGAGGAGGTAAAGGAAGAAGGAGGGTGGGAGCCGGGTGGAGGGGAGTTATGACTGGAAAAAAGAGGATACTCCGAACAATACAGATTTATTAAATCCAAAAAAAAAAAAAATCACTTAACTACAGCCAAAACTGGTTTGGCTCAGTAGATAGAGCATTGGCCTGTGGACTGTAGGGTTCCAGGTTTGATTCTGGTCAAGGGCATGTACCTTGGTTGCAAACACATCCCCAGTAGGTGGTGTGCAGGAGGCAGCTAATCGATGTTTCTCTCTCATTGGTGTTTCTAACTCTCTATCCCTCTCTCTTCCTCTCTATAAAAAGCTCAATTAAAAAAAAAAGACTTAACTATAACAGGCTGTACACACAAAGGGGTGCACCAAGAGAGCTCACGTCAGGTACCTGGGGAGGCGGAGCTACAGGGCCGTGTAGGACACCTAGCACACAAAGCTACTCTACCAACATAGGGAAGCAGCAAAAATGCAGAGACAAAATAAAAACACAGATCACAAACAAAAGAAATTGAGGAAAACACATGAATGTATATAGAGTTCAAAACCACGGCTATAAGGTTTTTCAAGAATTTTCTAGAGAAGGTCAATAAATTTTGTGAGACCCTTCAGGATATGAAAAAGGACCAACTAGAAATTAAGCATACACTGACTGAAATAAAAAAAATATTATACAGAGTTTTAACAGCAGACTAGAGGAACGCAAGAAATCAAGTCAAAGATTTGAAATACAAAGAAGCAGAAAACATTCAACTGGAAAAGCAAAAGGAAAAAACAATCCAAAAATGTGAAGACAGTGTAATGAGCCTCTGGGACAACTTCAAGCAAACCAACATCAGAATTATGGGGTGCCAGAAGAAGAGAGAGAGCAAGATACTAAAAACCTATTTGAAGAAATAATGACTGAAATTTTCCCCCACCTGTTGAAAGAAATAGACTTACAAGTCCAGGAAGTGCACAGAACCCTAAACAAAAGGAATCCAAAGAGGACCACACCAAGACACATCATAATTAAAATACCAAGAGCAAAAAACAAAGATAGAATATTGAAAACAGCAGGAGAAAAACAGTTAATTACCTACAAGGGAGCACCCATATGATTGTCAGCTGATTTCTCAACAGAAACTATGCAGGCCAGATGGGAGTGGCAAGAAATATTCAAAGTGGTGAATAGCAAGAACCTACAACCAAGGTTACTCTACCCAGCAAAGCTATGATTCAGAATTGAAGGGCAGATAAAGAGCTTCAGAGATAAGAAAAAAACTAAAGGACCAAACCAGTATTATATGAAATGCCGAAAGGTACTCTTTAAGATGAGGAAGAAGAAGAAAAAGGTAAAGATAAAAATTATGAACAATAAATACATATCTATCAACAAGTGAATCTAAAAATCAAGTGAATAAAAAATCTGATGAACAGAATAAACTGGTGAATATAATAAAATCAATGGCATAGAAAGGGAGTGGACTAACAAGTCTCAGGGAGAAAGGGGTGCGGGGAGTATGGAAAGAGACTAGACAAAAATCATACACTTATGGATGAGGACAATGTGGGGGAGGTAGGGGTAAAGGGTGGGGTGGGAACCAGGTGGAGGGGAGCTATGGGGGGGGGAGGAGAAGAACAATTGTAACAATCTGGACAATAAAGATTAATTAAATTTTAAAAAAAGAATAATAATCCGCCTGCAGGTAGAAGCAATAACCCCACCCTGTTGAAAGCTTTTTGCCCTACCCTCTGCTCAATATCCTGAGGCTAATCAGGAATGAATAACAATGAACTGCAGACAGAGGCAGGTCTCTGGAGGCTTTGAGTCTTTCCCTCAACAATCCAGGGTTTGGGGCTAGGAAAAGCAGACCTGGCTGCACATCTTGGTCCTTTCCAAAGGCACTCAACCCCAGAAGAGGGAGCCAAATGCCTTGTGAATTGCTGATAGCTTCAAACAGGGTATGCAGGGCCAGTCAGAAGCAGCATCTGACATTGTTCTGCACTAGATATTGGGAGTCATAGCAGATCTACCTACTACAAAGGCACAAACCTAAACAGGCAGCCAAAATGGGAAGACAAAAAACAACCCCCAAATGAAAGAACAAGAGAATTCTTCAGAAAAAGAGCTAAATGCAATGGAAATAAAAATTTATTAGACATTGAGTTCAGAATAATGATGGCAAGGATGTTCAACAGCATGAAAAAATATATAGTAATCATGAAGAATGACATAGCACATAGTGGAAATAATATACAGCAGATTAGTAGAAGTCAAGGATTGAATCAGTGGGTTGGAAGGCAGAGTGGGAAAAAATAGCTCAATCAGAGAATCAAAAAGAAAAAAAAACATTAAAAAACAGCAAGACAGGTTAAGGGAGCTGTGGAAAAATGTGAACCATATCAATATTTGAATAGCAGGTGTACCAGAATAGGCAGAAATGGAGAAAGGGATAGATAATGTGTTTGAAGAAATAGTGGCAGAAAACTTCCCCAACCCACTAAAGGAAAAAGTAACACAAGTCCAGGAGGCACAGAAAACCCCAAGCAAAAAAGAACCCAAACAAGCTCATGCCCAGACACATCATAATTAAAATGACAAAAATTAAAGTTCAAGAGGAGATCTTAAAGGCAGCAAGAGAAAAGCAATCTATTATCTACAAAGGAGCCCCCATAAGGTTGTCAGCTGATTTTTCTTCAGGAATTCTACAGACCAGAGGGGAATGGCATAAATATTCAAGGTAATGAAAAGCAAAGATCTGAAACAAAGATTACTATATCTAGCAAAGCTCTCATTCAAAATAGATGGTGAAATAAAGAGCTTCTCAGACCAAAAAAAAAAGGCTAAAGGAGTTTATCACCACTAAACCAGCACCACAAGAAATGCTAAAGGTACTACTCTAATGAGAAGAAAAAAAAATAGAGAGAAATATAGGCATATAAAATTAAAATGGCAATAAATAAGTACCTAGCAATAATAACCATAAATGTAAATGGATTAAATGCTCCAATCAAAAGACATGAGATAGCTGAATGGATATGAAAACATGACCCAACTATATGCTGTCTACAAGAGACCCACATCATAACAAAAGACTCACACAGGATGAAAGTGAAGGGATGGCAAAAAAAATTTTCTAGGCAAATGGAAATTTAAAAAAGCTGGGGTAGCAATACTCAGATCTGACAAACTAGACTTCAAAATGAAGGCCATCACAAGAGACAATAAAGGTGACCACTATATCCTAAGAAACCTAAAACATCAATCAAAAAAGAATGCATGCACCCCTGTGTTCATAGCAGCATAATTTACAATAGCTAAAATCTGGAAACAGACATTCAGTAGATTAGTAGATAAAAAAGCTGTTGTACATTTACTCCACGGAATACTATGCAGCAGTAAAAAATAAGAATCTCTTACCCTTTGAGATGGCATGAAGGAACCTAGAGAATATTATGCTAAGTGAAATAATACAGTCTTTTTCATATGTAGAATCTAATGAATAAAATAAACTGATCAACAAAAGAGATCCAAAGAAATATAAGCATGGAACAGATAGTTGAATCTCAGAAGGAAAACAGTGGTAGGTGGAAAGAGATCAACCAAAGAATTTGTATGCATATATGCATAACCCATGGACACAGAAAATAGGGTAGTGAGAGCCTGGGATGGGGGAGGGTCAAGTTAGAAGGGATTAAAAAAATATATGGTACAGCCAGCTGTGTGGATTAGCAGTTGAGTATCACCATATGAACTAAGAGGTCTCGGTTCAATTCCTGGTCAGAACACATACCTGTGTTGAGGGCTCAAACCCCAGTTAAAGTGTGTGTGTGGGGGGGATGGGGAGGTGGGTGTGTGGGTGTGTGTGCATGCGCGTAGAATGGCATGAAATATTCAAGGTAATGAAAAGCAAGGATCTGAAACAAAGATTACTATATCCAGCAAAGCTATCATTCAAAATAGATGGTGAAATAAAGAGCTTCCCA
The DNA here is from genome assembly GCA_011751065.1 of Lasiurus cinereus. Taxonomy (NCBI): domain Eukaryota; kingdom Metazoa; phylum Chordata; class Mammalia; order Chiroptera; family Vespertilionidae; genus Lasiurus; species Lasiurus cinereus. Next base: position 15,754,356 of record JAAGEH010000012.1, on the reverse strand, counting down.
GACCAAAAAAAAAAAAAAAAAAAAAAAAAAAA
>JAAGEH010000012.1:15613335-15754224 GCA_011751065.1 Lasiurus cinereus | reverse complement strand
AAAAAAAAAAAAAAAAAAAAAAAAAAAAAAAAAAAAAAAAAAAGGCTAGGTCCCTCCATGCCATCTCAGAGTAAGAGATTCTTATTTTTTAACTGCTGCATAGTATTTCATGGTGTAAATGTACAACAGCTTTTTTATCTACCAGCGAGGTGATTGGGGCCTCTGCTCACACCAGCCTTGGTGTGGTGCCACCTGCTCACCGGTCCTGCCCCCAGGTGCAGGTCACTGTCTGTGGGGTGACCGATAATTGGGGCTGCTGCTCACCTGCTCCACCATCCTGACACGGTCTTTCTCTTATTGGGGACCATTGGAGCCAGCAGTTCCTCCACTGCTGCCCGCTACCAGTGCTGCATCACTGACCCCTGCCGTGTTCAACGCCACCCCCTGGTAGTCAGCGCACTTCTAACTCCCAGTCAGTCAATCTCCTACCTGTGAGGACAATTTGCATAGAAGCCTTTTATTTTATAGGACTAGTGGCCCTGTGCATAAAATTTGTGCCCATTAAAAGGGGATTAATTAGCGGAAATAATTTAATATTGCTATTTCCTCTTTCTCTATAATAGAAGTGTCATAGATGAAAGAAAATTAGTCAAATGTATATGAAAACCTTCCTCCTGTCAGAGTCTGGGGCACATTACAGGACACAGAGTCAAAATCATGTGAGATCCACACCTGGCCGGCCTCCTGCCATTGGGCTAGATCCAAACCCAGCCAGTCCCACCCTTGTCAAGCCCCACCAGGCAAGGGGAATAGCCTCAGGTCCCCTGGCCAGGTGCCAGGATGCGGGGTATGCTTTGAGGTCCCCATCAAGCCCTGCTGGATGGGAAACTTGGCCTGAGGTCCTCCATCAAGCCCTGCCAGGCAGGGGGGGCACAGCCTCAGGTCCCCCAGCCCAGCACCAGGAGGGGGTCACATACTCAGGTCCCCCGTCAAGCCCCAGGGGTTGTGGCCTGAGTTTCCCCAACCCAGCACTGGGGGTGCACTTTGAGGTCCCCTGTCAAGCCTCACCTGGTGGGAGACATGGCCTAAGGTTCCCTGGCCTGGCACTGGGGCAGGGGTAGCAGCCTGAAGTCCCCTAGTCCAGCACCAGGACAGAAGTGCACCTTGAGGTCCCCTGTCAAGCCCCACCGATCATGGGGCATGGCCTCAGGTCCCCTGGCCTGGTGCTGGGCAGGGGCCATGGCCTGAAATCCCTCAGCCTGATGCCAGGGCAGGGCACGGCCTGAGGTTTCCTGTCAAGCCCTGCTGGGTGAGGGACACAACCTGAGGTCTCCTGTCAAGCCCTGTCAGGTGTGTGTGTGGGTGTAGTCTGAAGTCCTCTGTCAAGCTCCATGGGAGCAGGGGAGGGCATAGCCTCAGGTACCTGTTGATAATTCGTTAAGGCTCCTTATGGGAACTTGTGGGTGCAGCCATTTTGTGATGGAGTGATGGTCAATTAGCATATTCCCTCTTTATTAGATAGGATGATATAGATCTATATTTGATATGGAAAGTTGTTCACATTTTTAAGTATAAAAGCAGAGTATAAAATACTTTGTGTAATATTTAATTTGGGGGAGACTAATTGTCCCATATCTGCATTTGTACATTTACACAAGGAAGTATATATCCCAAAATATTAATATTATTTGATTCTGAATGGCTAGATTAAAGGTATTCTTAACAAGTCTTCTCCCCTCCAACCTATAACAACATCAATACAAAATAAACTGCTATATACATTCATCTCACCAGTCTACAATATAATAGGGCCATAGAATGTGGCTATATTCATTTGAAAACACATATGACAATATCTGAAAAGTCCATTTTTCTCCATAGGTTCTCTTCTTTGATATTTCCACTGATCCCCGGTTGACTTACTAAATCCAAAAGTGTCAGTTCAGGACACCCTTAATGAAATCAGCTAACTTTCTTTTCTTTTCTTTTCTTTTTTTTTTTTTAGCAAGACTTTCTTGGTTAAAGAAACAATATGTTAATGTGTGTTCTAGTAATAGCACTTATATCTTTGCAGGCCCATAACCAACAGTTCCATAACTGGAAGCATTAAAGGGTAGATAAAACATAGATACAAAGCCACCTAGGCCAGCTGCTTTTTCAAATGGTAGGTTTAAATTACTCTTCTAATCTCTTCCATGGGTATTGATCTGTTTAGATTTTCTTCCTTTTCTTGGATCAATATTGGTAAGTTATATTTTACTAAGAAGCCATCAATTTCCTCTAATTATTAAATGTATTGCTAGGGGGCTGCACATACTCTTACAGTTTTCTGTATCTCTTCTATCTCTGTTTTAATTCATAATGAGTAGTAAAATAAATTGAGAAAAAAAAGGGTCAAAAAGGTTAGAGCTGAACCAGAATAGTTGAGTTCTATGCTAGGCACTGCAGATGCAAAGATATGCAAGCCCCGAGGACCTCATATATTGTCTCTTATAATTATCTCTAATTACTTTCATTACAAATTGCTATCTGAAAAAGTATATATTGTTCTGTTTATTTTGCTTATGGAATAGTCTGGATAGAGGCTGGCCAAGAGATTTCTACATATTCTTATTTGTTGTTTGTTTTGTTTTAATTTTTTTTCAATTCAAAAATTTTAAGAAAGATCACGAATAAGGAAGCTACACCTTTGCATTCACAGGCTGACCGTGAAGCATCCATCTTATATAAAAACTGCTTGAAATTTTAACCATGCTATTTTGGCTTCTGTAAACGCTTGCTTGCTTAAATAGTAAGGAAAATAAGACTACTCCCATTCCAGAGAGGCCGTGGACTATGCCCCAGACAAAGTTGTCAGTGCTGATACCAGGCCAGGCCTTGAGATATGGTCTTATGGCCACTTCCCAGAATGTAGGCCTTCTTTCCCAGAAGGCCTGGAAGTCTCATTCCAAATTTGGGAGACAAAAGAGCTAGGAAAAGTATAAATAGAAAAGGTTTCCTCTATGTGTGTGGCGGGGGGTGGGGGAGTGGGGGGGGGGGGGGGGAGAGCCACAATTTGAAAGGCACAATTTTTTCTGGCCCTGCCCTTAATGAAATGTAACTTCCTTTCTCTAAGTGTGGCTTTTTTTTTTTTTCTGGTCTTCTGTAACAACCTTAAGATTTATATAGTAAAATCAGTATTTATTTATTATTAATTAGTATTAATAATATCTAATTTTACTTTACTTACTTTGGACTTAAAGAACAATTTATCAATTAGTTAATCAAGATTTTTGCAATTATTCGTAAGGTAGAGTTGGTCCAATTTATATTTGTAAACATCTTATCAGTCTTTAAGTGATATTTCAAATCTCACTGTTGCTCCTGCTTTGGGTTTGTTACAGCCTTCTCACATCCCTTCCTGCTCCCTTCTGTACTGTGGGGAGTTCCTTAGGCTTGGAAATTCTACCTCTGAAATTCCTTCTATGTCCACATTGGTTGCAACATCTAGAAGAGTTGTATTGCAATGCAAAATTCTGCTATTGTCACTAGGAAAAATTTTAAAGAATAACATTAATTTTAAAGTCCTCATCTTTCCCATCTTCACCTTTTTACTAATTGATGCTATATCCTACTTCTTCCTCAAAAACTGTTTCTCAGTAATCTGGAGCCTCTTCATTTCTTACAAGACATCCCCTAGGGCACCATCATTATGTGATATATTCATCAAGGTATAAAAAGGCACTCTTATAAATTTGTTTACTCAGCCCTATTTATTTCTAGGGCTTTCTACATACAAACAGTTGTGTTAGATAACTGTTAGATAAAATCTTCAAAGTATTTTTCTTCCCTGTAGGACTTGCATAAACAGAAATCAAAGTCTTTTGGAAAAAACACATGGAAGTTAGAAGTTCAGGTAGCAAATGATGAATAAGAAAAGACTCTAGATCAGTGGTTCTCAACCTGTGGGTCGCGACCCCTCTGGGGGTCGAATGACCCTTTCACAGGGGTCGCCTAAGACCATCAGAAAACACATATTTCCCATGGTCTTAGGAACCAACACACCGCTCCTTGGTGCAGCAAAATGTAGCAATGTAGTTTACTGTTGTTATATGAATACTGTTGCCCATGCTACACCACGATTCAAGACAAAATTTCATTTATTTGTAATTAGAAATAAATATTTCACAATATATAATTACATATTGTTTTTGTGATTAATCACTATGCTTTAATTATGTTCAATTTGTAACAATGAAAATACATCCTGCATATCAGATATTTACACACAGTTCATAACAGTAGCAAAATTACAGTTATGAAGTAGCAACAAAAATAATTTTATGGCTGGGGTCACCACAACATGAGGAACTGTATTAAAGGGTTGCGGCATTAGGAAGGTTGAGAACCACTGCTCTAGATGGTATTAACAATCTTCTCAGTTTCCCTGAACTCATACCGATCTCCTGTTGAGTGTACCTGATAAGAAGGCCCTGGATTCTATAGATTGATGTGTCCATTGTATGCTCCTGTGGGACAGTTGTCCAAGGTCAAGACCTCCTCAATAATATAAAATCTATTAGTTGTTTAGTTTATGAATATAAATATTCAGTATAATGTTCTTGAGTTCAAGTATAAGTGCATCACTTTAGGTTCTCATCCTATTTCTGCCACCAACTGCTAAGTAATTCTGAACAAGTGACTCAGGCTCTCTGATCCTCGTAAACCACAGTTGCAAAATTGAGAAATTGCTCTAGATACAGCAGCTAAACTTTATCAAATGCTTACTATTGCTAAACACTGATCTCAGTGCTTTTCATGAATTATTCCATTTAATCCCTATGAGATAGGTTCTATTATTTTCTTCATTTTACAAATGAGGAAACTGAGGCCCAAAGAGATAATAACTTACTTAAGTGTTCTGGAAAAAAGAAAGAAAGAAAGGAAGAGAGAGAGAGAGAGAGAGAGAGAGAGAGAGAGAGAGAGAGAGAGAAGGAAGGAGGAAGGAAGGGAAGGAAGAAAGGAATCTAAGTCAAAGCCAAAAGCTAATGCTCTTGGGAAGTACAATTCCAAGGCAGCAAAAGTGAAGGGAAAGAGAAGTGAGGTGGGGAAATTTGGGAAGCAAATGCAAGGTGATGTGTTACCACACTAGCTACCACTTTACTATGAGCCAGGAGCAATCCAACCAGTTTCACGGCAGGAGCAGATCCTGACCTCAAGTAATATCTGCACATGGCTGCATGGGAAAACTATACTGCAGAAGGGTCCATTGGAAAGGAAAGGGGAGAGGGAGTTTGCTGCTAGCTCTCCCCTGTCTAATAGCTCAAGTTTGCCCCAAGGGAAGTCAATAATCCCACACTTCTGGGTCTTTGGAGAAGCTAGCCTTGTGCGTTGGCTCTTCATCTGAGTCTGGAAATGGTAGGAGAAGCCATACGCTTGGTATATAGCAGGTGGCAGACCTGTGGCCACACGCAGTAGCTGAGAGAGCCTGGTGAGGCTGAGAGATGAGGTTGATGGACAGCACGTGGCAATCTAAATCTAGATAACTTGACTCTAGGGCTAGAGATCACTATGCTACAGATCTCTGACAGGCCTTAATTGTTTTCATTTTTGTGGATAGGTATATATAGGGTCAATTTCCTCTCAGTGTTCAAGACTTACTTAACAATATCCCCACTGTTATTTTCCTAGTGAAATCTTATATTCAGATAACAAATTATATAAATCACAGTCACTCCTCTAAATTGTTTTTGTGCTGTGTACATGTTTCTGTTGCTGCATATGTGTTATGTATTGGCATAGACCTGTATCAGATCAGGCTGCATGCTGACTGAGGGCAGGACCCTGTTGTATTTTAGATCCTATAGCCCAGGTCTGTCTAGAGAAAGCATTCAATAAATGTCTGTTAGACTGAATGATACACAGTTTTACACCAGAGTAGACTCTTTTACTTTTATTTTTCAAATTATAAAAGTACTGCAAACATAGTACAAAGAGTTCCTATGTGGCCCACACCCACTTTCCCCTATTATTAATATCTAACATTAGCATGGTACCTTTGTCACAATTAAAAATTTGATAAATTATTAATTTATTTATTATTAAATAAAGTCCTTACTTGTTATGGAAAATTTCCCGAAGTAGAGAAACCAGAGACAGAGTCTGACAACTCCAGCATTACATCAAGTTTATTAGGGAAATTTACATTCAATGATTATCTTGAGTGATAGAAAGATGACATGGATATCCTCCCTGCCATGTGGCAGGTACTAAGGGGTTATAAAGAACAGGGTATGATGATAGAGATACTGGGGCCTGATCTACGCCGGAGAAGGGGGAAAAGCCTTACATACCTTCCCAGGGCAGGGCCAGGGCTTATTCCAGGATCCAGCACATCTGGGGCATAGGGGAGTGTTCACACAGTCTCTGAAGGGGTTTACAGAAAACAATCTCTGCTCTGACCTGGATCTAGAACAAGAGGCTGGCAGTGGTCTTGTCATGGAGCAGTCTCTCCTCCACAATACTTTATTCAGATTTCCTTTGTTTTTATCAAATGTAATTATTTTTCTGTTCCAAGATCCCACATTTCATTTAGTTGTCTCCTTAGGCTTCTTTTGGCCAGGACAGTTCTCAGACTTTCCCTAGATTGAACAACCTGGTCAGCTGTTTTGTAGGATGTACTTCAAAGTGTCTGATGTTTTTCTTCTAATTTGACAGGGGTTATGCATTCTGGGGTGAAGGTCACAGGATAAAGTGACATTCTTGTCACACCGTATAAGGGTGCACGCTATCCGTATATCCTATCACTGTGGATTTTGACAGCGATCACCTGGCTAAAGTAGGGTTTGTCAGGTTTCTTCACTCTAAAGTTACTAATCCCCTCCCCAAACCATCTTACCACATGATACTCCTGGGGAAAAAGTCAGTATGTGCTGCCACATTTAAGGTGCCACCTCCTCAGGACTGAGTTACATAAATTACTTGGAATTCTTCTTGGGGGAGCTTTGTCTATCCTTTCCCAAGTATTTATTTACATCAGTCTGGACTCCTGGATGTTTATTCCATACTTTGGATTCTATTCCATTACTAGTTTATTTTGTTGCTCAAATGTTCTTCCACCTTTGGCCACTGGGGGCTCTTTTATTTGGCTCCATCATTGTGCAGGTGTTTTTGTTTTGTTTTGTTTTGTTTGTTTTGTTTAGCACTTCTTTACTGTCTGCTTTTACAGATGCTCCAGGCTCATCTTCTCTATCCCCTAACCTACTGCTAAAATCAGCCATTTTTCCAAGAAGCCCTAGTTCCTTTTATTGAAAAACTAGAGGCCCAATGCACAAAATTTGTGCATGGTGTGATTCATAGGCCTGGCTGGTGATTGAAGTGCAAGTATCTGGCATAGGAGGCTAGGTACCAGCCGACCTCTGGGCCCTGGGCAGCACCTAAGCCACTGGACCCCTACAAGCCCCCCTCCTCTTGAGTCATTTGGCCTCCGCTCAGCTCCTTCAGTGCCTGAGAGCCAGGTAGCAGCCCTGTCCCCTGCCGTCGCCACTGGTCTGCGGGGCTATCAGCAGGGCAATTGGGCCCTGCTTGCACCTGCCTTGGCCTGGCACCATCTGCTTACCTGCTCCACCATCCTGCTGCAGTCCTGCTCCCTTTGGGGCCCATCAGGGCTGGCAGTGCCTCCACTGCAATCTGCTGCCAGCACCACATCACCAATGCCCACTATGTTCCAGGCCACCCACTCATGGTCAGCGCACTTCATAGCGAGCAAACTTCTGATCAAACTTCAAGTTGAGGAGACAATTTGCATGTTAGGCTTTTATTATATAGGATAATATTATAAACCAAAATGAGGGCAATCAGTGTGCTCACTGCTACTGGTTGTTCCTGCTATCAAGCCCTCTCAGAGACATAGAAAGGAAGTATTTGGGTATACACTAATTGGGACAGTTCTTTAATCTCACAACACACATTTTAAAAAATTAGAGCATTTAGACTTCTCTGGTAATTTATTCTCAGTCTCTTTTGCTTTCTTTCCCCCTGCCTGTTTCTTTGTGCCAGTCCAGACCAGTTTGTCTTGTCCCTTCCTTGACCTGCTCCTCTCTCTACCCTCTGCTGCAGTATGCTGACCCCAATAGACTGCATTTCCTAGGCTCCCATGTCAGCCGGCTTCTGGATGAGTTCTGCCAGTGGCAAGTGGAGGGCAGCACCTCCAGCAGCAAATCTATCTTTTGCTCCAACTGCTGCCTAACAGGCCCACTGTGATTCTTACATCTTCTAGGCTCTGCTGACATCACCCTTGTCCTTTCTCCCTACTGCCTAGATGTGTTAGTGACTTCTGACTGTGGGCTTCTTAGGTTTTTCTGCCACACATGTTACCATATCTCTGAATACATTCCCTCTGTTTAAAATACTCAATGCTTTCTACTTTACTGGTTGGACCCTGAGACAAGACTTGTGTGTAGGTAATTTATTTAGAAAGTGATCCCAAGGAATGGGAGTTGAGTCTAGATAAAAGTAGAAAGGAAGGAGACTGAATCCAAGGCTGTATTATCAATCCAGTTACTGCTATGGGCATCTAGGACTTGATCCCACTGGAAACTCTGAGTTGCTGAAGGAACAGGCCTCAAAATTGTCTTGCTGCCCCCAACCTCCCAAGGGTTGCCCAAAGGTGGGTAACTCCCTAGTACTTCTGGGGTTTTACACATGTCAGAATTTCTCAGTGGGTCCCTCAGGCATGTCATGGTGTGGTGGTAGAGAAGTTTCTGCCCCCATGCCAGTAGCAAGCTAGAAATGTAACAGGAAGCTGACAGGGGTGCTGATAGGGTCTACTTGCCTATGGTTGCCATAGCAATTGCTAGACCGAAAAAAAAATTGGGCCTGAGGTAACAAAGCAAGCACAGGGATATCTGATACACTTCAGTGCTGTTCCTCATGGCTCTGATCTAGGCTCTCTTTTCCTCTCCTTTATTTTTCCTCCTAAGCAGTCTTTCAGACACTATATATATTGATACAGAAGAATCAGAGTTTGATTTGTTCTTTCAAAATAATCTATTAGAACCACTGACTCACTTCACTTGCAGAAATTTCCTTCTCAGGAAGAAAAGGCATTGAGATACTTATTCTAACTAATTAAGAAAACATACAGTTCATATTCTTGGTGAATTATTTGTAACCAGATTATAGAGGTCAAACTCAGTTGGTATTTTTGACAAAGTAGTGAGAAAATGCAACAATTTTAGAAAAACCACAGTGATGATGACAAAAGCAATCTTTATTATAAGCATTTTTATAGATGTTATTTTCTCTAACAAATATGCATAGGTTCAAGATTACAACAACCCTTTGAAGAGATATTGAGATCAAATTGACTATGACATGAATGCTCTTTTTAGTAATCAGAAGCTTAAGAACATGATGACCAGGTACAGAATAAATACCTATTTTACTTAAATATTATCTGAAGTAGTATGAAAATATTAGCTAATGTTTTTCCTCACCACCAGGGTGGAGAACCTTTTTTCTGCCAAGGGCCATCTGGATATTTATAACACCACAAAATTATCAACTTAAAAATTAGCCTGCTATATTTGTTCAAACATTTAATTAGCTCACCTCTAATGCCTTGGCAGGGCCAGACCAAATGATTTCACGGTCTTATATGTCCCACAGGCCAGATGATCCCCACCCCTGCTCTAGAGAAATTACTTTTCATTCTCAAAGCAATGTGTTCTTTTTTTTATTAAAAATTTCTCATAAATGTCATGGAACTTGTGGCATAAGGTTCAACAATAGGGAGAAGATTCTGGGAAGATGATAAAGTAGGAATCACCAGGAATCTGTCTCCCTATCTAGATAACAATTGCACTGGTAGAATCTGTCTGATATAACTATTTTGGAACTTTGAAGTCTATTCAAGGTTTGCAACTTCCAGGGAAAGGCTTGAATAGTAAATTCTTTGCACAGAAGCAAATACCCCACTCCCACACTGCAGAACCATGGTAGGCAGCTGTGCACATGTTCCTGGAGCAACTTACTCACAGCCTGTTGAAGTCAAGGTGGGCAAAGAAGATCCTGTTCTCCAAATATTTGGATCTGTTCTCTGATCATTGATTGCTGCTTCTGACACAGAGGTGCAGGCAAAGAAGCAAGTGGCATTGTTGTTGACCAATCCTCATTATTGTATGCTCCATCCCCTCCAGCTGAAGTGAAGTCTGGGGATTTAAAGGATCAGCATTTTTTCTTACTTTCTCTTTATGTTTCTCTTTTTACCCTTTTGGGAACCAGACATTAAAAACTAAGATATTCAAGCAACTTCATATATAGAGAAAGTTAGAAACTGACCACACAACCTCAGGAAAAGGTGTAGGCTTAGAAAAGACCTAAGAGGATGTTAAGTTTAAGCTGACTTTTGGCACATAGACAGTCTACTATAATAACAAGTAAACAAAAACAATAATATAAAACAGCAAAACCTTGAAAAGTGTGAGAATATGATTTTCAGTGTTAAATTCAAATGTCCAATTAAAAAATTCATATGTCCAGTTAAAAATAATCACAAGGCATACAAAGAAATAAGAAATAATGGCTCATACAAAGGGAAAAAATAAACAGAAACTGTTCCTGAAACAAACTTGATGGCAGGTCTACTTGAAAATGGCTTTAAAACAACTGTCTTAAAAGTGCTCAAAGAACTAAAGGAAGATGTGGAGAAAGTTGAGAAAAAGGCATGTGAACAAAATGTAAATAACAACAAGAGATAGAAAACCTTAGAAAATGAGTAAAAAGAAAAGAAAGTTTGAAACTGAAAAGACAGTAACTGAAATGAAAAATGTACTCAAAAATAGATTTGAACAAGCAAGAGAAAAATATAACTAAACTAGAACATAGGACAAAGGAAATTATTGAGTCTGAGGAACAGAAAGAAAAATAAGTAAGTAAAGATGAACAGAACCTAAGGCACCTGTGGAATACCATAAAATAGACCAACATATGCATTCTGAAAGTTCCAGAAGGAGAAGAAAGAGAAAAGGGGAAAACTTCTCAAATTTGATGAAAGACATGAATATAAACATACAAGAAGCCAAACAAATTTCAAATAAGATAAACTCAAAGAGACTTACAAGACACATTATAATCAAACTTTCAAAAACAAAGACAAAGAGGATCTTGAAAGCAGCAAAAAAGAAGTGGCTTGCCACATACAAGAGATCTTCAATAAGACTGAGAGAAGATTTCTCATTAGAAACTTTGAAGACTGGAAGGCAATGGGACAGTATAAAAGTGCTAGTAAAAGCAAACAACATCAACAATAAAAACCACCTCTCAGCCAAGAATCTAATGTCCAGCAAAACTGTCCTTAATATCTGAGGGAGAAATTAAGATACTTCCAGATAAACAAAACCTGAGAGAATTTGTTACCAGTGGATTTGCTCTATAAGAAATGCTCAAAAGGGTACTGCAGGATGAAATAAAGGACAGTTGACAATAACATGAAGCTATATGAAGAAACAAAGACCTCAATAATGGTAAATATGAAAACAATTCTAAAAGCTAGTATTATTGTAACAACAGTTTTTAACTCTACTTTTTATATTGTAGAGAGAACCAGTGTGTAAAATTCATGCACTTGTGGGGGGGGGGGAGTATAAAGGGGGACCCCTCAGCCTGGCCTGTGCCCTCTTGCAGTCTGGATGCTCTTGGAGGATGTCCAACTGATGGCTAGGAGCAGGCCTAAGCTGTAAATTGGACATCTGTAGTGCAGCAGAGGTGGGAGAGGCTCCTGCCACCAGGGATGCACTCACCAGCTGTGAGCTGGGCTTCTGGCTGAGCAGCACTCCCCCTCTGGGAGCACACCAACCACCAGGGGGAAGCTCATGCATTGAGCATCTGCCCCCTGGTGGTCAGTGCACATCACTGATCTCTCGTTTTGCCATTCAGTAGATTTGCATATTAGCCTTTTATTATATAGGATGTGATTTAGGAAACTAATACATTAAAAAAATAATTAGTAATATAAAAGCCTGTGGACTGATAATTCTCGGGGAAAGGGGTGAGGGGGGTACAGGGAGAGACTGGACAAAAATCATACACCTATGGATGAGGTCAATGTGGGGGAGGGAGGGGTAGAAGGAGGGGTGGGAGCCGGATGGAAGGGAGCTATGGAGGGGAAAAAAGAGAAACAAATGTAATAATCTGAATAATAAAGATTTAATTTTTAAAAAGCCTGCATTATAATTTTAAATTATAACTCTACAGTTTATTTTCTTCAAAATTTAAAAGATTAATACATTTAAAAGAATCATTAGTTTATATTTTGGTTACACAATGTATAAAGATATTATTTTGTAACATCAAAAAATCAAAGATGTAGGAATGGAGTTGTAAAAGAGCAGTTTTTTGTTATTGAAGTTAAGCTGGTGCAAATTCACATTACAGTGTTATTAGTTAGATTGTTAAATGTAATATCCATGATAACTACAAACAAAGGATATATACATAAAAGCAAATGAGAAAGAAATTTAAACTTTTCAATACAAAAAAAAACTTAACTAAACAGAGAAGAAGAAAGTAATGCAGCAAATGAGGGACAAACAGCTATAAGGCATATAGAAAACATATGACAAAAGTAAGGCCTTTCTGATCAGTCATTACTTTAAACGTAAATGCATTAAATGCTCCACTCAAAATAAAGAGATTTGCAGCATGGATTAAAATTATGAATCCAGCTATACCGTATGTTGTCACAAGAAACTCTCTTTAGTTATGTATTTAGTAGAGGCCCAGTGCACAGATTTGTGCAAGGTTGGGGTCCCTTGGCCTGGCTGGTGATAGGAGCCAATCAGAGCCATCTCACCTAGACCCAATTGGGCCAACTGGAGCCAGCCAGCTGGGGGGAGGGACTATGGGAGGATGGCCAGCTGGCATCGATCGGGGCTGATCTAATCAGATTGGGCTGGGCGGGGGGGAAGGGGGAAGAGGGGGAGATACCATAGCTAGCCAGGGGGATGGACCATGGGAGGTTGGCTGTGGGAGAGCACTGACCACCAGGGGGCAGCTCCTGTATTAAGGGTCTGCCCCTGGTGATCAGTGCATGTCATAACTACCAGCAAGTTAACTGGTTGTCTGGTTGTCTGGTCGTAATGGTCACTTTGGCTTTTATATATGTATAGATTAGAAACCAGGATCACTGGCTATCATTTTTCTAATATGTGGTACTAATTGTCTCATTCAGGATGATCTCAGGTGTATTTATCAATTAAAAATGATTTGTGATACTGAGACTTCAATTTTATTATTTATTTTTAAAAATTATTATTAATTATTTAAATTTATATTTGTTTTTGAAAGTATTCAGATGTTTCTCTCTACTCTCACCACTGACACCCTCCATCTTGTACTCAAACCCCCAGGCTTATGCATTATTGTAAATTTTATTATCTTTTAATGTTATTGTTAAATTGCAGTTGGTATTCAATAATATTTTATATACTAGAGGCCTGGTGCATGAAATTTGTTCCCTGGAGGAGGTGTCCCTCAGCCCAGCCTGCACCCTTTCCAATCTGGGACCCCTCAAGGGATGTTCAACTGCCAGTTTAGGCCCAATCCCACCAAGAGTCAGACATCTCTCTTACAATCAGGGAGTGCTGGCTCCCTACCTGACTGATCACCTGCTAACCACTCCCCTGCCAGTCTGATTGATGCCTAACTGCTCCCCTGCCAGCCGAATTGCCCCCAGCTGCCCTTTCCTGCCTGTCTGATAACCCGCAACTGCCCTCCCCTGTCAGCTTGGTCACTCCCAACTGCCCTTCCCTGCAGGCCTGGTTCCCTGCAACTGCCCTTCCCCTGCAGGCTGGATCACCCCTAATCATATCTACCTCGGCCCCCACCACTGTGGCTTTGTCTGGAAGGATATCCAGATGGATGTCCGGTATAATTAGCATTTTACCCTTTTATTAGTATAATTGGCTGTCCGTATGTCTTCTTGGGAGAGGTGTATTTTCAGGTCCTCTGCCCACTTTTTGATTGGGTTATTTGTTTGTTTGGTGTTGAGTTGTATAAGTTCTTTATATATTTTGGAAATTAAACCTTTGTCAGAGCTACTGTTTGCAAGTAGCATTCCCATCTTGTAGACTTGCCTTTTTGTTTTGTTGTCATTTTATTTTGCTGTGCAAAAGCTTTTTAGTTTGATATAGTCCCATTTATTTATTTTTATCTTTACTTCCCTGGCCTTTCGAGTCAAGTTCATAAAATGTTCTCTAACACCAAGGTCCAAAAGTTCGGTACCTATATTTTCTTCTATGTAATTTATTGTTTTCAGTCTTATATTTAGGTCTTTGGTCCATTTTGAATTAACTTTTGTACATGAGGACATACTGTAATACAGTTTAATTCAATTGCGTGTGGCTTTCCAGTTTTCCTAGCACCATTTCTTGAAGAGACTATCTTTACTTCATTTTGTGTTTCTGGCTCTTTTCTCAAAAATTATCTGTCCAAATACATGTGGTTTTATTGCTGGGCTCTCTATTCTGGTCCATTGATCTGTGTGTCTGTTTCTCTGCCAGTACTATGCTGTTTCGATTATTGTAGTTCTGCAGTATTATTTGAAGTCAGATAGCATGATACCTCCAACTTCATTCTTTTCTTTTTTTCAGGATTGCTTTGGCTATTACTTTGGTCTTTCGTGGTTCTATACAAATCTGATTTCTCATTCTATTTCTTTTTAAAATGGCATAGGGATTTTTATGATGATTGCATGAAATCTGTCTATTGCTTTGGGTAATATGGCCATTTTAACTATGTTGAGTCTTCCAATCCATAAACACAGGATATTTTTCCATTTTGTTGTGTCTTTTTCAATCCCTTTAAATAATGCTTTGTAATTTTCAATATACTATAGTTCTTTCATGTTCTTTGTTAAGTTTATTCCTAGGTATTTTATTCTTTTGGTTATAATTGCAAAAGGAAATTTTTCCTCATGTTTTTCTGAAGTTTTGTTGTAAGTATACAGAAAGGCAAGGGATTTTTGCACATTGATTTTGTATTCTACAACTTGACTATATTTATTAGTCTAAAAGCCTGCATTATTGTTTTTAATAGTTTTTTGGCTATACTTAAGGTTTTATATGTACAGAATCATGTTATCCACAAAAAGTGAGAATTTTACTTCTTCCTTTCCTACTTGGATGACTTTTATTTATCTTGCCTTACTGCTCTGGCTAAGACTTCCAGAACTCTTATGTTGAATAAGAGTGGTGAATGAACATCCCTGTATGTTCCTTATCTTAGAGAAAAAACTTCCAGTTTTTCACCATTGAATATGATACTAACTGAGGGTTTATCATATATAGCCTTTATTATGTTGAGATGCTTTCCTTTTGTTCCTATTTTATTGAGTGTTTAATCATAAATGGATGTTGTATCTTATCAAATGCTTTTTCTGCATCTATTGATAAGATCATATTATTTTTGTCCTTTCTTTTGTTGATGTGGAGTATATTGATTTATTTGCAAATATTGAACCATTCTTATGCCCCTGGAATAAGCTCCACTTGATCATGATGTATTATTTTTTTCATGTACTGTTGTATTCAAGTATTAGTATTTTGTTTAGGATTTTTATATCTGTGTTAGATCACTTATTTTGGTTTTTAGATTCCATATAAATGAAAAATCACATTGTATTTGTTTTTCTCTGATTTATTTTACTTAACATAGTGCCCTCTAGGTCCACCCATGTTGTCCCAAATTGGTGTCCCCTCAAAAAATGTATACATACTTTGAATAATTATAAAGGCAGTGTTTATTAAAATGCATTTCAGCTGAAACCGGTTTGGCTCAGTGGATAGAGTGTCGGCCTGTGGACTGAAAGGTCCGGGGTTTGATTCCGGTCAAGGGCATGTATCCTGGTTGCGGGCACATCCCCAGTATGGGGCATGCAGGAGGCGGCTGATCAATGTCTCTCTCTCATCGATGTTTCTAACTCTCTATCCCTCTCACTTCCTCTCTGTAAAAAATCAATAAAATATATTTTAAAAAATTTTCTTAAATTCATTTCATTTTCAAAATGTAATAGATCAGCTGTTAAAGTATATATACATTTGGGGAGAAATATATATATGTATACATACACACACATGCATATGTGTATATATATATATATATATATATATATATAATCTCACATCTTCTTTATCATTCATATATTGATGGGCAGTTAATTTGATTCCATATCTTGGCTACTGTAAATAATACTGCAATGAGTCCTAGCTGGTTTGGCTCAGTGGATAGAGTGTCAGTCTGCATTGATGTTTCTTTCTTTCTTTTCCTTTCTATCTGAAATCAATAAAAATATATTAAAAAAAATAATACTGCAATGAACATAGGCCTGAATATATCTTTTCAAATTAATGTTTTGAATTTCTTCAGCTAAATACCCAGAAGTGGAATTGCTGAATCATATGGTAGTTCTATTTTTAATTTTTTGAGGAACTCCCATACTGTTTTCCATAGTGACTGTACCAATTTGCAATCCCACGAACAGTACACAAGGGTTTCCTTTTCTCTACATCTCCAACACTTGTGATTTGTTCATTTATTTATTTATTTATTTTTAAATATATTTTATTGATTTTTCACAGAGAGGAAGGGAGAGGGATAGAAAGTCAGAAACATCGATGAGAGAGAGAGCCGCCTCCTGCACACCCCACACTGGAGATGTGCCCGCAAACAAGGTTACATGCCTCCGACCGGAATCGAACCTGGGACCTTTCAGCCCACAGGCCGACACTCTATCCACTAAGCCAAACCGGTCTCGGCTGATTTGTTCATTTATTGATGATAACCATTACAACAGGTGTAAGTTGATATATCATTGTAGTTTTAATTTTTATTTATCTGATTAATAGTGATATTGAGGATATTTTCATATATCTATTGGCTATCTCTCAGTCCTCTTTGGAGAAGTTTCTATTCAGGTCCTTTGCCTCTTTTTAAAATTAGATTATTTGTGAGTTTTCTTTTTTGGTGTTGAGTTTTATAAGTTCATTATAAATTCTGGATATCATCAGATATACCATTGGTGAACATGTTCTCCCACTTAGGTTGTTTTTTCCTTTCGTTGATGATTTCCTTTGTTGTGAAAAAAAACTTTCTAGTTTGATATAATCCCATTTGTTTGATTTATTTGGTTTTGACTCTAATTTTTTTATGGAACCAAATGTGAAGCCTTCTACTATTCAACATTAGAGGTTAGGTTATACAATACTAGAAAGGTAATATCCCACTTGGTTTACAATATTGCAATGCTGACTCATTTAAAATAAACAAACAAAAAACATTTTATTAGGGAAAATGTCAAGTATTTATAAAAAATTAAAAAGAAGACAGTGAATAATGAATCTCCCATATATCTATCATCTAGCATCAACTAGTATTGGTTTACAGCCATTTTTTCTCATCTACATCTCACCAAACACCTCCACAAACTTATATCTTCCATTAGATTATTTTTAAACAAATCCCAGAAAATATATAATTTCATGCATAAATATTTCAGTATGGATCTCTGTATCAGTTATCTATCACCTATATAACAAGTCACCCCAAAACATAGTGGGTGGCAACAACAATCAGTTATTTGCTCAACAACAAACATTTCTGCAATTTAGGCTGGGCTCAGCTGGGTCATTTCTTTCTGATGGTCTCCCTTCTGGTGATTCATGCAGCTGCAGTCATCTAGCAGCTAGAGTGAGGTGGGTGGGTCTAGGATGGCCTCGTACACACGTGTGGGGTCTTGGCGCTAACAGCCAGTGAGGACTCTCTCTCCCTCCATTTCAAATTCCATCATTTTATTAGTCTAATTCTGGCTTCTTTATGTGGCAGTGGCAGTGTTTTATGAGAGTGAAATGGAAACTTTAAGGCCCCCTTGAGGTCTAGGCTTCAGAACCCACACAGCTTCACTTCCACGTCATTTCATTGATCTAAACAAATCATAAAGTGACCCCATATAAGAGCAGAAAAGCAGACTCCTTTCCTTCATAGGGGAACTGCAAAGCACTATGGCCAGTTTTTTCATTCTACCACAGTCTCTTCAAGATAAGGATATGTGCCCTACCTGGTTTGGCTCAGTGGATAGAGTGTTGGCCTGTAAACTGAAATGTCCCACGTTCAATTCCAGTCAAGGGCACATGCCCGGGTGTGGGCTCGATTCCCAGTGAGGGACTTATAAGTTCAGGCAGCTGAACCACCATGATTCTCTCTCATTATGGACGTTTCTATCTCTCTCTCCCTCTTCCTTTCTCTCTGAAATCAATAAAAATATATATGTTTTTAAAAGACAAGGCTCTGTTTTTGAAACAAAATCACAATTCAGATCTTAAAAATTATAATATTACTACATTTCAGAATTATAAAAGTTGTATTAATACAAATATAATGGTGTTTTGAAACAGGTTGTGTATTTTTAAATATATATATATATATATATTTTAATTAAATCTTTATTATTCAGATTATTACATTTGTTTCTCTTTTTTCCCCTCCATAGCGCTCCTCCACCAGGCTCCCACACTTCCCTCTAGCCTTACCTCCCTTCCGTTGACCTCATCTATAGGTGTATATATTTTGTCCAGTCTCTCCCTGTACACCCCTCACCCCTTTCCCCCTGAGAATGATCAGTCCACTCCCTTTCTGTGCTCCTGATTTTATTATATTCACCAGTTTATTCTGTTGATCAAATTTTTAATTCACTTAATTTTTAGATTCACTTGTTGATAGATACGTATTTGTTGTTCATAATTTTTTATCTTTTACCTTTTTCTTCTTTCTCTTCTAAAAGAGAACTTTTCAGCATTTCATATAATACTGGTTTGGAGTTGATGAACTCCTTTAGCTTTCTCTTCTCTCTGAAGCTCTTTATCTGCCCTTCAATTCTGAATGATAGCTTTGCTGGATAGAGTATTCTTGGTTGTAGGTTCTTGCTATTCATCACGTTGAATATTTCTTGCCACTCCTGTCTGTCCTGCATCGTTTCTGTTGAGAAATCAGCTGAAAGTCAGATGGGTGCTCCCTTGTAGGTAATAAACTGTTTTTCTCTTGGTGCTTTTAATATTCTCTCTTTATCTTTTGCTCTTGGTATTTTAATTATGATGTGTCTTGGTGTGGTCCTCTTTGGATTCCTTTTATTTGGGGTTCTGTGTGCTTCCTGGACTTGTAAGTCTATTTCTTTTACCAGATGTGGGAAGTTTTCAGTCATTATTTCTTTAAGTAGGTTTTCAGTATCTTGCTCTCTCTCTTCCTCTGGCACCCCCACAATTCTGATGCTGGTACACTTGAAGCTGTCCCAGAGGTTCCTTACATTATCTTCACATTTTTGGATTCTTCTCTCTTCTTGCTTTTCCAATTGAGTGTTTTCTGATTCTTTATATTTCAAATTTTTGACTTGATTCTTGCCTTCCTCTAGTCTGCTGTTAGGTCTCTGTGTACTATTTTTTATTTCAGTCAGTGTATGTTTAATTTCTAGTTGGTCCTTTGTCATCTCTAGTTGAATCTCTTCCATCTCTAGTTGGTTCTTTTCCATCTCTAGTTGGTTCTTTTTCATCTCTAGTTGGTTCTTTTTCATCTTCTCTTGGGTCTCGCTAACTTTATCCAACTTTTCTAGGATATTCTTGAAAAACCTAATAAGCGTGGTTTTAAACTCTATATCCAGTCGTTTGTTTTCCTCCATTTCTTTGGTTTCTGATCCCTTCCCTTGTCTCGGCATTTTCACTATGCTGGGAGAACTTCTGTGCTGGATTCAGCCTTATGATACCAGACTTGCAAAACTGCAGAAGCCTCTCTGTTGAGCTTGGGATGGGTGGAGTCTCAGGGCTTAAGGGACCGCCTTGCCTTCCAGTCGGCCCCGCCCTCCATGGCCCTTGAGTCTCACGTGACTGGGTAATCGCTGGAATGGTCCCTGTGTGCACGCGCGCTTTCTCTCGCAGTGCCTCTAGACTGCTGCCTCTCTGGCTCCCCTGCACTCAGGGACCATATGAGTCTGGGTCCCCAGGGTTTCGCCTGAAACCAGGGTTTAGTGACGCAGTTGGGAGGGTCTGTCTCCCGCCCACTTGTGAAAGCCAGCGGCACAATCAGCAGTCAGTCCTCTGTGCACAGTGCTGTGCGCGCCACCAGACTTCTGATCTTTTGCGACTCTCCTAAATTTCTGTGCACTTCTCCCTTTTCACAGTACAAACTCCCCCCGTATGAGTTTCAGCTGGATCTGGGATTTAATGTCATAGGATAAGGGTTTCAATGCCATTGAGAGTTTCCATCTCCCTCCTGCCAGAGAAAGCTAGCCAGGTTCTCCGGCACCCGCTCTCTCCATGCGCGCATCTTCGTACCTCAATTTTTTGTAGCTCCTCTGGATCTCCATGAGCCCCTCTCTTTCCGTCTAGTGGTAGAATTTCCACTCAGCCAGCTTTCCTGTGGTTCTGGATAATTTCCGTTCTGTCTTTTAGTTGTAGTTTTGAAATTGTTGTGCGAGGCAGTAGTGTAGGTGTTTACCTATGCTGCCATCTTGGATTCTCCTAAAAAAATATATTTTATTGATTTTTTATAGAGAGGAAGGGAGAGGGATAGAGAGTAAGAAACATTGATGAGAGAGAGAAATTGATCAGCCGCCTCCGGCACACCTCCTACTGGGGATGTGCCCGCGACCAAGATACATGCCCTTGACTGGAATCGAACCCGAGACCCTTCCATCCTCAGGCCAACACTCTATCCACTGAGCCAAACCAGTTTCAGCAGTTGTGTATTTTTTTTAGATATTATTAATGGGGATTTGAACTGGAATAGAAACACAGTAATATCCAAGGTTTAAATTCTATTGTGTCTAAGGGGCTCCTTGAAAAAGCAGATTAAAATGTGTCATGATTAAAAGAATAAGGAACTTCTTCTGAGAAATTCTGTATTTAAGTTACTGCTGTTTACTTTCTAATTTTCTGAATAATAATGTAAATGGACTATTAAAATGTTTTTTTCACATTTCAGTTTCTGAGAATTTAGAGAGAGAAAAAGAAACTAACTGGAGCTAAATCCCTGACCTCATCAGCAACAATCCTAAATGTGCCTTTTCGATAAGCCACAGCAGCTGCAGGTCTATAAGTGGCCCACAAATCCCAAACACCAGGAAGTTGGCCATATGCAGCCTCTGTCCAGCTAACAGGACTCCTTCCAATGTCATTTTAAATTGTAGAGTCACTTTATTAATTATTGAGATAACTGGTACATAATTGAGATTATCAAATTGCAAAAAAGCCTTTTGGAAAAGGGCATCAAACTACTTCAAAATCAGGGCCCTTCACCCGTATGACTGCTTCTATTCAATGCTGCCTTCTATTCAATGGCTCCTTAAGGATAAGGGCCCTGATTTTGAAGTAGGCAGTTTGGTCCCTGTTACCATCTGACCTTAGGCAGGTTACATAATGGCTTGGAATGTTCATTTCCTCATTGTTGCTTTGAGAGTTAAAGTACTTTATGGCAAGTTTGGCACATTTAAGCATGAGATTCTTGATAGCTATTATTGGGAAGCATGTAGCAGTTATCTTTATGTTCCCAGAACCTAACAAGGTGCTCAGCACAATGTAGATGGTCAATTAATGTGTGTTTAGTTAACACTCATAAACTTATTAAGTGTGATTGTGTTAAAGATGCATATTATCTCCTGACTGGCCACATTCCTTTCTTGGAGAACCTGTACATGCCCCTCCCTTAAGCCAAAGCGTTCCACGCTGCTGGTTTGGTCAACATTGATTCTCCAAGAGTGGACATCAGCTTCAGACTTAGCTGATCAAACAGTATTGGGCTCTGAGGCTCTGAGGTCCTGTAACCAGAGGTCATTAAACTATAAAATTCAGGTCAAGCCCAGCGCACTACCTGATTTGTTAAATAAAATATTAGAACATGGCCATACCCATTCACTAAGCTATTATCCATGGTTGCTTTTCTACTAGAGTTGAGTCGAATAGTTACAATAGAAAACATAAAGTACTTACTACCTGGCACTTTATAGAAAAAATTGGCCAAACTCCTGGTGTAGACCCAAACTGGCAACCATTTTTCTTGATTTGCTGTATTAAATAGTAACTAGAAAAGGCCGATCTGCAGAGAGAAGTGGGAGAACAATATAGACAACAGACCATTTGATCACAGAAAGCAAGAGAACAGAGAATGGAGTGGCAGAGACTAGAAAATCTGGAAGAGGGCTGCGTAACACCCTGTTCCAAGAAGGAGAGCCCTGATGGCTGGCAAGTAGCCCTGGCTACATTCAGGAAGCCTCAGACTCTCTCTAGGTGGATCTCTCCATTGTCCTCAGTGTCCTAAGGAGATGGCAGCTGGCTTTTCCTGGAGCAAGTGATCCAAGAGAAAGAAGGTGGAAACAGCAGTGTCTTTTATGACCTAACTTCAGAAGTCACACACGATTGTCCCCACAATCCTATTGATTACACACAGGTCAGGTCCCACACTAGGGCAAGAGTGTGGGGAGGGGAGACCCTCTGGAAACCATGAGGTGACTTTTTCATGCCTGTGAAGCCTCTCTGAACTATCCTAAGTGGTTCAGCAAGATACTCCTTACTCTTATAAGAACCATCTTTCTCTTTTTTATTTGAGATAAGTGCATTTCTATTCCTGGCAACAAATGAACCCCAACTAAGAAAACATTGGAAAGAGAAAAAACACTATGACTTATCCTATCACCTTTCATCAAGTGTGGGGATCTCTGAGGCCTTGCCCTTCCAGAGGCCTTCTTGGTAGCCTCAAGTCTCTTCCTGGCACACTAGTCTCTACTCATCTGTGCAACAAGCGTGCCTGCCAGGCTCTGGGAATATGGCCACGGGCAAAATAGAAAAAGACCCCGCTCCCTGGAGCTTACATTCTGGAGAGACAGGCACTAAAGAAATGGAGACCATACCAGGTGGTGATGTGTTTAAAAAAATAAAGATAAAAAGTGTGTGTGTGTGTGTGTGTGTGTGTGTGTGTGTGTGTGTGTGTGAGAGAGAGAGAGAGAGAGAGAGAGAGAGAGAGAGAGAGATTTTGTAAAAGGTGATCAGTGAAGGCCTCTCTGCTGAGGAGACATTTGAGCAAAGACCTTAATGAAGAGCAGGAGTGAGTCATGAAAATGTTGGAGGAGAGAGGGCCTAGGAGTTTGCTAGGAAGTCAAGAAGTGGGTAGTGGGAGCGGGAAGTAGGATTGGGAAGATTCCAAGATGACACTAGAATGTCCTGTAAGCATGGAACAACTCATGATTCAGGGATGCAGCAGAGAGGAGAGACAATGGCCTCTGACAGAGCTGGGCCCTGCTCCCACTGAAACCAGAGGGAAGATGGGATGCAGAATAGGTGCAAGCAGGTGGAAGATATGATGAGAAGACAGGAAGTTGGGTATAACTGCTTCTGACTTTTTAATGGAGTGTGAGGCTGACTGATGGGCCATGGGGGTTCACAGGTTTGAAGAGAAATAAAAAGATGAGGAATGATTTTTCTGGTGGTCCAAAAAGCAAATCACAAGGCATTGTTTGTGAACTTTTAATGTGGGAATGAATCATTTGGGGACTATTCAAATCAGACCCTGATTCAGTAGGTCTGGTTGGATCTTTGAGCTTTTGCATTTGCCAAAACCTCCCTGGCAGTGCATGTGCTGTCTGTCCAGGACAACCTTTTATGTAGGATTTGTAGGAAATGGGTGGGGACCTTTGAGGTTTCTGGCCTTCAATTTAAATAAGGGCAGTTACCCTGGTTGGTGTTCTTCTTCCCTGGTTAGGTACAGGGATGGAATAAGGGATAATTGGGTGTAATCGAGGCCGAAGAGAGAGCCAAGGAGTTAGTAGTATTTATGAGGAAGCATTTTTAATGATGGACATTTAACCTCAGCAGAGCCATGAAGGAAGTGAAAAACTAAGATATGACAGATGATGAAAAAGTGATAGGACCAATGAATCAGGGACCTTGATGAGGTAAAAAAAAAAATTGCTGTGGTGGGAGCATTAGAGGCAATAAGCTAGGAAGAGGGGAAGAGGTGGTCCAAAAGTAAAGGGCTTCAAATGGAGATTTAGAGGTGATGACAAGTGTATGACCTCCTGAGTGGAAAGCTCAAGATCTCTTGAGGTGAGAAGGTCAAGGAATAGAGAGGCCAAATAACACTCCCCAAATAACAACAGAAATGGCTTGTGGAGAGGACAGAAAATGGCGGCGGAGTAGACGGACATGTCTGGAGCTTTGTCGCTGGGCAGAGGGAGAGAGAGCGGCTGAGAGTTGCATGGGGAGTGTTTGTTGGCAAGCTAGGAGTCAGTTGTCCGCCAGGGGAAGGCAGAGAACTGCTGGAAGGGGCTCTCCCTGCCAGGCAGCCCCACTGCCACGGGGTTTTTGTCCCCCGGAGCCACCAGCGTGAACGCGGAGCCCGAGCCATCTTGCAGTGGGAGGTGGATGTCTGTGGCGGTCTGAAGCCTGTGGCTGGGCACCCATCGAGCAGCCAGGAACCCGGGGATCCAGAACTCCGCTCTCCAATCGGCGCAGACACGCGGCGGAATCAGAGATCCACAGAGCACACGGAAAGGAGAGAGCACTACATAACCAGACACCCAGAGAAGAAAGACCATGGGCAGAAAAAGAAACAGCCCACAAAAGACAGAAAGGCAGGTTTCACCAGAAAAGGAAGTAAACGAAATAGAACCACAAATAAGCCTACCAGAGAAAGAGTTCAGAGAAATTATCATAATGTGGTTGAAAAGAATGGAAGACACATTTGACAATATGAGTAAGAGCCTAGAAGAGGTGAAGAAGCATGAAGAAGAAATGCAGAAGAAACTAGAGGAGGTGCAGAATAAACAAGAAGAAATGCAGAAGAAACTAGAGGAGGTGCAGAATAAACAAGAAGAAATGAATAATGACATCACTGTTGTAAAGAACTCAATAGAAAGCATCAAAAGTAGACTAGAAGAAGCAGAGGACCGCATCAGTGAGCTAGAAGACACGGTAGGAAAAAATACCCAAGTACAGCAGCTTCTAGAAAAAAAAGTTAAAAAGCAAGAGGAGAGTGTAAGGGAACTTTGGGATAACATGAAAAAAAATAACATCCGCATAATTGGGGTTCCAGAAAGAGGGGAAACTGAACAAGGATTAGAGAACGTGTTTGAAGAAATAATGACAGAAAATTTCCCCAATATAGAAAAGAAAAAACCCACACAAATCCAAGAAGCTCACAGAGTCCCAAGCAAAATGATCCCCAACAAACCGACACCGAGGCACATTATAATTAAATTGGCAAACACCAACGACAAAGTAAGAATCTTAAAAGCAGCCAGAGAGAAACAGAAAGTTACCTACAAAGGAACCCCCATAAGACTAGCTACTGACTTCTCAACAGAAACTCGTCAGGCCAGAAGAGAATGGAATGAAATATACAAAGTCATGCAAAGGAAGGGTCTGAATCCAAGAATACTGTACCCTGCAAGGCTCTCAATCAAAATTGAAGGTGAAATCAAAAGCTTCACAGACAAAAAAGGACTAAGGGAATATATTACCACCAAACCAGCAATGCAAGAAATGTTAAAAGGTCTGCTGTAATAAAAAGAAAGAGGAAGCGAAGAAGGAACTCGGGGGTAAGGACTAAAAATGGCAACAGATAAGTACTTATCAATAATAACTTTAAATGTAAACAGATTAAATGCTCCAATCAAAAGACATAGGGTAACCGATTGGATAAGAAAACATGATCCATATATCTGTTGTCTGCAAGAAACCCACCTTAGGAAAAGAGACACACACAGATTGAGGGTTAAGGGATGGAACATGATACTTCAGGCAAATGGAAATGAAAAAAAAAGCTGGGGTTGCAATACTTATATCTGACAAATTAGATCTCAAAGTGAAGGACATAACAAGAGATAAAGAAGGCCACTTCATAATACTAAAGGGAACAATCCAACAAGAAGAAATAACTCTGGTAAACATATATGCACCCAATATAGGAGCACCTAAATACATAAAAACACTCTTGGAGGATATTAAGGGAGAGATTGACAGCAATACAATCATAGTAGGAGACTTTAATACCCCACTGTCACCACTGGACAAATCCTCTAAACAAAAAATCAGCAAAGAAACATCAATCCTAAATGACTCACTAGACCAGATGGAATTAATTGACATCTTCAGAATATTTCACCCCAAAGCCACAGAATATACATTCTTCTCCAGTGCACATGGGTCATTTTCAAAGATAGATCATATGTTGGGTCATAAGAAAAGTCTCTTCAAATTCAAGAAGATAGAAATCATATCAAGCATTTTCTCAGACCACAGTGGCATAAAACTGGAAATCAACCATAATAAAAACAATAGAAAGAAATCAAACACATGGAGAATAAACAGCATGCTTTTAAACAACGACTGGGTAACCAGAGAGATCAAGGAAGAAATAAAAAACATCATGGCAACAAATGACAATGACAACACAACAATACAAAATTTATGGGACACAGTGAAAGCAGTCTTGAGAGGGAAGTTCATAGCCCTACAAGCCTACTGCAAAAATCAGGAAATAATGGTAATAAATCACCTAAACCTACAACTCAAAGAGCTAGAACGTGAGCAACAAGAAAAGCCCAGTGTACTCAGAAGGAAGGAAATAGTGAAGATCAGAGCGGAGATAAACAACTTGGAGACCAAAGAAACAATTCAAAAGATTAACAAAACAAAGAGCTGGTTCTTTGAAAGGATAAACAAGATTGACGGACCCCTAGCCAGGCTCACCAAGAAGCAAAAAGAGAAGACCCAAATAAACAAAATCAGAAATGAAAGAGGAGAAATAACTACAGACCCTGTGGAAATACAAAGGATTGTTAGAAAATACTATGAACAACTCTATTCCAACAAATTGGACAACCTGCAAGAAATGGACATTTTCCTAGAAAAATATAACCTCCCAAAACTCAATGAGGAGGAAGCCAAACATCTCAATAGTCCAATAACTATGGAAGAAATTGAAGCAGTAATCAAAAAGCTTCCAGCAAATAAAAGCCCGGGTCTAGATGGCTACACAGGAGAGTTTTACCAAACATTGAAGGAAGAATTAAAACCTATCCTCCTCAGACTATTCAAAAACATTCAAGAGAAGGAATACTACCAAACACCTTCTATGAAGCCAGCATCACCCTAATACCAAAACCAGATAAAGACAACACAATGAAAGAGAATTATAGGCCAATATCTCTCATGAACATAGATGCCAAAATCCTCAACAAAATTCTAGCAAACTGGATCCAGCAGTACATCAGAAAGATCATACACCATGACCAAGCAGGATTCATCCCAGGAATGCAGGGATGGTTCAATATCCGCAAATCAATAAATGTGACACATCACATAAACAAATTGAGAGATAAAAATCACATAGTCATATCAATTGATGCAGAAAAAGCATTTGACAAAATCCAACATCCTTTCTTGATAAAAACTCTCAGCAAAGTGGGAATAGAAGGATCATACCTCAACATCATAAAAGCCATATATGATAACCCCATAGCTAACATCATACTCAATGGGCAAAAACTAAAACCATTTCCCCTAAGAACAGGAACAAGACAGGGATGCCCACTCTCACCTCTCCTGTTCGATATAATACTGGAAGTATTAGCCATTGCAATTAGACAACAAGAAGAAATAAAAGGCATCCAAATTGGAAAAGAAGAAGTAAAGCTCTCCTTATTGGCAGATGACATGATATTGTACATAAAAAACCCAAAGGATTCCATTCCAAAACTAATTTACTTAATTAATGAATTCGGCAATGTAGCAGGATACAAAATTAATGCTAAGAAGTCTGTGACATTTCTATACACTAACAGTGAAATTATAGAAAGAGAAACTAAAAAAGCAATCCCATTTACCATCGCACCAAAAAAATTAAGATACCGAGGAATAAACCTAACTAAAGAGGTAAAAGACCTTTATGCAGAAAACTACAGGACACTGAAAAAAGAGATAGAGGAAGATGTTAACAGATGGAAGAGCATATCATGCTCATGGATTGGGAGAATCAACATCATTAAAATGTCCATACTACCCAAAGCAATCTACAGATTCAACGCACTACCCATTAAAATATCAATGACATATTTCACAGACCTACAAAAAATTCTTCATAGATTCATCTGGAACAAAAAAAGACCACGGATAGCTACAGCAATTCTGAGAAAAAAGAATAAAATAGGTGGGATCTCAATACCAGACTTCAAGCTATACTACAAAGCAACTGTTCTCAAAACAGCCTGGTACTGGCACAAGAACAGACATATAGATCAATGGAATAGAATAGAGAACCCAGATATCCACCCAAACCACTATGCTCAATTAATATTTGACAAAGGAGGCATGAACATTCAATGGAACCAAGATAGCCTCTTCAATAAATGGTGTTGGGAAAATTGGACAGATACATGCAAAAAATTGAAACTGGACCACCAACTTACACCAAATACAAAAATAAACTCAAAATGGATACAGGACTTAAACATTAGAAGGGAAACCATAAAAATACTAGAGGAATCCACAGGCAGCACAATCTCAGATATATGCCGAAAGAACTTCTTCACAGATACTGCTCCAAAGGCAATGGAAGCTAAAGAAAAAATAAACAAATGGGACTACATCAAAATAAAAAGCTTTTGCACAGCAAAAGAAACCATCAACAAAACAACAAGAAAGATCAATGCATGGGAGAACATATTTGCAAATGCTATCACTGATAAAGGATTAATCTCCAAAATCTACAACCAACTTATACAACTTAATAAAAGGAAGATGAAGGATCCAATAAAAAAATGGGCAACAGACCTAAATAGAACCTTTTCAAAAGACGACAGAAGGAAAGCCAAGAGACACATGAAAACATGTTCAAAGTCATTAATCATCCGAGAGATGCAAATCAAAACGACAATGCGATGCCATCTTACACCTGTCAGAATGGCAATCATCAACAAATCAACAAACGACAAGTGTTGGCGAGGATGCGGAGAAAAGGGAACCCTTGTGCACTGTTGGTGGGAATGCAGACTGGTGCAGCCACTGTGGAGAACAGTATGGAGTTTCCTCAAAAAACTAAAAATGGATCTCCCATTTGACCCTGTAATACCACTCTTAGGAATTTATCCTAAGAAATTACAAACACCAATCAGAAAGGATTTATGCACCCCTATGTTCATAGCAGCACAATTTACAATAGCCACAATTTGGAAACAGCCTAGGTGCCCGTCAGCAGATTAGTGGATCAGAAAACTGTGGTACGTCTACACAATGGAATTCTATGCTGCCATTAAAAAGAAGGAATTCCTACCATTTGCAGTAACCTGGTTGGAACTGGAGAGCCTTATGCTTAGCGAAATAAGCCAGTCAATGAAGGAGAAGCATCACATGATCGCACTCATTGGGGGATAATAAAGAACATTATAAACTGATGAACAAAAGGATAGATACAGAGACAGTAAAGCTTCAAACAGACTGTGAAATTACAGCAGGAAGATTAAAGTTAGGTGAGGTAGATAAGAGATCAATCAAAGGACTTGTATCTATGCACATAATCATAACCAATGAACATAGACACTGGGGGGTTGGGGTATACCTGGGAGGGAGGGGGGGCAATGGGGAGATATGTATAAAAATTAATTTAAAAAAAAAAGAAAAAAAAAGAAATGGCTTGTGAAAATGAAGGCAGTGACAGGGAGGCTGGCAGACAAAAGCAAACAAGAGGGGTGGCAGGTTTTTAGTTTGATGGTGTGAACGTTGAAGAAGCTCTGTACAGCACTCTGCCAGGTTCTAAGGATATGAGACAGACACTGTCCCTCTCCTAAGTGAAATGGGAAGCCATGAGGGTTTTAGGCAAGTGCTATGGACTGAATGTTTGTGTCCTCCACAAATTCATATGTTAAATTTTAATGATATTTGAGGGGGGGGCTTAGGATGTAACCAGGACATGGGATTAGTGCCCTTATAAAAGAGACCTCAGAGCACTTTGCCCTTTCCACCATATGAGGACACAGAGAAGAGACTATGAACTCTGAAGTGGTTCCTAACCAGATCCCGAATCTGCTGGTGCCTTGATATTGGACTTCCCAGTCTTGAGAACTATGAGAAGTAAATTTCTGTTGTTTGTGAGCCACCCAGTCAGTGCTATTTTGTTATAGCAGCCTACACTAAGACAGTGAGAAATTTACATGATCCAACTGAAATTTTGCAGAGATCTCTCTGACTGCTATATGGAGAATGGATTGGAGAGAGGTTACCTGCACTAGGAGGCTATTATAGTTATCTATACCAGATGATGCCTAAATGTGGACCTCAGACCAGTAGCACCAGCATCACTGAGAACTTGTTAGAGAAATGCACATTCTCGGCCCCATCCAGACCCACTGAATCAGAAACTCCCAGGTGGGATCCCGAAATCAGTTTTAACAAGCTCTCCCAGTGATTAAATGCAAGTTAAAGTCAGACAAAAGAAGATGATGCTTTGGTTTATGGCAGTGAAAAGGGTGTGGATGGAGCTGTACCTCAGTGGAGGAAGAACTAGGGATGTGTGGGTGAGGGAATGGAAGTCACTAGGTTTTGGGGGAAATGGGAGCATTGTGCATTGGAATGGAAAGGGTGGAGAAGGAGCCAACTTTTAGGGCAACATCAAAAGTTCAGTTCTGTCCATGGTGCAGGCAAATACGTTCCAGAGAAGTTAGCCGGAAAGTGAAGTTGTGGGTAAGAACCGCATTCCACAGTAGTGCCCAGCATGCAATTGGATATGTGCTTCTGCAGGAGAAGGGCACTGGCCACTGTGGAACATGGTGTGACAACGTCATCCAGGCTTTCTGTCTAGTGAAGTTTGTCAACATGTCATGCCTATAGCTGGGGACACTGTGGAAATAGCACTGAACTTGGAGCGCAGAGGAGTCAGACCCTGGGTTTAAGTTGCTGCCTCTCCAGTCATTTTATCTCTGTGAGCTGCAGCTTGTACATCTCTTCAGTGTGAATTATGGTATCTGTCCTAACTGTGTAAAAGGACTATGATTAGAGCCAATGCAAGTAAAACTACATTGGTATTTCTAAATCATTTTACAAATATAAGGAAGATAGTATTCTAAATATTTCTATAATTATTGTAAGATTCTAGGGTCAGAACTGGTTTCTGGCTGGCAGCTGCCCACTTGTTGTGATATGATGACAGTAGAAAAATGACCAATCCTTCCAAATATAGTTCCCCTTCTGGTCATGACCTGCAATCTACATTACAAGGTCATTCCTTTGACTGGACTTTGAGCCAGGGAAGGTATCACTCTTCATAAAATTTTTTTTATCATTCATTTACCACATGTCAAATGCTGGTGTTACATCCATCACTTCATGTGCTCGGTGGGGATTCTGTGCACTGGATATTACTATCCTCATTTTACCGATGAGGATATTGGGCTTGGAGACCAGGTAACTTGCCTGAATTCATAGAACTTGTGAGGGGCAGAGCCAGGCCTGACTCTTCTTCTGCCTTCCTCTGAATGCTGAACTCTCCCTGCTCCTGCAGCTTGGGATGGGCAGGATGAGACCACTGGACACTAGGTGCTCAGTGAGAGTGCTCAGTGAGAATGGGGAGACAGAAAGGGTGCTTTGGCCTGAAGCTTGAATTCTGTAGGCTCTATGCAAGGCACAAGACTTTCAGCTCTTCTTTATGACTTTCACTCGCAAGCATCTTTCAAGTGTCTTTGCTTTCTATGTCACCCAATAATATTTTCTTATATGTTGGTGATGACATCTTTGAACAAAGATGTTAGAAGATCAAAGCGTTCTGGGAGGGACTCAGTCAGATCAGCCCATCGTGTCCTCTAACCTATAGACCAAATAAATACACAAGGGGGGGGGGGGGGGCGCGCATCGAGGCTGTCTCTGTGAGAGGATCTCTTTTCCAGAGTTCTCAATACAGTTCGTCTTGCACATGGACCACATCATGCCTTGTGCCCTGGGCAGGAAAGATTGTAAAAGCTGCTGCAGTTGATGGCACCAGCTGGTAACATGAGACACCAGCAGTGCCAGGAAGAAGCCTGTGCTCCTGGTTTCACAAGCACAGAAAGGACCACGTTCTCAGGCTCAGGGGTGATTAGTGCAACAGAGAGAACCAGAATCCCAGGCTCCCAGTGGTTCCTCTAAATCACTCCTATCATTTTAAAAAAGAATTGCTACAAAAAAAGAAACAAAAACAAAAAAACAGAAAGAATTGTCATCTTTTGCATGAACATGGCCTTCATTAAAAAGTGTTTTCTGATATTCTCTTGGTGTCTGTTCTCCAATGAGCACTATTCTACTGCATTACAAATATACACCTTTCCATGGCTTCATGTAGCCTCAGAACTCCTGCCCAATGGATGGATGAGTGGATGAATGGATACATGGATGGATGGATATGTGGATGAATGGGTGGGTGAATAGGTGGGTGGATGGATGATTGCAGAAAAGAGTAGGAGAATACCACATGGATAGCTTCAGAGTACCAATTCAGTGACAGGCCATGGATAGCAAACAGTGGGGTGGTGAGGGCTTAGGGTAAAGGGGTGGGAGTGCGAGGGGGGAGGAAGGGGTGGGTTGGAGGGGAGTCGATGGAGGGAAAAAGGGGACACATGTAATACTTTCAACAATAAAGATTTTTTTAAACCTACACGATAGAAAAAAATGCAGTGACTGGGAGCATCAAATTAACAATGGTTAGCTTTTCTGGCACAGAAGGCCATGTCTTGGAAGAAAAACTCTGTCATTGACAGGCAGTGGGATACATGTAGCTACTGCCTTTTTTTTTTTTCTGACCCCTGATCTATAATCTTTTTTTATTCTCTTCTATTTTATTTTTTAAAATAAATCTTTATTGTTCAGATTATTACAGATGTTCCTCTTTTTCTCCCCATAGCTCCCCTCCACCTGGTTCCCCAACCACCTCATGCCCTTACTCTCTGCCACTGTCCTCAACTATAGGTATAAGATTTTTGTCCAGTCTCTTCCCGAACCTCTCACACCTCCTTTCCCCCAAGAATTGTCAGTCCACTTCCTTTCTATGCCCCGATTCTATTACACTCATCAGTTTATTCTGTTCATCAGATTTTTTATTCACTTAATTTTTAGATTCACTTATTGATAGGCATGCATTTGTTGTCATTTTGCTGACTCCCTCAATGGAGAGGCAGTAAACAATTAAACCCCTTGCTCATAAACTGTTCTCAATGCTCATTGGGAGTGGCTGTGAAAACCAACTTTCTTGAGTATTAGAGAAGGGGAGAAAAGAAAGCAAAAAACACCAGGGTATAAAAAGAATCGCCAGTGTATACAATAGCAACAGCAGGTTTCCTGGGAGAAAGGAAAGGATTAATAAAGGCTGCTTGGCTTTCTTGCCCGTGGGGTCTTTGGCTGGGCCCCTGACGAGGTCTGCGAATCACTTGGCCTTCTCTGGAGGGCTGGACGCTCAGAGCTCCTTCTGGCCACAAAGGTGCCTTGCTAGGGTACACTCAGCAAAGCACCGGAAGCACTTGCCCGGATGTGAGGGGGACAATGGGGGGCGGGGAGCGCGCTTGGGAGTGAGAGAGGCTTCCCTCCCCCCCAACCCCCCGAGTTAACACAAATCCACGGCTGGCAGGGAGCGACGTGAAAGGAGGAGGCAGTAGGAAGGAAGACAGCTAGACTTGAACCATCCACCAGGCCTCATTCTGTTCTTCGCCAGGCGCTTGGAAACAGGGGCGAATTGTGGAGACAGCACGCCCTCTAGAGGTCTACCTGAGGAACAAGGGTTGCTTCCAAGACAAGGCTGAATAAAGCATTTGGACTAGGCCAATGCAAAGAAAGGGTGGGAAGGGGTTGCAAGGAATGGGCAATGCTTTTGACCCCGTTTTCTGGGACGAATTGTGTTGTTCTGGGCTGCAAACATTGCACAGCTCCTCCGTTACCCCAGGAGGCAGGATGTCTTAAGACAGAGGAAGATGGAGTAGGTCACTGAACAATAGGTCGGTTGGAGTTTAGAGGTAGGTGGTGGTTCACGCTCCGGCCAAGCGCACCCAGGCGTTGCACCTGTGCCCTGAGTTTCTTGGAAACGGCTGAAATAACTTTTGTAACCTTTGGATTGTCATTGTAACTGCCCTAACTCCCTCTTGTGGTTTCCGAGTATAAATTTGCTGTAATACCTGTGGTCTGCACTGCAGTTCAGCCTTTGCTGCGGTGAAGTGCTGCAACTGCAGTCGCTGGCCAACTTAATAAAGACTCATAAATTTTTATCTCTATCTCTGGTGGTCGTCTCTTGCGGGTTGCCTCACAACAGTGTCACAACAGCTTGCATCCCCAGAGTGCTGAACTGGCCACCGTCAGCTAGCTGAAAAAGCTACTTGGTTTGTTCAAGCAGGAAAGATTCAGATTCAACTAACATTTACTAAGCACCTACTTATGTTCCAAACCTTGTGCTGGATACTTTCACTTACATGTTTTCATTTAAATTTCTAAACAACATTGTGGGGGGAAGTTTATCTTCTGGGTTTCTGATCAAATATCTGAAGCAATCTAAGGGAAGTGATTTGCACACAGTTGAAACACGGCTACATCAGGATTTGTGTTAGTTGGCTATGGCTGCCATAACAAAGTACCAAAAGCTAGATGGCGTAAAATTATTGAACTTCTCTGAGCCTCAGTTTCCTCATCTCAGAAAAGCTTCATAGAGTATTTCTGAGATGCGAAGGCCGTGATGTAGACAAAGTACTTGGATAGTTCCCATAGTTAGAGGGTCCATGGGAGAATTTTTTTCAGCCTGCAGTACCAGAAATAATTGGGCTTTTCCCTGAGAAATCATGCCAAAACAAAACCTTGGGAATCATGTAACTAGTGAATTCTTTTCTTTGCATTTGTTACTAGGTAACTTAGGGCCAAATTTGTAGCCTGTTTTTATGCCTGCATTTTAAAACTAGGAATTATCTATGGTTTCACCTTGTCTTTCCTAACTGATGTTATTTTCCTTTTGCCTTGATTTCTTTACAAAATGCTCTTTCTTATTGTGTATAATGCATATTTTGAAGTTATCGCTAATAAATAATAAATGCATGTAGATTTTCATCACTTTAGTAGTCCTCAAATTAGAAGAGCTTGTGTCTGAAAATCTTGTTTATACATTTCTCAATGTAAACTTACAAATGCATTGTTTTCATACAAGCAACATTCTAAAGTGTAATTGGGTTCCTGGCCAGTCCCTAAGCATCTATCTATTGGTATAATGGCAATATTCATTACATCCCAGGCCACCATTTACAATTCTGTTTCTCTGGCTATACCATCAGAGTATCAGTAGAGTTCATGAATGACATGTTTTCCCCTGATCCAGCTATAGATGTGTTCCCCATCCATTGAGTTGTTATTTTTCTTATTCCTCTATGTCAGCTTCTACTACAAGGGTGGGAGTGAGACTATGTTAAGGAAGGAAGACTTAGAGCTCTGACAGTGGGATAAGGGGAGTGGGAAAAGAAAAAGAAAACTGGTGGCTTAAACAATAGAAATTTATTATCTCGCAGTTTTGGAAGCTAGAAGTCTGAAATAAGGTGTTGGAGGATTCAGAGGGAAGTGTCTAGTTCAGGCCTTTCTTAGCTTGTAGATGGTTGTCTTCATGTTGATGCTATGTTTCTCCTAATGCATGTCAGCCTCCAAATTCCCCTTTTTATAGAGACACCAGTTATGTTGGGTTAATGACCACATTTTAACTTGATTATCTTTATAAAGAGACTATCTCCAAATAAAGCCATATTCTGAGATAGTGGGGATTAGAAGTTCAACATATGACTTTGGGGGGAACAATTCAACACAAAACAACCCAGAACTACTGATACTATGCCTGGCATTTGCCTGCTTTTTCAAGTACAGGTTCTCAAACTTGTACATTAGATTAACTTGAAGAATATTTTTAAACTAGAGGCCTGGTGCATGAAATTCGTGCACATGGAGTGTGTCCCTCAGCCCAGCTGCACCCTCTCCAATCTGGGACCCAGGACTGCTGGCTCCCAACTGCTCCCCTGCCTGTCTTCCTGATCACTCCCTACCCTGCCAGCCTGATTGCCCTAATTGATGCCTAACTGCTCTTCCCTGCTGGCCTGGTCACCCCTAACTGCCCTCTCCTGCCAACCTGGTCATCCCTAACTGCCTCCTCTACCAGCCTCATGGCCCCTAACTGCTCTTCCCTCCTGGTCTGGTCCTCCACAACTGCCCTCCCCTGCAGGCCTGGTCACCCCTAACTGCTCTCCCTTGCAGGCCTGGTCCCTTCCAACTGCCCTCCTCTGCTGACCATCTTGTGTCCATATGGGGGCAACCATCTTGTGTGTTGGAGTGACAATCTATTTGCATATTAATATTTTATTAGATAGAATATTTATGCCTGCATTCCACTCCCACAGATTATGATTTAATTGATACAGGGTATATCAAGACATTAGGATTTTAAAAACCTCCTTAGGTGGTTCTAAGAGCAGTGAAGTGAGAATCACTGTCTTAGAGGGTCTATTTATCACCATTTCTGAGCTCCACCCCAGAGGAAGATTGCACTCTGTCTAGGAGAAGGAGGCCACATTTCTACTGTACCTTTTAACATTATTTAAGCACATTTGCTTCTCACACCTATAGAATTAGGACTTCCATAGTTTCTTTTCTTTTTTTTTTAGCATTTGAACATTTGGGTTTATTCTCTTGGAAGTCTCTTTCTTTCTTTTAAAAAAAATCTTTATTATGTTTTTTCTTTACTGATTAAGGTATTATATATGTGTCCTTATCTCTCCATTGCCCCTCCAACCCCCAATCATGCCCTCAACCCCTGTTGTCTATGACCATTGGTTAGGCTTACATGCACGCATACAAGTCCTTTGGTTGATCTCTCTCCCTTACCCCCACCCTCCCCTACCTTTCTTCTGAGGTTTGATGATCTGATTAATGCTTCTTTGTCTTTGGATCTGTTTTTGTTCATCAGTTTATGTTGTTCATTACATTCCACAAATGAGTGAGATTATGTGATGTTTATCTTTCTCTGATAGGCTTATTTCACTTAGAAAATGGTCTCAAGTCCCATCCATGCTGTTGCAAATGGTAAGAATTCCTTCTTTTTTATAGCAGGGTAGTATTCCAGGGTAGATGTATCACAGGTTTTTAATCCATTCATCTGCTGATGGGCTCTTAGGCTGTTTCCAAATCTTAGCTATGGTAAATGGTTACTACAGTTTCTTAATAAATGTCTGAAGAAGTAAAGAAGGCAAAAGAATCACAGAGAAAGAAATGCAAAGCGGTGGGAAAGGAATTGGAAAATTCTTGAAATAGAGATATTTCTGGATAAAGGAGATTCCTGGTACTCATTGAAGAAAATGTTAGCACAAATGGTGCCCAATGATGGGATTTGCCTGCCAGTGATACCAAACAAAGGCATCAAATCAGACTCACAACTTTAGGTTTAATAGTTGTGCTCAAGGTAAGGACTAACTAACCTTGGGTTACTGCTTCCCCTCCCCCTCTGTACTTCTAGGACTGGCAAATTATAGTCCAAGAAGGTCTCCTTCTAATGTTGAACATCTCTGGAAGAAAAAGAGTGAAGTGCTGACTTCATTATTTTGTGAAGTAGGAATTGAGTGACTGATTTTCCTGTGTCCTAGCTTCTTTCCTCACTTGTGGCTAATCCATCCCCACCCTCTGGGTTAATTGGAGTTGACTGGGAATGAGCTAAAGTAAAAGGTAGGCGTTTGGAAAGTAGAAATAGAACTACTGTGTGTAGACTTCCCATATATGTATACTAGAGGAAGAGTATTTATCTCCAAGGGAAAAATGAATTCACATGTCCAGTAAGAGATTTGAGAAGCACAACTATTTGAAATAAAAAACAACATATTAGATTATAGAATCCAAGTACACATATGAAAACAAATAACTCAATAATTTAATATTGGCCTAATATGCATACAAATAGATAAATATATAACAGCAATATATATAAGAATAAGAAAAAATTTTTTAAAAGGTTAGGAATAGAAAATTTAATAGTTTAAGCAAACACCTCAGATGGATAAATAACAGAATGAATAGAGCTCAGAACAAATTAGAAAGACCAGGTGGAGGAAATCTTTCAGAATGAAGAAGGAAATGACAAAAACATATAAAATATAAAGTAAAATGTAGGCATTTGGAAAGTAAAAAATGGAACTACTGTGTGTATAATAAGAATCCTAGAAAGGCAGGGGGGAAAATGAAGAGAAAGAAATGTTTAAAGAAATATTGAAATAATTTTCTGTAATTATAAAAAATGGAAGCTTAAAAGAGTTTTAGAAGATAAGTTTTAAAAAATCCACACCACGGTATTTTATAGTAAATTTAAGAATTTCAAAGAAGCAGAGAAAATTCTAAATGACTGTAAAGAAAAAGATCACAAAAACATCACAGAAGTCATTGACATCAGCTTTCTAAATAGCAACAATTGATTTAAAAAAATAGTAAAGTGGTATTTTTAAAGTACAAAAAAAAAAAAGAACTTAGAACCAGCACCTATCCCATGTCTATACTGCCATTCAAAAGCAAAGCCAAGATAATAATTATTCTCATACATAGAAGTCCTTAGAAAATTTATCATACAAAGACTACATTGAAATTCTTTAGGACAAAGGGCTTAAATAAGGGGTGAGAAAACTAGTAGATGTCATAAGAGATATGTGAGGTAAAGAGGATCAAGTGCATTGGTAAATTTATTTGACTTAAAAGAATAGCTGTGACTTAAAAAAAGAAGTTACATATCCATAAATTGCGTGAAAGTGTAGGTAATATGATATAAGTTTGGGGAGTAGAGATTAAGAGATATGAGTGTATAAGAAAGCTTTCTTCTTATTAGGGTGAAATTACAGCAATTAATTTAAAGAAAAGGTTAACAATAAATACAGAAATGTGGGTCAAACTGAAATTAAGATCACAGAAAGAGTTCCAAATCTATAAATAATTACAATAAATATACACAAACTAAATCCACCAATTAAAGACAAAAATTGATTAATTGGACTTTTTAAAAATGTGCTATTGACAAGAGACAAATTTAAAGCATAAGGAAATACAAAGGTTGTATAATGAATGGAACCATATAAATTAGTAAAATACTAATAAAAATAAAGCTGTTTATTTACAGTAATATTAGATAAAATTGACAAAAAGTGAGAAGTACACAAAATATATGCAGTTAATAAACAAATCATTAAAAAATTATGAAGAAAAAAATGATGAAATGCCAGACAGAAATAGATAGATCTACCATATTAATGGGAAATTTCAACATTCCTCTCTTGATTGTTAATAGGTTGAGCAGACACCACCCCATTCCCAAATATATTTAAAATTCATTGCAGAAAATAAAGGTAGACATGATTTAGAACTTGTGATAGGTAAATATATTTTAAAGAAGACACAAAAATGTTGACTGTAAAAGAAAAGATTGATCAATACTACTATATAATATTAAGAACTTTTGTTTATCGAAGTTAGGTTAGAGAAAATGAAAAGTTATATATAAGAGATATTCAAAATGCATAAATTAGGTAAAGAATTTGTATCAATCTACAAAGAACTTCTACAGATCAGTAAAAGGAAAAAGTATAAGCAGCTAAATATTTTAAAAAAGAACAATGTTTTCACAGAATAGGAAACACATGGCCAATAAACTCATGAAGAGCTATTGAACACAATTATTCATTGGGAACTACAAATCCAGACTGCAATGACATTCAATTTTATATTCATTCAGTTGATAAAAATTTAAATAGTCTGATAATACTGAGTCTTATTCAATGCTGGTGGGAGTATAAATTTTTGTAACTACTTCAGAAAATAATTTGGCATTTTTTTCTGAAATGTGGACATTTATATATCATTAGTAGAAGCCTGGTTCACGAAACTTGTGCACTGGGGGGTGGTGTCCCTCAGCCTAGCCTGTACCCTCTCCAATCTGGGACCCCTTGGAAATCCCTCTCACAATCCAGGACTGCTGGCTCCCAGCCACTTGCCTGCCTGCCTACCTGATTGCCCCTAACCGCTTCTGCCTGCCAGCCTGATCATCCCTAACCACTCCCCTACTGGCCTGATTGCCCCAACTGCCCTCCCCTGCCAGCCCATTGCCCCCCACTGCCCTCCTCTGCCAGCCCAGTTGCTCTCAATTGCCCTCCCTTGGCAGCCCAGTCACCTCCAACTGCCCTTGCCTGCCAGCCTAGTCACCCCTAAGTGCCCTCCCCTGCGAGTCTGGTCACCCTCAACTTCTCTCCTCTGCTGACCTAGTCATCCTTACCTTTCCTCCCCTGCAGGCCTGGTTGCCCCCAACTGACCTCCCCTGCCAGACCGGCCACCATTAACTGCTCTCCCCTGTAGGCCTAGTCCTCCCAACTTTCCTCCCGCCCCTGCAGGCCCAATCACCCTCAACTGCCCTCCCCTGTTGGCCTGGTTGACCCTAACTGCTCTCCCCTGATGACCTGATTGCCCACAACTGCCCTCCCCTGTTGGCCATCTTGTGGTGGTCACCTTATGACCACATAGGGTGGCCATCTTGTGCAAGGGCATGATGGTCAATTGGCGTATTACCTCTTTATTATATAGGATGGTTGAATTGTGTCCCCCCAAAAGATATATTGAAGTCTTAACTCCTGGAACCTTATTTGGACTTTGCAGATGTAATTAGTTAAGTAATATGACATCATATTGAAGTATAATCCAATGACTGAAGAGAAAAGACAGAAACACACAGGGAAGAAGGCCATGTGAAGATGGCCAAGATTGGGGTGGAGTCTACAAATCAAGAAATGTCAAGGATGGCCAGCAATCATCAGAAGCTAAGAGAGAGAGATGGAACAAATGTTTCCTCAGAGCTTCCAGTAGGAACCAATCCTAATGATACCTTAATTTTGAATTTCTACCCTCCAAAATTCTGAGAGAATAAATTTATGTTACTCTGAGCCTCCCAGTGTGTGATAATTTGTTATAGCAGTGCTGTGAGTCTAATTCACATACCTAATGACCCACCAATTCTACTCAGGACTAGGCCCAACAAAAATGTTTTCCATGTGTACAGAAAGTAGCCATATAGTACTTTTTTTCACAAGAGCAAAACTTTACAAAGAACCTAAAAGTTTAGCTATTGAAGATAGAATAAATAAATTGTATAAATCTATACAATGAAATATTATTCACCAATCAAAGTGAATGAACTATAGCAACACACAAAAATATGGGTGATTCTTAGCAATATAATATTAAGAGAAAAAATTATAAAATGTTACATATGGTATTATACCCTTTTAAATAAAGCTAACACTGAGTAATATAAAAATTATTCCTCTTATAAATATAGGCAGATTCAACTAAACTACTTAAAAAAGAAGCTAGGGAAATGGTTAATATAGAATTCAACATGATAGTTTTCTTGAGTGGGAAAGGCAGAAGGATGGGATAGTTAGATGTAGGTTATTGTCAAGGTCTTAGTTTTAGCTTTAGATGGTGAGTTCATGAGTGCTTATTAATATCTATATTTACATAAATGTAATCATATCTACTGGAAGAGGTTGCAAGGAAATTGAGGAAAGTATATCATAAACAAGATTATGATTAATCCTAATACATTCCTATGTACCTGGGTTTACTCACTCCTCAAAATAGTTAAGTTTGTCCAGATTGGGTCGTGATTTTACAAACTGGTGTCTAGCTCACTTCTAGTATCTCAAGCATCTGGAAGTCAGAGCCATTTTTTGCAACTAACTCTATGATTAGCGGTGTGGTTAACCAATCTAAATCAAACATGCAAATCTGGCTTGTTCAAGAGATAGTGTGCAAATTTAATTAGAAAGCTCAATTGGTTAAAATAAAGGAATCCAGAGATTGACTATTCTGTGAGGTAAAATGGAATTAGTTCCTATAAAAAGAAGGGTGGGTGGAAGTTGCTGGAGATATAGATTTGGCAGGAAAACATGAAATCACAACCTTGAGAAAATAAGCACCAATCAGGGATTTTAGCAGGGATGAAAAACAAAACACAGGTGGAAGAGAACAGGAAAATACAATCTTTACTGTCTATAGGTCAGAATATAAAGTTTTGGCTGTGCTCTTGTTGGCACACATTCCTATTATCTATTTTTGAAATGATGGAGCTGCTTTTCAGCTTTAAAAATAATATATTTTAGGCACCTCAAGTCGCCTGTATACTGTTGGCAAAAGTGAAGACAGGGTTAACAAAGAACAACAAATTGTTTTATTTGACTATATGAATGCAGTTTAAAATTTTCTTTAAAGGCCTGGTTAGTGTGTTATTCAGTAGCAGCACTGACACAGGGTTCTGGGAAGCTTCAGGGACACCTGCACCCAGAGAGGTTTGCCAGTCAAGAAGAACTGACTGGTCATAATGTGACTTTGCAAAACTTGACAGCTTCAGCGACATAGCATTAGTCTTGAATTTCAGTGCATAGTACTTTCTCCTTCATGGTAAGGAAAAGGATATGAAAAAAGAGAAGGTATGTTTTACACATTTCTTCCCTGTTCTATCCTGCAAATAAGAGGGAAAATATATTACTAAACAAAAAAAATTTAGAAAAATTTGATTTCTTCTCAGGTTTAGAAAAGTTGCTATAGGGATAATCACTGCTACTGTTTACACAAGACATTCCAACTCTGGGAACTAAACTTTGAAGTATTTACTATGCTTAGATAAATCACATATTTTTCCTTGTGAGTACAGCCAGTTCAGGTTTATGCATACTGTTATGCAATTCCCCAAGCACTCTGCCTCGCACAACAATTTCAAAACTACAACTAAAAGACAGAACGGACATCATCCAGAACCACAGGAAAACTGGCTGAGTGGAAATTCTACAACTAGAAGGAAAGAAAGGGGCTCACAGAGACCCAGAGGAGCTGCAAAAAGCTGAGGTACAGAGACACACGCGTGGAGAGAGCGGGTGCTGGCTGGCTTTCTCTGGTGGGAGGGAAACGGAGACTCCCAAAGGCATTGAACCCTCTATCCTATGACACTAAACCCCAGGTCCAGCCGAAACTCATACAGGGGGAGTTTGGACTGTGAAACGGTAGAAGTGCATGGAAATTTGGGGGAGTTGCAGGAGGGCAGCACTATGGCGCAGAAGACCGACTGCTGATTGTCCTGCTGGGTTTCACAAGAGGGCGGGAGACAAAGCATCCCAACTGCACCACTTCTAACTCCACTAAACCCCAGATTCCGGCGAAGTCCTGGGGACACAGATTCATATGGTCCCAGAGTGCAGGGGAGCTGGAAAGGAAGCAGTCTAGAGGCACTGCAAGAGCATGAGTGCACAGGGAACGTTCCAGCGATTACCCAATCACATGAGACTCAGGGGCTGTGGAGGACGGGGCTGA
Source organism: Lasiurus cinereus (assembly GCA_011751065.1). Taxonomy (NCBI): domain Eukaryota; kingdom Metazoa; phylum Chordata; class Mammalia; order Chiroptera; family Vespertilionidae; genus Lasiurus; species Lasiurus cinereus. Next base: position 15,710,860 of record JAAGEH010000012.1, on the reverse strand, counting down.
CTGGAAGTCAAGACGGTCCCTTAAGCCCTGAGACTCCACCCATCCCAAGCTCAACAGAGAGGCTTTTGCAGTTTTGCAAGTCTGGTATTATAAGGCTGAATCCAACACAGACATTCTCATGGCATAGTGAAAATGCTGGAAAAAGGGAAGAGATCACAAATAAAAGAAATGAAGGAACACAAATGACTGGATATAGAGTTCAAAACCACACTTATACGGTTTTTCAAGAATATCCTAGAAAAGATAGATAAAGTTAGTGAGACCAAAGAGGAGATGAAAAAGAACCAACTAGAGATGGACAAGGACCAACTAGAAATTAAACATACACTGACTGAAATAAAAAAATATTATACAGAGACCAATAGCAGACTAGAGGAAGGCAAGAAGCAAGTCAAAAATTTGAAATATAAAGAATCAGAAAACACTCAACTAGAAAAGCAAGAAGAAAAAAGAATCCAAAAATGTGAAGATAATGTAAGGAGCCTCTGGGACAGCTTAAAGCATACCAACATCAGAATTATAGGGGTGCCAGAAGAAGAGAGAGAGCAAGATACTGAAAACCTATTTGAATAAATAATGACTGAAAACTTTCCTCATCTGGTGAAAGAAATAGACTTAAAAGTCCAGGAAGCACACAGAACCCCATATAAAAGGAATCCAAAGAGGACTACACCAAAACACATCACAATGAAAATACCAAGAGCAAAAGACAAAGAGAGAATATTAAAAGCAGCAGGAGAAAAACAGTTAATTACCTACCAGGGAGCACCCATACGAATGTCAACTGATTTCTCAACAGAAACTATGCAGGCCAGGTGGGAGTGGCAAGAAATATTCAACATGATGAATAGCAAGAACTTACAACCAAGAATTCTCTATCCAGCGAAGCTATCATTTAGAATTGAAGGGCAGATAAAGAGCTTCACAGATAAGAAAAAGCTAAAGGAGTTCATCAATACCAAACCAGTATTATATGAAACTACAACTAAAAGACAAAAGATCTATCCCCCAGAACCACAGGAATACTGGTGGAGTGGAAGTTCTACAACTAGAAGGAAAGAAAAAGTGCACTGAGACCTGGTAAGACATGCAGAGGCTCAGAAAGGTAGAGGTATAGAGATGCACGAATTGGGCTGGAGTGTGCTGTTTTTTTCAATTGGGAGGGAGTTACAAGTTTCCTACTGCTCTGAACTCCAGTTTCCAGCGAGATTCTGGGGACTCAGACTCATACAGGGAGAAACTGGTCTGTCTGCCATCCAGTTGGAAAGAGAGGGTGGCCTTCTCACAGAGGTGCACACAGGAATCGTTTACTGTGCTGGGGTGCAGGACTCGGGACACTGAACAGAACGCTGCAGAGAGGGCTAACTGGCAGCCATCACTGTTTGCCACACCCTAGCCTAGGGATTCCCTGAGACACTGCCCCACCCAGTTTACAAACCCAGTGAGTTGTGTGCAGCAGTTTTTGCATATGAATGGCCTGCCTTCTGGCAGCTTAACCTAACAAATTGCAGCTGGGTCAGACAACTCCAAAACTCCAAGCAAAGAGGAGAAAGCTGCAGATATCCCTGTAGCTCTGCTGGGTGGCCTCAGATAGTAGCTTACTTGCACCTCCTTGGAGATCCAGGAGTCAGTGTACCTAGAGGTGAGTGTGAGATGACACCAGATTTCAACTCCTTACATACATAAGTGACACACTCAAGAGGCAGACTCGGTGAGCTGCAAAGCCCCACTGAAGCAAGTCCTGCCCCAAGGGGTGTCTCCAGCACAGCAGTTCTTCTATTACAGACACAGCTAATCCTCACAGTCAATTGGAGGTCAATTCCTCCCAGTGTACCAATAGCAATCAAGGCTTAACTACAACAATACTGTGTGCTCAGTCCACAAAGGGGTGCACCAAGAGTGTCCACCTCATGTGATTGGGGAGGCGAAGCTACTGGGCCATAAAGGACAACTAGCACATAAAGCCACTCCATCAGCACAGGGAAACAGCCAAAATGCAGAGACATGTAACGAATGAAAGAAATGGAGGAAAGCAAACTACTGGACATAGAGCTCAAAACCACATTTATAAGGTTACTCAAAAATCTTCTACAAACTGACGAGAAACTTAGTGAGACCTCTGAGAATCTTAGTGAGACCTTGAATGATCTTAAAGAGAATATAAAAAAAATGGAAAAGGACCAGCCAGAAATTAAGCATACACTGCCTGAAGTAAAGAATAATATACAGAAATCTAACAGCAGACTAGAGGATCCCAAGAATCAAACCAAAGATTTGAAATATGAGGAAGCAAAAAACACCCAACCAGAAAAACAAAACGAAAAAAGAGTCCAAAAAGGTGAGGATAGTGTAAGGAGCCTCTGGGACAACTTCAAGCATACCAACATCAGAATCGTTGGTGTGCAAGAAGAAGAGAGAGAACAAGATACTGAAAACCTATTTGAAGAAATAATGACTGAAAACTTTCCCTACCTGGTGAAAGAAATGGACTTACAAGACCAGGAAGTGCAGAGAACCCCAAACAAAAGGAATCCAAAGAGGACCACACCAAGACACATCATAATTAAAATGCCAAGGGCAAAAGACAAAGAGAGAATCTTGAAAGCAGGAAGAGAAAAACAGTTAGTTACCTACAAGGGAGCACCCATATGACTGTCAGCTGTCTCAACAGAAACTATGCAGGCCAGAAGGGAGTGGCAGGAAATATTCAACGTGATGAATAGCAAGAACCTGCAATCAAGATTACTCTACCCAGCAAAGCTATCATTCAGAATTGAAGGTCAGATAAAGAGCTTCACAGACAAGAAAAAGCTAAAGAAGTTCATCACCACCAAATCAGGATTATAGGAAATGCTGAAGGGTATTCTTTATGAAGAGGAAGAAAAAGAAAAAGTTAAAGATAAAAATTATGAAAACAAAGTGATAACAAATACATATCTATCAACAGTGAATCTAAAAGTCAAGTGAATAAAGAATCTGATTAACAGAATAAACTCGTGAATATAATAGAATGAGGGGTATAAACAGGGAATGGACTGACAATTCTTGAGGGGAAGGGGATATGAGGGGTGCAAGAAGAGATTGGACAAAAATCTTATACCTATGGATGAGGACAATGATAGGGGGTAAGGACATGGGGCGGGGGTGGTGAATCAGGTGGAGAGGAGCTATGGGGGGGAGAGGGGAAAGAGGAACATCTGTAATAAACTGAACAATAAAGATTTATTAAAAAACAAGTTTGCCTTGTTACTGAATTTGACTTTAATCAATGGAGGCTCTAAGAACATTGATAAAATAGGAGAAAAAGAAATCAGCATTGTTTTCTAAAATTTGAACAGAGAGACCCAAGACTAAAGTTGTGAAATTAATTATAATAAGAGCAGAATCCTAAAAAGAAAAGACACAAGTGAATAAAACTGATAAAAGCAGAGACTTCCCTGATTTCTGCTATCCTGAGGTTTTGATTCATAAAATATACTAATATCTTTCTATACTTTTTGTCATGATCTAAAATGTTTAAACAGTCCATTTTACTAGTAAAAAATTAGTCAATAGTGAACAGAGTCCAAGAGATAGTACAAAACAGTTCTTTACTATTCTAATCATGTCATTGTTCTGTCCTGCCCCTCAACTATGCTCCAGGACAAGGTGCAGAACATATTTCCCTCACTAAGGCATTGAGAAATACTATCTAATAAAAGAGTAATATGCAAATAGACCATCAGTCCAAGACACAAGATGGCCACCCCCAAGTGTTCAAAGATGGCTGCCCCCATGTGGGCACAAGATGACCACCACAAGATGGCTGGCAGGAGAGGGCAATTAGGGGGGATCCAGGCCTGTGGGGGGGGCGGCAGTTGTGGGGGGCGGCCTGCAAGGGAGAGCAGTTGGGGGAGACCAGGCCAGAATGGAAGGACAGTTGTGGGGGACCAGACCTGCAGGAAAGGGAAGCTGGGGGAGGGGGGACCAGACCTGTAGGGGAGGGCAGTTGGAGGGACTCAGGCCTGAAGGGGAGGACAGTTGGGGGAGACCAGGCCAGCAGGGGAGGACAGTGGGGTTGGGGGACAAGTCATCAGGGGAGGGCAGTTGTGGGCAATCAGGCCAGCAGGGAGGGTAGTTAGGGGTGATTGGGTCAGCAAAGGAGGGCAGTTGTGGGAGACCAGGCCAGCAGGGGAGGGGAGTTAAGGGTGAACAGCCTGGCAGGTGAGGGCAGTTAGGGGTGACCAGGCTGGCAGGGGAGGGCAATTAGGGCAATCGGGCTGATCAAGGAGCAGTTAGGTGTCAATCAGGTTGGCAGTGGAGAAGCAATTAGGAGCAATTAGGTAGAGACAGGAGAGCAGTTGGGAGCCAGCAGTCCTTGATTGTGAAAGGGATATCTCACCACCCATTTAGGGGTCCCATATTGAAGAGGGTGCAGGCTGAGCTAAGGGACATCCACCCCCCATGCATGAATTTCATGAACCAGGCCTCTAGTACATTAATAAGAGGAGCCCTGCAAGCTTTCCCAAACGAGAGCTCTGTGGTTGCCCTCTTTAACTGGTCAGATAGAAGATAACACCATTGACATGGTCTCCCCAATTCCAATGGGAACGATGGGATCTCTAAGTGGCAAGGTAGTGGCAGCACTTAATCACCAAAGACAAAGTGGATATGTCTACAATGAAGGATAATTAGAATGCCTTGGCCTATAAAGCTCTCTGATGGTAATTAACATACCATAGTGTTCATAGAAGTGAAATAGATAAACAGTCCATTAGAGTATTGCTTGATCCATAAAAAAGGAAAACATCTCTAGGTCTGGTAGCCTAAAATCCGAATTAAGTCACCACAGTGGACAGTCATGGCCACTGATCCAGTTTCTAGATGTAAGTCACTTCAGACACTTTAATAAGCTTCTTGATTAAAGCTAGGCCCCCTTGAGAAAGCACCTTGCTGTTTCCCACATAATCAAAACATGAGTCCAGATCAAGAGGTAGAAGTGGAAGTGGCTCTTTTTATATTATATTTAAGAATTCATTTAGAATAAACTTTTGTTCCTCATCCTGATAACCTTTAACTCTGTTGATTTGGAAGTATCAGTCCCCTGAGAGGGAAATAACAATGGTTAAATTAAACCAGAAGATGTGGGTTAATGTCACCTGACATTTGGGAATCCTTATGCTACTGAAACAATAGGCAGAAAAAAGGTTACTCTGTTGGCTGGAGTACTGATCTTAGTTACCAAGGGGCAACTGAGTTGCTGTGACATAATGGGGGGAAAACAGGATTATGTGTGGAATCCAGGAGGGTTTCCGGTATAGCTTTAGTATTTCCATGTCCAACATTAAGGGCTAATGAAAACCATGAAGACACACACACACACACACACACACACACACACATACACACACACACATACACACACACACATACACAAAGCAAGATAGGAGAAACCAAGATGGCAGCATAGGTAAACACCTAAACTGCTGGCTCGCACAACAATTTCAAAACTACAACTAAAAGACAAAACTGATATCATCCAGAACCACAGGAAGGCTGGCTGAGTGGAAATTCTACAACTAGAAGGAAAGAGAAAAACATGCTGAGACTCAGAGGAGCTACAGGAGGCAGAGGTCCTGAGACCAGCGCATGGAGAGGACTGGCAACTGAGTGCACGGCTGGCTTTCTCAAGCAGCAGGGAGACCAAAGCTCCAACTGCTCTGAACTCCAGTTCCGGGAGAAACTCTGGGGACTCAGACTCATTCAAGGAGAAACTGGACTTTCTGGCAGAGGGTGGAACTTGAGGGCGGCTTTCTCCCAGAGGTGCTTGCAATGATTACGATGGGACACTGAGACACAGGGGCCTATTAGGGCAGGGCTGATGGGAACCAATGCTGTCTGCTCTGCCCTGAGACTCTGCCCCATCCAAGCTGAGTACAGAGGCTTTTGCAATCTTGCAAGTCTTGTATCATAAGGCTGACTCCAGCATAGAAGTTCTCCTGGTGTAGACACAGCTGATCCTCACAACCAATTGGCTTGGAAGTCAATTACCCCCAGAGATACCAACAACAACCAAGACTTAACTACAACAAGACTGTACACTCTGTCCAAAAAGGGGTGTACCAAGTGTGTCCACCTCAGGTAACTGGGGAGGTGGAACTACTGAGCCATATAGGACACCCACCACACAAAGTTATTCTATTAACTCAGGGAAGCAGCCAGAATGTGGAGACAAACAGGTTACAAATGAAAGAAATGGAGGAAAGCAAATGACTGGATATAGAGTTCAAAACCATGGTTATAAGGCTTTTCAAGAATTTCTTAGAAAAGGCTGATAAATTTAGCAAGGGAGAAAGACAGAGAGCTAGAAACATTGATGAGAGAGAAACATCGATCAGCTGCCTCCTGCACATCCCAACTGAGGATGCGCCTACAACCAAGGTACCTACCCTTGACTGGAATCGAACCTAGGACCCCTCAGTCTGCAGGCTGACACTCTACCCACTGAGCCAAACCAGTCTTGGCAATAGCCAAATTTTTTAAACTTAAACTTCTTCTAACATCACTTCTTCAAAATAGACTCTCCCAGGCCATAGTATTTTGAGGAAGAGCCACACTCAAGGGGCCAAAGAGCCACATGTGGTTCATGAGCCGCAGTTTGCCGAACAATGGTGTAAGGAGCCTCTGGGACAACTTCAAGCATTCCAACATCAGAATTATGGGGGTGCAAGAAGAAGAGAGAGAACAAGATACTGAAAACCTATCTGAAAAAATAATGACTGAAAACTTCCCCCACCTGCTGAAAGAAATAGACTTACAAGTCCAGGAAGTGCAGAGAACCCCAAACAAAAAGAATCCAAGGAGGACTACACCAAGGCACATCATAATTAAAATGCCAAGGGCAAAAGACAAAGAGAGAATCTTGAAAGCAGGAAGAGAAAAACAGTTAGTTACCTACAAGGGAGCACCCATATGACTGTCAGCTTATTTCTCAACAGAAACTATGCAGGCCAGATGGAAGTGGCAAGAAATATTCAACGTGATGAATAGCAAGAACCTACAACCAAGAATACTCGATCCAGCAAAGCTATTATTCAGAATTGAAGGTCAGATAAAGAGCTTCACAGATAAGAAAAAGCTAAAGGAGTTCATCAACTCCAAATCAGTATTATATGAAATGCTGGAAGGTACTCTTTAAGAAGAGAAAGAAGAAAAAGGTAAAAGATAAAAAAGTATGAACAACAAATACATATCTATCAACAAGTGAATCTAAAAATTAAGTGAATTAAAAATTTGATCAACAGAATAAACTGGTGAATATAATAGAATCAGGAGCACAGAAATGGAGTGGACTGATCATTCTCAGGGGGAAAGGGGTGAGGGGGGTGCAGGGAAAGACTGGGTAAAAATCATACACCTATGGATGAGGTCAATGGAGGGGAGGTAAGGGTAGAGGGAGGGGTTGGAGCCAGGTGGAGGGGAGCTATGTAGGGGAGAAAAGAGAAACAAATGTAATAATCTGAATAATAAAGATTGATTTTTTTTAAAAAAGAATGTATGCATCCCTATATTCATTGTAGTGTTATTTACAATAGCTAAGATCTGGAAACAGCCCAAGTACCCATCAGTAGATGAGTGGATAAAAAGGTATGGTACACTTGCACCATGGAATACTATGCAGCAGTAAAAAAGAAGGATATATTACTCTTTGAGACAACATGAAAGGACTTGGAGAGTATTATGCTAAGCAAAATAATCCAGAAAAAGACAAAAATCACATGATACTATTTATATGTGGAATCTAATGAACAAAATAAACTGACAAATAAAATAGGTCCACAGACATGGAAGCATTCAATAGACTGACCATTTTCAAAGGGAAGGTGGGAAGAAATTAACCAAAGAACTTATATGCATATATGCATAACCCATGAACACAGACAATAGTGTAGTGAAGGCCTGGGGAAGGGATGGGAGTGGGAAGGAGGGGATAAACAGGAAGAAAAAAATGGAACATCTGTAATACTTTTAACAATAAAGATAAATGTTTTAAAAATGAATGAGAAACATTATTTAGTCCTTAGTTTTTCTAATGTGAAATTACTACATCTTCAAATTGGCAGAAAACCATCTCAGGTGGTATTTCAGGATTCTTAGGATGTATTCACTGGGTCAAATGGCAATTCCATATTTAATTTTTTGAGGAAACTCCATACTGTTTTCCATAGTGTCTGCACCAGTCTTTATTCCTACCAACAGTGTACTAGGATTCCCTTTTCTCCACATCCTTGCCAGCCCTTGTCATTTGTTGACTTATTGATGGTAACCATTCTGGCAGATATGAGGTGATACTTCATTGCCATTTTAATTTGCATCTCTCTAATGATTAGTGACTGAGCAATTTTTCATATGTCTTTTGGCCATCTGTATGTCCTCTTTAGAGAAGTGTCTATTTAGGTCCTTTGCCCATTTTGTAATTTGATTTGTCTTTCTTTTTTAAAGTTGTCTGAGTTCTTTATATATTTTGGAAATTAACCCCTTTTCAGATTATCATAGGCAAATATCTTGTCTGAAGAGTTTCTATTGAGAAATCAGCTGACAGTCTACTGAGAGCTTCCTTATAGGTAATTTTTGTCTCTCCCTTGCAGCCTTTAAGATTTTTTCTTTCTCTTTAATGTTTGCCATTTTAATTAATATGTGCCTAGGTGTGGAACTTTTAGGGTTCATCTTCATTGGGATTCTCTGTGTTTCCTGATCTTGAGTGACTTTTTTTCTTCATCAGGTTGGGGGAATTTTCCGCCATTATTTCTTCAAACAAGTTTTCTATTCCTTGCTTGGAGTATTCTTCTTCTGGTATTTCTATGATGTGAATGTTGTTACATTTCATGATGTCCCAAAGCTTTTTTCAACTATCCTGCTTTTTAATATTTTTCAATTTGAAGAAGTTGGTTCTTAGCTTCTTCTAGTCTACTTTTGAATCCTTCCTTAGTGTTTTTTTATTTCAACTAGGTCATTCCTCATTTTCAGTAGATTCTTGTTTATTGCTTTAAGATTTCTTTTCATGTTGGTATAGCTCTCATTAACTCCCTTATAATTCTCATTAAGCTCCTTATAATTCTCATTAAGTTGCTTGTAGTTCTCACTGAATTATTTGAGTATCCTTATTACCATTACAATGAATTCTTTACCTAACAAATTGCTTGCTTCCATTTCCTTTAGTTTTTTTCCTGGTGATTCGTCCTTTTCTTTTCTTTTCTTTTCTTTTCTTTTCTTTAAATAAATCTTTATTGTTCAGATTATTACAATTGTTCCTCTTTTCCCCCCATAGCTCCCCTCACCATTCCCACCCCTCTGGTTCCCACCCCTCCCTCTGCCCTTAGCTACCCCCCACCATTGTCCTCATCCACAGGTGTACAATTTTTGTACAGTCTCTCCCTGCATCCCCCTCACACCTTCCCCCTGAGAGTTCGTAGTCCACTCCCTTTTTATGCCACTGACTCTATTATATTCACCAGTTTATTCTGTTCATCAAATTTTCAATTCACTTGATTTTTTTATTCACTTGTTGATAGATACGTATTTGTTGCTCATAATTTTTATCTTTACCTTTTTCTTCTTCTTCCTCTTCTTAAGGAGTACGTTTCAGCATTTCATATAATACTGGTTTGGTGTTAATGAACTCCTTTAGCTTTTTCTTATCTGTGAAGCTCTTTATCTGACCTTCAATTCTGAATGATAGCTTTTCTGGGTAGAATAATCTTGGTTGTAGGTTCTTGAAATTCATCACTTTGAATATTTCTTGCTACCCTCATCTAGTCTGCATAGTTTCTGTTGAGAAATCCACTAACAGTCATATGGGGACTCCCTTATAGATAACTGTTTTAATCTTGCTGCTTTTAATATTCTCTCTATGTCTTTTGCTCTTGGTATTTTAATTATGATGTGTCTTGGTGTGGTCCTCCTTGGATTCCTTTTGTTTGGAGTTCTATGCACTTCCTGGACTTTTAAGCCTATTTCTTTCACCAGGTGAGGGAAGTTGTCAGTCATTATTTCTTCAAATAGGTTTTCAGAATCTTGTTCTCTCTTCTTCTTGCACCCCCATAATTCTGATGTTGGTACAGTTGAAGTTGTCCCAAAAGCTCCTTACACTATCTTCACATTTTTGGATTGTTTTTTCTTTTTCCTTTTCCAGTTGAGTGTTTTCTCTTTCTTTGTATTTCAAATCTTTTACTTGATTCTTGTGTTCCTCTAGTCTGCTGTTAGGTCTCTGTATAATATTTTTTATTTCAGTTAGTATATGTTTAATTTCTAGTTGGTCTTTTTTCATCTCCTCTTGGATCTCACTAAATTTATCAGCCTTTTCTAGGCAATTCTTGAAAAACCTTATAACCGTGGTTTTGAACTCTATATCCAGTCGTTTGTTTTCCTCCATTTCTTTCGTTTTTTATCTCTTCCTTTGTCTCCACATTTTCACTGCTTCCTTGAGTTGGTAGAATAGCTTTGTGTGCTTGGTGTCCTATATGGCCCAGTAGCTCTGCCTCCCCAGTTACATGTGATGGACTCTCTTGGTGCACCCCTTTGTGGACTGTGTGTACAGCCTTGTTGTAGCTAAGTCTTGATTGTTGTTGGTATCACTGGGGGGAATTGACCTCCAAGCCAATTGGTTGTGAGGATCAGCTGTGTCTATGCCAGAGATCTTCTATGCTGGAGTCAGCCTTATGATACAAGACTTGCAAGATTGCAAAAGGCTCTGTACTCAGCTTGGATGGGGCAGAGTCTCAGGGCAGAGCAGATAGCATTGGTTCCCATCAGCCCTGCCCTATGTGGTCCCTGGGTTGTGTCCCTCAGAAATTGCTGCAGCCCTCTCTGTGAGCATTCACACATGTGCGTGCCTCCAGACCTCTGCCTTTCTGGCTCCCCTGAGTTTCCGTGTGCTCTGGACTGGTATGAATTTGGGTCCCCAAGGTCTCGCCCAAAACTGGGGATTAGTGCAGTCGCAAATGCAGTCCAGCGAAGTTGGGAGGTTCTGTTCCCCTCCTGCTAGAGAAAGCCAGCGGCACAATCAGCAGTCAGTCCTCTTTGTGCACGCTTCCAGACCTCTGCGTTTCGCGGCTCCCCTAAGTTTCTGTGCACTCTTCCCTTTCACCACAGTACAGACTCCTTTGTATGAGTCTCGCACAGAACTGGGGTTCAGTGCAGTTGGAACTGGGGCTCAGTGTAGTTGGGAGTTTTCATCTCCCTTCCACTAGATGAAGCCAGTCAGACCCTCCGCCGCTCATCCTTTCCACACGTGTCTCAGTACCTCAACTTTTTGCAGCTCCTCTGAGTCTGCGTGAGCCTCTCTCTGTCCTTCTAGTTGTAGAATTTCCACTCAGCCAGCTTTCCTGTGGTTCTGGATGATGTTTTTTCTGTCTGTTAGCTATAGTTTTGAAATTGTTGTGTGAGGCAGCAGTTGTGGTGTTCACCTATCCCACCATCTTGGTTTCTCCCTGATTCCTCCTTTTCTTAAATTTTTTTTCTTATATTTTATTGATTTTTTTACAAAGAGGAAGAGAGAGGGATAGAGAGTTAGAAACATCGGTGAGAGAGAGACATCAATCAGCTGCCTCTTGCATGTTCCCTACTGGGGATGTGCCTGCAACCAAGGTAAATGCCCTTGACTGGAATCGAACCTGGGACCTTTCAGTCCGCAGAGCGACGCTCTATCCATTGAGCCAAACCGGTTTCAGCCTTTTCTTAAATTTTAGGGTTATTTATCTGTTTCCACGTTTTTTTTTTTTTTTGTGCCTTTGTATTTGTTTTTACGAATTAGAACAAACTGCTATGCCTCCCAGACTTTGTGGGGTTACCTTATGTAGTTTTGTAGGACCCTATGGTGCAGTTTCATAGATCTCCTGAGCTGAGTGCTTTAGGAAAGCCCTTTGCTTAAATTATTTTGGTTTTCCTGTTTTAGTTGGGTCTTGAATGTTATTGTCCCATTTGTAGATGGTATCTTCTCTCATCTTGATGACTGTCGCTCACCCCCAACCATGTCATGTTAGCTTTTGTGGAGGTAATGACAGAATAGAAAAAAAGAAAACACCACAAAGCGCAAAACAAAAGAAACAAAATTAAGACATGCATAAGAACCCTACAGCAACAACAAAAGGCAATCACCAGAGAAGAGAGACTTAGGAAAGAAAAAGAGAGAGCAAGAATAATAGAAGAAAAGAAAGGTAAAATATGAGGATAAAAATAAAACAAGCAAATAAAAAAACAACACAAAGAAACAACAAAAATAAGAAGTGGGGATAAAAAAATTGAGTAGGAAAGGCTAGAGGAAAATTAGACATGAATGAAACCATAGAGTGTGGAATAATAACAAGTCAATAAAGCAGACAGATAAAGAAGATAAATTTAAAAGGGGAAAAAATAAAGGAAAGAGAAAAAAATTTTTAAAGAAAAATAAGAAATAAAAGGAAAAAAAAGAAAAAGAAAAAAGTGAAGTGGCACTCATTTCAGCAGTTTAGTTCCACATGGGAGCTTCCTTTGGATCCTACTTTCCTGATGACTGACTGACTGTTCTGTTTGCCAATTCTGGGCTTTCTGTGAGGTACTTAGGTGCTAACCACCATCAACACTGTCCTTTGGCTTTCAGCAACTTGTTGAAGTTCCAAGCGATCCACAGTTTGTGTCTCTCTTCACAGGACTTGGCTGCAAGCCGGAGGGGCCAATCTGCCCTCTAAAGTAGGTTTGTTAGCTGCATGGGGCTCAGGGCTGGGTCAGCACACTTCTCCGGAGTCCCCAGGGCTCTGCCCCTGCCTGCCTGTGCCTGCTAGCCAGCTGTCAATCTTAATCACTCAACAGTCTGTTTCTGAAAGGGTTTTAGATGCGGGAGGTGCTGTTTGGATTTCAGGGAATATGATTGGTGTGGATCCAAGAGCTACTCTTCCACAAGTGTCCCAATTATTACTCTGCCCTCAGATGGGCAGAGATCCTTGTATGCAGTCCAGTGGTATTGGCCAGAAACCTGGAGTTTCTACCAGCTCTCCCGTGTGGAGAAAGTACCAGTCTGGTTCCTGGGATAGTGAAACAGACGGTCCCTCCCCCAATCCAATAACTGATTCGCCCTGAGACTGTTCAAACCTCTTTGCCTCTGCTTTTGTTTTTTTTTCTGAAAAGGTCAAAATGCAGGGTATGGAAGGCAGGACTCCTCTGTGTGGGACAGGCTGTATCACCTAGGGCAGGTTTTTGTTTTTTTTTCTTTTCCTGCCCTGAGGCTACTGGGAAAAGCTAGCTCCTTTCAGGAAATATAGCCTTTTCATTTTGGAGGCCTGAGACCAAAAGCAGGACTCCTAGCTGCTGATTTTCCACATCCCTTCTCAATGCTTCCCACCCTAGCCTCTCCTCAGGTACCTCAAGTTTGAGTCTTTCTCCCTGTACCAAAGCCTCGGGTGAGTAGCTGCAAATGAAAACTTCTGTGCTCTGGGTTTAAACACACACACACACACACACACACACACACACACACACACACACACACAGAGAGAGAGAGAGAGAGAGAGAGAGAGAGAGAAACTGTGGCTTTCTGTCCAATGGTTCCAATCTATGGGTCCCAGACTCCACTGAGGCCAGTAGACCTGCCACCTTTCACAGCTGGATGTTACATGGACCATGGGTCTCATATATGATACTCCACGCTTTGGAGCCCATCCTGGGTTCCAGGCCTCTTTCTTCTGAAGGAACAGAACCTCCTGTAGTCCAATACTCCCTCCTTACTCTCAGCCTGTTGCTCTTGGAATCTGGGGCAGCTCCTCTGGTGAACTTGTTCTTTCTACCAGTCTCTAGGTGTTTTCTGTTCTTCCTTGATATAGTTCTCTTCAACTGGACTTCAGTTGGTAATTATGGGTATATGTTCCCCACTTTAGTTTTATTTTCTATACTAAAGGCCTGGTGCAAGAAATTCGTGCACTCAAGGAATAGGACTGTCCCCCAGCCTTGCCTGTGCCCTTTCACAGTGCAGGAGTCCTGCAATCAATCACACCAAAGAGGTAGGCCTCATCCATCCATATGGGGCTTCTTGATGGATTGCCCCAAAGAGGTAGCCTGGAACCAAAGAACTCACTGCAGGGGTCTCCAGGCCTCACATCATGAAGTGGCTGCTAGGACCTGCCTCCACAGCACACAGGGCCATTAATACTGATCACTACTAACAACAAACAATAAATTTGAACCACGCTTTGACCATGAGATGACCAGAATATTCCAGAAGACACAGCAAAGTAATTTTGTTCATGACAATGCACCATCACACACTTCAAAAACAGTAAAGACACATAAAAGATCTTGCCTGGAAAGTATTAATCCATTTGCTGTGTTCACCAGACCTTGCTCCTTCAAATTACCTACCACTTTCTGAGCAGCACTTTAAAACATACAAAGAAGTGGAAAGTTGGGTCTCTGAATGGTTTGCCTCAAGAAAAGTTCAGTTGGGACAGTATCCACAAATTACCCAAAAGATGGGGAAATGTGTAGCTAGGATGGACATTACTTTGAATAAAGCACTTTTTTTTGTGATTAATCACTATGCTTTATTTTATTTTATTTTATTAATTTTTATTAATTTTTTATACATATCTCCCCATTGCCCCCCCTCCCTCCCAGGCGTACCCCGACCCCCCAGTGTCTGTGATCATTGGTTATGTTTATAAGCATGCATACAAGTCCTTTGATTGATCACTTATTTACCTCACCTAACTTTAATCTTTCTGCTATAATTTCACAGTCTGTTTGATGCTTGAATAAAGCACTTTTGATGTTTCTCTTGAAATTAACATATTTTTTCTGGTTACAAAATCTAACTTATTAACCAGTATACCTAGTACATCCTAAAAACCCTGAAACACCAATCATAAACAATATATGCACATCTATGTTCATTGCAGCATTATTTACAATAGCTAAGATTTGGACATACCCAAGTGACCATCAGTAAATGAATGGATAAAATAGCTTTGGGACATTTATACATTGGAATACCATGCATCTATAAAAAAAAGAGGGATCTCTTTACCTTTGGGACAGCATGGAGGAACCTGGAAAATATTATGCTAAGTAAAATATGCCAATATGAGAAAGACAAATATCAAATGATCTCATCTACTTGTGAAATTTAATAAACAAAATGAATTGAGCAACAAAATAAGACCAGAAGCATGGAGGTGTGGAACAAACTAACATACCTTGATGAGAGTATGGAGGGACAAGAGATAAACTAAAGAACTTATATAGTTATATGCATAGTCCCTGGACACAGGCAATAATGTGGTGAAGACCTGGGTGTGAATATTTCTCTCTTTTCCGCATGCAGCATGGCTAGAGAGTGGTCCGGTTCCTAATTAGGGGCTGCAGGGATTGAAAAAAAGAAAGAAAGAGATGGATGGAAAAATCTGGGACCAGGTGGGACCACTGCCCTCTGATGGAGAGACAGTGACCCGGAGCCCATAGAGGGTGTTTATTTTATACAGCAAAAAACAGGAAGTTTTACTAAAAGTCAAGACAAAGGAGATTATGCACATTCTTTGGGTGGGCCTGAGTTGTATTCATTCCTGGTGCTTGGCTGAATTTAAATTATAAAACCTACCCTCTGGCACCTATGCTGAAGGTCAAGCTAACACACTCCTACCTTTTGGCAAAGCATGTTTCCAGGACGTGGCTTTACCAACGACCCTGAATTCAACTGACAATAATTAAAGAAATGCGAATGTACCTTCCCAGGCATCTCTATACCTGGGATGGGGATTGGGAGGAGGAGAGTAAATAGTGAGGAGGAGGAAAGTGGGAGACATCCGTAATTCTAACAATAATTAAAAATCCAATATAATAAAAGCGTAGTATGCAAAATTTCCCCTGGACCAGGAGTTCGACCAGAGAGTGGGGCCAGCCAGGAGAAGGGAAGGAGTACCTGGCCAGCTGCTGCCAGCCACTAGGGACTCTACCAGTGCATGAATTTCATGAATTGGGCCTCTAGTATATACGTATTAAAAAAAAAAAGATTCTTTGTCTTTAACCTTTGACATTTTATTATATCTTAGTGTGAGCCTTTGGGTTCATCTTGTTTGGGACTCTCTGCACTTCCTGGATTTATATGCCTATTTTTTTTTTCACCAGGTAAGGGAAGTTTTCTGTCTTTATTATTTTCAAATAAGTTTTCAAATTCTTATTCCCTCTCCTCCTTCTGGGTCCTCCATGATGCAAATGTTGGTACACTTAAAATTTTGCAGAGGCTCTTTTTACTCCTTTAATATTTTGCATTCTTTTTCTCTATTTGCTGCTCTTATTGGGTGTTTTTTTGCTTCTTCCTATTCCAGTGGTTGGCAAATCATGGTTCGCGAGCCACATGCAGCTCTTTGACCCCTGGAGTGTGGCTCTTGCTCCAAACACCACAGCCTGGGTGAGTCTATTTTGAAGAAGTGGCATTAGAAGAAGTTTAAGTTTAAAAAATTTGACTCTCAAAAGAAATTTCAGTCATTGTACTGTGTTGATATTTGGCTCTGTTGACTAATGAGTTTACCGACCACTGTCCTATTCCAAATCACTGATTTGATTCTCAGTATCATCTACTCTACTATTGGTTCCCTGTAAATTAATCTTTATTTTAGTTAGTATATATTTCATTCCTGAGTCTTTTTATTTGTTTCTTATGTCTTATTTCATGTTATTGAAGTTCTTACTAAGTTACTTGAGCATCCTTATAACCATTGTTTTGAACTCTATATCTTGTAGTTTTCTTGCCTCCATTTCATTTAGTTATTTTTCTGGAGATTTCTCCCTTTCTTTCATTTGGGACATGTTTCTTTATCTCTGCATTTTGGCTACTTCCTTTGTTTGTTTCTATGTATTAGGTTGAGCTTCTATCGGTGATGCGCAGCTCATGGATCCCTCTGCTGGGGTTGAGTACATTTGGAAAGGACAAAGAGCACCAAGGTCTGTTTTTCCTAGCCCCAGGCCCACAAGTAGATCAGGCAAAGACTCAAAGCCTCATGAGATTCACATCTGTAGACTTGGTAGAGTAGCCATGTGTAGTTGGCATCCTGTAAGGCCTAGTCAACTGAGCTGCACACTCCAGGTGCACCCTTGAGTGTGCATATTTCCCTGTTGTAGCTGAGTCTTGGTTGCTGCTGGCATCACTATGAGTGATTGACTCTCAGGTGAATCGGCTATGAGGACTAGCTAGTGACTGGAGTGGATGAGCTGTTGTGCAGGAGCTGACCTTTGCTTCAATGGGGCTTTGGTTCAATTAGTTGGTTCCATGAGTGTGTTGCTCGTGGAGGGGTTAGGGTTGTAATCCAGCATGGTCCAAAGCTTTCTATCTGGTGCACTTGCCCTGAGGCCTCCCAGGAGATGCAAAGTCAGCCGCCACCTGTGTTCTACCTTGGGCTACCTGAAACAATCTACAAAGCAATCTGAAGATGGCTGTTATTTGTATTTGGAAGCACCCATAAAAGGCCAACCTGTGAACCAAGATGGGCTGTCACTAGTGCCAGGCCTGTGGCCACTTATGGTATGCAGAGGTCAAATGCTGCTTGTTTGAGAGATTTTAGGAAAATTCAAAACCTGAGGCAAGAGAGTCTAGTTGTACGGAAAAGGCACTGGAAATGGTTTGGATAAGTCTACAAGTTGGGTGGGAATTTGGTCTCAGGGATTCACAAGGGTAGGGAAAACAGTGTGAATTATGTTGATGGGTACTCAATTATGACACCCACCTATCAGCTCTGTGGGGGGAGTTTTGAAACAGAGGAATAATGGCCTCTTGTTAGCATTTTTGTCTGGCAGAAAGCTATTCCCCCAGCTCTTTCCCTGATGTCAAACAATTTAGTTTCTCCCCATATGTCCCCAGTTTCTTTCCAATTGATGACCAAATACTGGAGCTCAGAGGGAGTGAGTCTAAATAAGTCCATGCATGGGTCCTTTAAGAGGGACTCCAAGCTGTGAACCAAGGGACTCCAGCAGCCTCCATGTCACTAAGCCATAAACCCCACTGGTTTTTACAGCTAGAAGTTGTGGGGGCTTCTTTTTCCAGCACTGGAACCTGTGATGGGACTGGAACCCCATGCTCCTCATGTGGGACCTCCAAAACCCATTCTGATCCTCTGCCCCTTACCAGTCTCCATGTGACTTCTTTAAATCCCTAATTGTAGGACTTCCATTTATCTACATTTCAGGCACTTTAGAATGATGGTTGTTCTGAAGTTTAGTTGTAATTTTGATTTGGTTGAGCAAGGTTTTCAGTATCTTGACCAGAGGTCCCAGTAATCATTTTTAAACAATCATTATATGAAGAAAAGTGAAGCAGTTACTCTATTTAAATAATTAAAACAAAGGTAGAGTTTTTGCAATCATTACTCAAGCAATTGTGCTTATATAAAGCTTTTATGGGCTTTAAATCTTCATTTCCCCCCATTTTTATGGCATAAAGACTTCATTGTTCTAAAAATGTAATTCTGCAGAAAGAATGAAAGAATTCTTCAAATTATATATATAGTTTTTAACGGCCCAAATTTCCCAAACAAAGTTGTGTCGAATAAAACCTCAAGGATTCTATTCTATTACCATGAAATCTGTTCACTGTGATGCTAGAAAGAAAAAGCCTATATTAAGTTCCTGCTTGTGGAGCCAAGTGTTGTACAGCCATGAGCATAGTCATGCACCTCCTTGAAGTAGAAGACTGTCTCACTCATGTTGACATGTTTAGCCCAGGCTTGTGCTTGGTACATAGGAGATGATAAAAATATTTGTTGAATGCAAAAGTTCATTCCCTCTAAAAGAATAAAAAACCGGTTTGGCTCAGTAGATAGAGCATTGGCCTGGGAACTGAAGGGTCCCAGATTCGATTCCGGTCAAGGGCATGTACATTGGTTGTGGGCACATCCCCAGTAGGGGGCGTGCAGGAGACAGCTGACCCATGTCTCTCTCTCATCGATGTTTCTGGCTTTCTACCCCTTTCCCCTCCTCTCTGTGAAAAATCAATAAAATATATTTAAAATAAAAAAAATTAAAATTAAAATATACCGTATAATATTGGGATTTTAAGAGTTTACTCTGTTTCTACCACTATTTCTGAGAAGAGCTCTGCATAATAATTTATAATAATTAAATATGTCAATCTTATTTTTCAATATCCCCAGAAAATAGGCAGGAACTGTTTTACAAGTAGTGTGACAACTGCTTATAGGAAGATACATTTCCTAATATGTTGGAATATTGTTCTTTTGATGAGTTTAAACTTTTTTCTATAATTTAATTTATATTATTTGTTTTAAAGCATCATTCAAAAATAAAAATAAGGGAGCTTCAGAATTTGAGTCTTCATAGTCTAAATTTGTAAAATCCAGAAAATAATGAGCCTTTTAAAAAATAAGTTTATTGGAAAAGATTCTAGAAAAAATTCAGGAATGCCAACTACAGAAGAAATGTTGTAGTAAACTTCTTTCATTTCTGATTTTGTTTATTTGGGTCTTCTCTCTTTGCTTCTTGGTGAGCCTGGCTAGAGGTCCATCAATCTTGTCTATTCTTTCAAAGAACCAGCTCTTTGTTTTGTTGATCTTTTGAATTGTTTTTTTTGGTCTCCAAGTTGTTTATTTCTGCTCTGATCTTCATTATTTCCTTCCTTCTGGGTACATTGGGCTTTTCTTGTTGCTCTTGTTCTAGCTCTTTGAGCTGTAGGTTTAGGTAATTTATTACCATTGTTTCCTGTTTTTTTGCAGTAGGCTTGTAGCGCTATGAACTTCCCTCTCAAGACTGCTTTCACTGTGTCCCATAAATTTTGTATTGTTGTGTTGTCATTGTCATTTGTTGTCATGATGTTTTTATTTCTTCCTTGATCTCTCTGCTTACCCAGTCACTGTTTAATAGCATGCTGGTTAGTCTCCATGTGTTTGATTTCTTTTTATTGTTTTTATTATAGTTGATTTCCAGTTTTATGCCACTGTGGTCTGAGAAAATGCTTGATATGATTTCTATCTTCTTGAACTTGAAGAGACTTTTCTTAGGACCCAACATATTATCTATCTTTGAAAATGACCCCTGTGCACTGGAGAAGAATGTATATTCTGTGGCTTTGGGGTGAAATGTTCTGAAGATGTCAATTCCATCTGGTCTAGTGAGTCATTTAGGATTAATATTTCTTTGCTGATTTTTTATTTAGAGGATTTGTCCAATTGTGACAGTGGGGTATTAAAGTCTCCTACTATGATTGTATTGCTGTCAATCTCTCCCTTAATATCCTCCAAGAGTTTTTTTTTATGTATTTAGGTGCTTCTATATTGGGTGCATATATGTTTACCAGAGTTATTTCTTCTTGTTGGATTGTTCTCTTAGTATTATGAAGTGGCCTTCTTTATCTCTTATTATGTCCTTCACTTTGACATCTAATTTGTCACATATAAGTATTGCAACTCCAGCTTTTTTTTTCATTTCCATTTGCCTGAAATACCATCTTCCATCCTTTCACCCTCAATCTGTGTGCATCTCTTTTCCTAAGTTGGGTTTCTTGAGGACAGCAGATATATGGATCATGTTTTCTTATCCAATCGGTTACCCTATGTCTTTTGATTGGAGCATTTAATCCGTTTACATTTAAAGTTATTATTGATAAGTACTTATCTGTTGCCATTTTTAGTCTTTACCCCCGAGTTCCTTCTTCGCTTCCTCTTTCTTTTTATTACAGCAGACCTTTTAACATTTCTTGTATTGCTGGTTTGGTGGTAATATATTCCCTTAGTCCTTTTTTGTTTGTGAAGCTTTTGATTTCACCTTCAATTTTGAGTGAGAGTCTTGCAGGGTACAGTATTTTTGGATTCAGACCCTTGCTTTGCATGACTTTGTATATTTCATTCCATTCCCTTCTGACCTGATGGGTTTCTGTTGAGAAGTCAGTAGCTAGTCTTATGGGGGTTCCTTTGTAGGTAACCTTGTTTCTCTCTGGCTGCTTTTAAGATTCTTACTTTGTCGTTGGTGTTTGCCAATTTAATTATAATGTGCCTTGGTGTCGGTTTGTTGGGGTTCATTTTGCTTGGGACTCTGTGAGCTTCTTGGATTTGTGTGGGTTTTTCTTTCCTATATTGGGAACATTTTCTGTCATTATTTCTTCAAACACGTTCTCTAATCCTTGTTCAGTTTCCACTCTTTGTGGAACCCCAATTATGCGGATGTTGTTTTGTTTCATGTTATCTTAAATTTCCCTTAGGCTCTCCTCTTGCTTTTTAACTTTTTTCCAGAAGCTGCTGTACTTTGGTATTTTTTCCTACCGTGTCTTCTAGCTCACTGATGCAGTCCTCTGCTTCTTCTAGTCTACTTTTGATGCTTTCTATTGAGTTTTTTATAGCAGTGATGTCATTTTTCATTTCTTCTTGTTTATTCTGCACCTCCTCTAGGTTCTTCTGCATTTTTTCTTGCTGCTTCTTCATCTCCTCTTGGGTCTTCTTCATTTCCTCTTGGCTCTTACTCAGATTGTCGATTTTGTCTTCCATTCTTTTCATAAACCTTATGATCATTTCTCTGAATTCTTTCTCTGGCAGGCTTATTTCTGCTTCTATTTCGTTTACTTCCTTTTCTGGTGAAACCTGCCTTTCTGTCTTATGTGGGCTGTTTCTTTTTCTGCCCATGGTCTTTCTTCTCCGGGTGTCTGGTTATGTAGTTCTCTCTCCTACGTTGATTGAAAGGCACAAACTACAACACGACCAGGTACAGCACACAAGGCACCTGTCCCAGGCGAAATCTGACCCTTCCGCACGCCGCGTGGATCTCCAAATCCGCCGTCTGCACGTCCACGCCGCCTCGAAAGCCGTGCTCTGTGTCCCCGGCTGCTCAGTGCGTGCCTCTGTCAGCCGCAGCTTTCAGACCTCCGCAGACATCCACCTCCTTCTTATCCCAGGCGAAATCTGACCCAGAATTAGTCTTTCCTCTTATTTCTTAACTTTTTTATTCTCCAAACAATATATTTATTATATGAAATTTACTACATAAATATAAAACTCTAATGTTATTCCCAAGATAGATATATTTTGGTTTATATCACTTCATACTTTTTCCCCTTAACATATGTCTCTAGTTTTTGTTTTTAATGGATCATATCCTAATAAAAGAGTAATATGCAAATTGACCGAACCTCTGCTATACTCACAAGCCATGCCCACCAGCCATGCCCACCAGCCAATCATAGTGAGTATACAAATTAACCCAAGCAAGATGGTGGTTAATTTGCATATCCTAGCACAGAGCAAACACTGAAGACAGTATAGAAGGAAGCCAAGTGCTGCAAAATGGAGGGAAGCTGCAAGAAGCCAGCAAGTGGAGCGGTGAAGGAAGGGAAGCAGGTAGGGCGGGCCAAAGGGAGGGAAGCAGCCAGGGCAGCAGAAATCACAGCAGGAAGCCCTATTGCAGAAATCTTCCTGCAATGGGCTTCTAGTCTATATAATAAAAGCCTAAGCGACTGTTATAGTGGAACAAAGAGAGTGACCGGTTGCTATGATGTGCAATGATCACCAGGGGGCACATGCTCAATGCAGGAGCTTCCCCGTGGTGGTCAGTGTGCTCCCACAGGGGGAACACTGCTCAATCAGAAGCAGGGCTCATGGCTAGTGAAAGCAGTGGTGGTGGCAGGAGCCTCTGCTGCCTCCTTTGTGGCACTAAGGACCTCAAGCTGAGAGAGCGCAGGCCAGATTGAAGGCCACTCCTCCCCCCCAGTGCACGAATTTCATGCACCAGGCCTCTATTTATATATACAAATGTTGAACCACTTCCTTTTTTCATTTATCAATATATCTTGGATATTCTAGAGCCATACTTACAAATAAGTTATAATTAGCAGAGTTCTTTGAGATTAGAGACTATCTTAAGTATTTGTGAAACACATAGATGATTCAACTGTTGAATGACTACATTGTAATGATTTCTACATTACTACAGACTATACATTTCAGCTAATGCTGTAATAAGTTTTCCTTTAAATTTTTATAGAATTCTAGGGATGGTGTTTTTATTTATATTTCTAATGACACCTAACATAACTGTGTTTATATCTAAATAACTTGGTCCCAGTTATTTTAAAAGAGTAAGTTTATGGGGAGTCTTATATCTATTAAATGGAAGAACAATATTTAACTGATTCTACTATTCTTATTTCCATTCATTCACATTAACAGCCTCATTAGCTCCCAAAGGTAGTTTCTAGCCAGTTGCATAAATAATGCAAGTTGATATGAGGTAATTGATGATATCCCATTTATGACTATGTACCACAAATTCCAGTTTGGATTACAGATTTTCTTCTCATAATAATATCTAATGTTTTGCATTATTTAAAAGAAGTTTTGATTTAATGTGTTGTCAAGATTTGTCAAAGATTTGACTACATTTTTAGCTCTGCTTTTACTGTCCTTATCTAGACTTGAAATAAGTGAACATAAAGTAAAAAGAGATGTGAGCAAAAATATCATGCATGCGTCTATTTTTGTTAATAATTTAGAAAAGCCTTAATTCAAATTATATTTTATATTATTCTTAAACGATTTTAGAATAGTTCAGAATCCAAGTTAAAAATAATTCAAATAATCTTAACTGATAAGCCAAAAGCAGTTAAAAGCCAAATTCTCTTTTTCTAGTTTTTTTTTAAACATACTTTATTGTAGGTTTTTTTTTTTTTTTTTTTTTACAGAGGAAGAGGGATAGTTAGAAACATGGATGAGAAAGAAACATCAATTAGCTATCCCCTGCACACCCCCTACTGGTGATTGCTGACAACCAAGATACATGCCCTTGACCGGAATCGAATCTGGTACCCTCAAGTCCACAAGCTAATGCTCTATCCACTGAGCCAAACTGGTTCTAGTTTTGAATATGCAAACTGATTATTTATAAAATTTTCACATATTCAGCATTATAAATCTTTTGCAATGTTTAAGCCACTTAATAACATGGGTAATTTGCAGTCTGAGTTAAGTGCAATAGTATGAATAAATGGATTTTTACAAAATACAAAATCAAGACAGTGGTCAGTGTTTTCTTCAGGCAGAAAGAAATGCAGGCCTTTGTGTGTTAAAATACAAGAATGCTTTATGTCCTATCTACATCTATATTTAGCTATTAAATATTTAAGCTATGCATATAAACTGTCTAATATTCTATTACCTTCATTTTAAATTTCTCCTGGTTCAGTGTAATTTTTTTAATAGACTTTATTTTTTAGTTTAGATTTACAGAAAAACTGAGGTTATTATGGAGTTCCCATATATCTTCTCCTGCTATTAACATCTTACATTAGTGAGGTACATTTGCTACAATTAATAAATGTAGCAAAATCCATATTCAAATTTCCTTAGTTTTTACTTAATATCCTTCTCCTGTTCCTGGATCCCACATTACATTTACTTCTCATGTCCCCTTAGGCTCCCCCTTGGGAGTGAGTTTTTCTGACTTTTCTTTGCTGTTTTTTTTATTATTGAAAGTATTACAGTCCCTGCTCGCCCCTGCCCATTGACCTCCTCCACTCTGCTCCAAACCCCCTCCTCTCCAGGCCTTCACCACCCTGTTGTCTGTATCTATAAGATAGGCATATATGCATACAAGTTCTTTGGTTAATTTCCTTCCCACAAATTCTTCCTCTAAGAATCAGTCTGTTGCATGCTTCCATATCTCTGGATCTATTTTGTTCATCAGTTGATTTTGTTCATTAGATTCCACATATAAGTGAGATCACTTGATACTTACCTTTTTCTAATTGGTTTCACTTAGTATAATACTTTCCAGGTCTCTTGTTTTTTTGTGACCTTGAAAGTTTGGGAAAGTACTGTTCAAGTATTTTGTAAGATGTTCCTAGAATGTGTATGAACATCTCAAATTTAGACTGAGGTTACTGTTTTGGGAGGTAATTTTCCTAGATACCTACAGTTTAAAAACACATCTAGACTTCCTCAAACTATTCTATTGACATAACTTATGTATCATTTTTAGTACTGTCCCTATTCTGTATGATCATAGGTGGAAAAGGTAGTCTTGAGAAAAGAATATGATGATTAAAAAAGGTATGCTTTAAAAAATAACTTAGAGGTAGATAGCATTATAAAGACAGCAGTCATTTTAGTTTACTTTCTTAAGTAAGCATATTCTCTATTAATTAAAATTACTAAAATAGAAAGTCAGACAAAAATGCATAAATATTATAGTTAGTTCGGTTCTATATACAGCATTGGGCAAAAGTAGGTTTACTGCTTTGAGTACATGAAACAGTTTATTCTTGTATTATTATTTATTATTTTCAATATGAACAACCTTCAGAGGTAAATTTGGGATTTATGTTAATAAATGTTAATCAAGTAAATCAATGTTTTCAAAGCACAATATCATATGTTTGTCTACCAAATAAGAAAAAAAAATACTGTATAGTATTCTCTTGTCTACAGGTCAAAAATAGTTTGTCTTAAATGCTTAGGAAATTTATAGTAGATAATCATTCTCAAAGAATTCTCTCTTGAGCAGTGCTTCTCAAACTTTAGTGTGTATTAAAATCCCCTGAAGGACTGTTCATAGATTCCTGGGCACTATCCCCAATAGTTTCGGATTCAGTGAGTGGGGTCTGAGAATGTGCATTTCCAACAAGTTCCCAGGTGATGTTGATGCTACTGGTCTGAGGGCCACACTATGAAAATTTCTATGTTAGAGTCAACAAGTAAGTTACATTCATTAAGTGCCTATGATGATTAAAGTGGTTTACACATACCTTATTTAACTAGTTATAAAATATTATAAAAAATATGATTATCCCTTTTGTAAATAGGGTATCTGGGCTCAGAGAGACTAAAAAACTCGCTTGAGGAGATAATGGAATTCGGAGGTAAAACTAGAATTCAGATCTTGGATTCTAATGCCCATGTTTTCCCAGTACAACATACTGATCCCTTGTTATCGAAGGAGTAAAATGCATGCATCCTTGGCATGTTCATTTGAAAAGGAGACTGTACCAAGATATGTACAGTGATTAGATCAGATTAATAGGGTATAAACTCAAAGATTCTTGCTGAAAACTGCATAAAGGCTTAGGGTCATGAAGAGGATTCATTTCTCTCTAAAGTTCTGAAATAATCAAGGGTGAAGTGAATTTACTATATAATTAATAGAACAGAAGAAAATGTATTTAATATAGTACTGAATTTCATTAATTACTATTATTTTATTATTCCTTACAGAAAAAACACACATTTGAATAAAAGTCCCTAAATAATCTGGATAGAATTAAAGAATAATCTCATTTACATTTAAGTTTAAAGCATCCCACCATTCTAAGTGTCTGCCAGTGTGTACTATATCACCAATCACTACTACTTACTCTGGAATTGAAGTAATACAACATAATGGTCTTCAATACTAGAACACTTATCTCCTTTCACAAAGCAAATCAAAAGCAAAGACATACAAACAAACTAGGCAATTTAAATTTTAAGAAAATGATACATCTCATAGGAAATAAATTGCTAAAAGTGAAATTGCCAATAATATAAATCTCTGTCATTTTGTTATACTTTATAAAAAAGAACATGAGATACAAAATTATTGAACTGCAAAATTAAAATAGTTAATGAGATCTAAACTTCAGAATAACAAAACCCACCCAATTCTACATCTCTATCAAAACAAATAATTTATATAAGACAGAATCCCTTTTAAATATATATACATATATCAACTTAATACTGTTAATCACACCATAGTTATATTTACTTAAATAAGAATTAAATAAACTGCCCAAAATGCTGATTTCATATCACAAACATAAGTACTTTAAATCACAATTTTGGGGTGATATATTGAATACACTGGTTCCTGAAACAATATTAACAAGCATATTTTTAATAATATATTTTCATCTATAAGTCAGGTAAAGCTTTATTAAATGGTAAACACTTAACAGTGCAGAAGTACAAGTTTCAAAAACAAATACATTCAGAAGATCTGCTGTTCAAATAGTATTTTTTCAAAACCAGGTGGAGGAGTATGATAAAATTCACTGAACTGGCAATCCAAAATTGCACTGTCATCAACTAGAGATAGAAAAAGACAAAATAAATTAGAAGCAAACACCGTAATTTGTATGAACATATAATTATAAAATAAACTGTTTCCAGAATAACTATCATATCAATAGGCAAAAAGAATAAACATATCTACTATCCAGGTTATAAAACATGATCCTATTAGGTAAAAATAGCCACAACAAAAAACAAAATCTATCAAAAACACTGAAAGACTACATATCAAAATATTATTAATAATTATCTCTAAAAGGTGTGACTATGGGTATTTTTTAAAAAGATTTTTTATTGATTTTTTTTTTTTTTTTAGAGAGAGGAAAGGAGGAGAGAGAGAAACATTGATTGGTTATCTACCAGGGATCAAATCTGTAACCTTGGTACGTGCCCTGACTGGGAATTGAACTGGCAACCTCTTGGTGAACAGGATGACTCCCAACCAACTGAGCCACACTGGCCAGGACAGACTAGGGGTAATTTTAATTTTTCCTTATTTGCCAACTTGTATTTTCTAAACTTTCTACAATTAACAATGTTTTAAAGTTTCATTTTGAAAAAAATTATAGCTTCACGGGAAGTTGCAAAAATAATAGAAAGTCTCCCGAGGTAACATCTTACACAACTACAGTACAATATTAAGTCCAGAAAACTGATACTGATAAAATACTGTTAACTAGTTATTTAGCATGTACATGTTTTTACCAACATTTACCCCAAATAAATGAATGCATATAGCCATATAAAGACTTATACATGAATATTTGTAACAGCTTTATTTTATTTTTTCAATTCTTACCCTAGAACATGCTCATTCATTTTAAAGAGAAGGGGCAGAGAGAGGGAGAGAAAGAGAGAAGGAGAGAAGAAGAGAGGGAGACAGAGAGACAGGGAGAGAGGGAGAGAAGAAAGAGGGAAAGAAGGAGAGAGAGAGAGAGAGAGAGAGAGAGAGAGAGAGAGAGAGAGAGAGACATCCATGGATTGCCACCTGTACATAATCTGACATCTTAGGTGTGTGCTCTGACCGACAATCGAACCCACAACCACACTGGCCACGGCTGTAACAACTTTTATTTTTAATAGCCAAAAACTATAAATAACCTAAATATCCATTAAAAGATGAAAGGAACACAAATTGTGATTACTTCCACATAATGAACTACACTATTTGGCAATAAATAAATGAACAAACAAAGCTGAATTATTAATACTACTAGAGGCCCGTTGCATGATATTCATGCAAAAATAGGCCTTCCTTCCCCTGGCTTCATGCTGGCACGTCTCTGCTCCCAGCACATCCCTGCTCTCGGCATGCCCGGGAGACGGCAAGTCCTCGCTTTTGTCCAGTGCACCACTCCTGTAGCTCTCTTTGCCACTCCCCCTCCCCCTCATAGCATGCATCCCGCCTGCGGCTGCATATATAAATTAACTTGCTATCTTTGTTGGGTTAATTTGCATACTCACCCTGATTGGCTGTGGGCATAGTGGAGGTATGGTCAATTTACATGTTTGTCTATTATAAGATAACACAAATCAATCTTAAAATAATTATGTTGAGTGAAAGAAGCCAACCCCCCCCCCAAGAAATACAAACTGAATAATTCTGTTTATATAATTCTCTAAAAATACAAGATAATCTATAGTGACAGAAAGCAGATCAGTGGTCACCTGGTTGGGACTGCAATTGGGAGGAGCAGGAAGGATTATAAGGGAGCAGAAGGAAACTTTTAAGGGTGATAACTATGTTGGCTATTTTGACTATGGTAATGACATGGATTATCACTTATAGCTCTTGTCAAATTGCATAGATATATTTAATGAACATTACTAAATATTTTATATTTCATAATAAATGTTGAAAAAAAGTTAAGTTCTGGGTTTGACATTCTTGAGGTCATAGTGATTTTAACAAGGTTGGTTTCAATGAAGTGGTAGTAAAGGCAGCCAAACTGGACTGAAGAACAAATGAGTGATACAATAAAGACAGTAGTATAGGCTAGTCTATAAAAAATGCAGCCATGTTGGGAAGGATAAACATAGGGCTAGTGAGGGGTAGAGTTTAAGAAAGAGTTTTTCAGATGACAACGATTCAGAATGCTTATAGGCATTGAAGAGAGAGGTTGATGATATGAAATACAGATGAAGAGCTGAAAAAGTGTAGTTGGGGAGTTTTAAGTCTAGATTACAGAATGAGTGTTCTGAACATGAAGAGCATCACTTCTTCTGAGAAGGGATGAAAGGAGGCAAGACTGGAGTAGATCCAGAAAAGCTTCAGGAGGGTAGGGAGGGAAGGTCACCTTGATAGCCTATTTCTTTATAAAGTAGAAGATAAAGTCATCTGCAGAGAATTGAGTAGGAAATTCAAGAAGCATAGTGAAGGTCTAGGATGTTTAGAGATGTAAAAGAACTGCCAAAAATACTGAGAGCTTAGATTACACTGGAAGTCAACTTTGCAATAACACTTTTCTTCAGTGTTATACAGTTTTTCTCTCCCCATAGATTGACTGTAAGAACAGACAAAATGAATGGCTGGATCAATCTAGAATTAGGAATGGGATGGAGGACAAAGGGTAAGGAAACTTAAGTTTTACATTTATATGTGATAGGATCAGACTACTAAAATATTTGATTTAATTGCACTGATTTATCAATTCCAATTTATAAAACATAACTTACTATATATAATTTATTACCTACAATTTTATTATATTAAAAATAATGCTGAATCACAGATACAATTTATAGTAATAATTTTACTTACTACTCGTTTATATAACTCAGTCATTCTACTGATATTTATTTCATTTCTTAGGCTAAATGGTTTTTACTATTAAATTACATTTCCATTTAGTGAAGTAAGTAAAGGAATTGCTTTTAGGTGTACCCAATATAGAAAGAAAACTAACCTACATGGACTTCAAAAGTACATATTTGCCCTTGCTGGGTGGCTCGGTTGGAATGTCAACCTATACACTAAAAGCATGTGGAATCAATTTCCAGTTAGGGCCCCTGGAGACAACCAATAGATGTTTTTCTCACATCAATGTTTTCCTCTCTCTCCCTTCTCTCTAAAATCAATAAACATATCCTCAGGTGAGATTTTAAAAAAGATAACAAAAATAATACTTTACATGCAAAGATACAGAAGGTAAATTCACTGATTTTATTAGAGAAAAGAAGACTAAAAAAAAACCTTAATTAAAAAGTAAAGCACAGGCTGAGAGTTATTATCATATTATTAAATATTTTATTTGTTGTTATTTTTCTGATATCCCAAACAGTATGTCCTCTCTAGCATTGCTAATTTTCTATAAAATTACTGCAAAAAGTTAATAAGTTTCATTATGGTTCAATTCTAAAAACTTATCATTTAAGGTAGTTAAATGATAAAATGTTTTTAGATCTACTAAAACCATGCACCTGTTGATTTAAAGTTGATAATATAAAAAATAAAGCAGAATAGAGTGATAAAATCATTCTGGCTATTTTTTTTTAAGAGAGATACCTTATTTTTTGGTATTTGTCTCAAAATAATGAAGAGAGAGATAAAAAACAATAGGAGTATTGGGGTTAGATAAAATCTAATTGGCTACAATAAATGTTTGAAGATAGGTGGTAGTTACATGAGGGCTCATTATATTATTCTCTTTATTTCTAAACATGTTTAATATTTTCCATAATAAAAATTAAAATAATTAAGCTGTATAGGGTTATCTCTTATACTCCAATTCTTGCAGGACATACTTATAAACTATAATACAATTTTATTGTAAAAACCTTCCATATCCTACTGAGTACATTTCCTATAAAAAGTCCTTAGCAAAAGTTAACATATACCTAATAATAGTTAGAAATATTTTATCTTACCATAAACAACTGGATACACTGTCCCTCGTATACCTGATGCTGGACAATGCATGTTTTTTCCATTCAAATATACATTTAATTCTACATGGTCATATGTAATACCCTAGGAACAAAAGAAAATATTAAAAATGGTAGAAACATAAATCACAATTATTAACAATTATTACTAAAACCACCACAGGCCTCTCACCCAGGCCACTCCACGCCCCAAGGGAACCCCCAACCTGATCCAGGACACCCTCCAGGGCAAACCAACTGGCCCCCATCTGTGCACCAGGCCTCTATCCTATCTAAAAAATAGTAATATGCAAATTGACCATCACTCTAACACACAAGATGACTGCTCCCATGTGGTCAAAGATCCTGCCCGCATGTGGACACAAGATGGCCACCACAAGATAGCCAGCAGGGGAGGGCAGTTAGAGGCAAACAGACTGGCAGCGGAGCAGTTAGGCATCAATCAGGCTGGCAGGGGAGTGATTAGGGGGTGATCAGGCAGGCAGGCAGAAGTGGTTACGGGCAATTAGGAAAGCAGGCAGGTGAGCAGTTGGGAGCCAGCAGTCCTGGATTGTGAGAGGGAAGTCCGACTGCCCATGGGATCCCTCAAGGAGTCCCAGATTGGAGAGGGTGCAGGCTGGGCTAAGGGACACCCCTCCTCCCCTCGTGCATGAATTTCGTGCATGGGACCTCTAGTATAATAATAATAAACCTAATTGATAATTGGGATTAGCTTTTTTAATGAAAAGTTCTGTTCATTTAAAAAAAAATAAAAGTGTAGTATGTAAATTGTCCCCTTGAGTGGGAGTTCTTCCCTGAGTTCAACCAGGAAGTAGGGCCAGCTGCGGGAAGGAAAGGAGTACGTGGCCAGTAGCCGGCAGTCGCTGAGTACCCTACCAGTGCACGAATTTCGTGCATGGGGCCTGTAGTAATTACATGAAAAGCAGTGTTAACTCTCTTTAGAGCAAGCATATCAAACTTGCGGCCCACAAGGAATATTTCTGTGGCCCAGCCAATATAACAGTATGTAAGAAACATTTTAATAAAGATTTCATAACTTAATTTTTACAAATTCCTATTATACATAATTATTAATAACCAATTATATAATGTTTGCTAATGACTGATTATTTTGTGTTTCATTCATTTCCCTTATGCATCTTACTTGCAGGCATACTGTTTCTCTCCATTAATACTAGCAGCGAATATTTTAGCAGCCAATTGCTACATCATTAGTCTTGTACTGACTTGTTTGGTGTGTGCAAACAGGAAATATTTCGCTTTCAGAGAACAAGAAAAATAGGCTTATTTGCATTACGTTTATTAATTTGTGCAGTTATTCAGTGTCTGGTAAGTGAATGTTCAAGAAAAAAATATTAATTTTTATTAAAATATTCTATTATTTTATGTTAACGATTACTCATTTATCTTAGCCCTTTGTATTCAGCATGTCTCTATCAAAATAAACCTACGCTTCTATGAAAATTGAAGTTTTTGTGTTTTTGCAGCCCTTATAAACTTAAACCTTGTTTATTTGGCCCATGTTAGCCTTTGAGTTTGACATTTTTGATTTAGAGGACTACAGAAATGTAGCAGTTCA
This sequence comes from Lasiurus cinereus, assembly GCA_011751065.1. Lineage (NCBI taxonomy): Eukaryota > Metazoa > Chordata > Mammalia > Chiroptera > Vespertilionidae > Lasiurus > Lasiurus cinereus. Next base: position 15,678,358 of record JAAGEH010000012.1, on the reverse strand, counting down.
GATCAGGTAGTAATCCAGGCACCCTTCACCACCTGGTGGCAGCATAACCTACAGCATTAGGGCAAAATCCTAATACATCCCAATACCAAAGAAAGAAGTGAAGAAGCATGTAACCCTAACCCCCACTAGCAGCATTTGATTCAAATATTTTCAAACTTAACCTGTCCTTTTACATGATCTAAAAAATAGGTTTGATTTTGACATAATGGTGTATTTATTAATAATTTTTTGCAGGCTTAGCGAACAGGTTCATATTAAACTGTCTGTATTATAACCTTAAAACAGTGGTCGGCAAACTCATTAGTCAACAGAGCCAAATATCAACAGTACAATGATTGAAATTTCTTTTGAGAGCCAAATTTTTTAAACATAAACTTGAATCACCTTCTACAAGAAGTTATTTAACTTCTCCTAATCTGTAAAATGGTAATAACAATATTACCTATTTCATAGGATGATTATAAGGATTAAACAATTTAATCCCTGACAGGCACTTAAAACAATGATTATATCGTAATAAATGCTAGATAAGCATTTGCTCTTATTATTGCATAGAATTTTTACCAAACTTCTCTAAAATTAAATTTAAAATGGCATTTTAGAATGTAGTTTACACTTTTCAAAACTATTTATAAAAGGGAAAAAATAAGCATAAACTGTTTCAGGCATGCCTTCCTAGTGCTGTATGTAGTAGGTCACTATTATTGTATGATTATTGTATAAATATAATCATTGGTTAAATGTTGAAAGCTTATTTTTCTTGATTCCTCCTCAGAGAATAGTATAAACTGAAATTCTACCAATATGAGAATGTTTTTTTTTAATATATTTTATTGATATTTTACAGAGGGTAAGGGAGAGGGATAGGAAGTCAGAAACATCGATGAGAGAGAGACATCGATCAGCCGCCTCCTGCACGCCCCACACTGGAGATGTGCCCGCAAGCAAGGTACATGCCCCCAACCAGAATCGAACCTGGGACCTTCCAGTCCGCAGGCCGACACTCTATGCACTGAGCCAAACCGGTCTCGGCGAGAATGTTTTCTCTGGCTTATAATCCATTCGACTTTTCCTATTTCCTTGTGAGCAATTTGATGAAATTTTTCTCAAGTGTTTGAACTAGGAAGATAAAATTAATGTGGCAGGATAATGTCTTATTTTTTTGATTCTGCATATATTTCATTTTTTTAGTCCTCCTTTTATTAAATGGGCATGAAAATCAATGTCTAGTTTTAATAATGCTGACATAAAAAATGGCATTCTTAAATCTGTCAACTTGTAGTATCAGTCATCTCAATGAATGAAATAGGAATGCAAGAATAACACAGAGAAGTTCAGTACATTAACAAAGAAAAACATTTGTTACTAATTATCCTTTCTCATGTTTGAATTTCATCTTTTAGTGTAAATAGGTTGGCAGCATCAACTTGACTTCGAAATTCTCTTTCAAGAAATAACCATTTGAATAACAGTATTCCATATTATGAACATCTGGCAATGACCTACTAATACAGAACCAACTATTCAAAAGAAGAGAGAAAAGCAGATTTTTTAAAAAGTTTGTCTTTCATCTTCTTTTTTCTTTAATCAATCTCAGGGGGAAAACATTTTAACAATTTACCTATTTAAAAACAAAGTGCTCCTTATATTTTTTGAATTGCAGAAAAGAGACAGACCTTAATTAAAAATCTTTCCACATCTTTCTTCATTCTCTCCAAAATACTGTGTATTTCTTTAACTCAATAACCTGAATTTACCTTGTTTGTGTTATCTTATTATTAGAAATTTTCCCTAGTTATTTACAGATTCCTTTCAACTTGGTACCAGAGCCAGGAACTCACAGTTCTGTGTATAAGGGCACTTTTAGTAAAGGAGAACCAAGAACTCTGTTCTCAACAGCTAACAGCTTGAACTCAGAGTACAAGATTCTTGGATAACACCATCTCAGAGGAAGTATCTGAAAAAGACAGGAAGGGATCTTTGGATAATATTTTCAATAGAGCAGTTTTAGTAAAGCCTTAGAATTTCAAGTCCATTTCTTTGAAAAGTTCAGAAAGTAAGTTTATTAAGATTTAGTTTAATGAAGACCAGCACTCCTAATAAAATGTTATTCTTTAACAGATATTCATAAAAAATTAAATAACAAATGTCAAAATTTTCTCTGCGATCTCCAGTTGCAAAAATACCTACTCCGGGTGACTGAACTTTTAAAATTGTGGGCCAAGATTTCTCTGATATTAGAGAAACAGGAAATGTTGATCAGCAGCCAATCTATCATTAACTCTCCTGAATAGAAATAAGGGCTCACACTGATATCTCTCACCTGCAACAGCTGTAGAAAGCAGACAGTTTGGTAAGGCAGTAGCATCTTCACCAAGTGCTCTTTTTTGGAAAATTGTGCTTTGGAATTCAAACCATAAATTCCTAGGCAAAGTACATATACTAAAAGCAGTTCAAGTTTAACAATATACAGTGGAAGACAACTCCTGAAGAAAACTCACCACCACGTCTCCCTCCTGTGGAAGGCTATTGGCTGGCAGCCTGTTTTTCTCCTCGTTGTTGTGGTATAGAGCTCCATCATTTCTCATCACCAGACTGTGCACATCTCGGCCGAGAGGAATCTGATTCAAATTAACTTTCTGAGTTGCAACACCAATACCCCAGATTCCTAAAAATATAATGATATTCCTAAAAATATAATGAACTATTGTCTTGAATTTTTATTTTCAAAAAAATCTTTTAAAAGTAGTTTGCAAGTTATAGTAGGTTCTCTGCAGACATAGCATAGCCTAGGAGACGAGAAGGGACCTTGGAGTTGTACCTAGGTTTAAATCCTGATGAAGCTATGTTATCTTGGGTAAATTGCTTAACCTCTCTCTGTTTACTCACTTGTGAATTATGGATTCCAACAGTACTTACCTCACAAAGTTATTATATGATACTAGAGGCCCGATATATGAAATCCATGTGGGGAGTGTGAGGGGGAGAGTAGGATCTTTCAGCCCTGCCTGCGCCTCTTGCAATCCAGAACCTCTTGGGGGATGTCCGACTGCCGGTTTAGGCTTAAACCGGCAGTAGGACATCTCTCTCACAACTGAGACCACACTCTCCTTACCTCGCCTGCTCGCTCCTTACTGCTTGGCTCACTCTGCTCCTTAGCACTGCATGAAGGCAGGAGAAGCTCCTGCCACCATTGCACTTGCCAGCAGTGAGCCTGGCTTCTGGCTGAGCTGCACTCCTACTGTGGGAGTGCACTGACCACTGGGGGAAGCTCTGCGTTAAGCGTCTGCCCCCTGGTGGACAGTGTGCATCATAGCAAACAGTTGTTCTGGTCGTTCCACCATAATGGCCATTGGGCTTTTATAACTAGATACAGTGGTACCTCGAGATACGAGTGCCCTAACATACGAGATTTTTGAGATACAAGCCGTCGAGTGAGCGATTTTTGCTTTGAGATACGAGCAACATTTGAGATAGGAGTAATGGCATGGATCAGCTGGCTGCACACGACCCACCAGTTTACCACAACTCTAGCATCTCATAGTTTCCCACGCCCCAAGGTTACGGAACGAATTAAACTCGTATCTCTAGGTACCACTGTACTGAAATAATTCAAGTAAAGCACTTGGAATGGTGTAAGTACTAAAATAAGGATAAGTAAAGCACAGAGTAAATATTAAAAAATATATGAGCTATTTTCATTCTTCTCTAAAAATGTTTTTTTTTAAGAAGCTACACATTGAATTTAAAGGACCTGGGGATTTATTTCTAGCATTACCTCTGAGAAGTAAGAAATTACTACCTTTTGTTTTTGCATCTATATATAATATGTGACAAATAACATATGACCGGGTCAATATCATGGAGAAAAAATTATTCATAAAGTATAAAATCATTTTCTTATCCAATACTTGAATCAGTGAATTAAAAACCTTTTGGTCTTAAGCTGACTTTTAAAGCAAGCAGCTCTCAGAATAAATAGCTCTCAGCCAAACAGAATACCTAGATCTATGGCTTTTGTTTCAAACTGTCTCCTTCCCAGTTTGTTTGTTTGTTAATCAAAATCATTTAGGGAAAATTCTATAAATGGAAGATCTGAAGATCATGTTGTCAATCAATTTTTCTGCACTGAGTGAGACCATCAAAAAGCTGCATGTCCGAACTTCACTGTCTTATCCTCCTAAATAAATTGACTATTATAATTTATTCTCCAAAGTAGGACAACTTTAAGAGTGACCAAAAAAAAAAAGGAAAAAGGAAAAAAAAAGTGACAAGAGGTAATATAAAAATGTGTAAAACACAGAGTAAATGTTTTAAAATATACTAGCTATTTTCATTCATTTTTCTTCTCTAAAAATGATTTTTTTAGAAGCTACACATTGAATTGCACAGGACAACAGTTCTAAATGGAATTAAATATCTCCTTATGCTAAAGAATTATGTATGCTGTGATAACATTTTGGCATAACTGACTCAAGCTTTCATTAAGATCAATGCAACAAATTCCAACAGCACATTTATCCTAGGGACACCATCCTTTACAGAAAATCCACATAGAAATTAGTGTTAGATTTAAGGCTCAAGAAAATATTTGCTTGAGCCTTATATCTCAGAAGACAACAGTAAACAGAGACATTTTGCAGCCAGTGACTCAACTTAGAATGGAATGGAGGACAGATTACATTTATTTTATACACTAAAGAAAATAAGTATTTAAAACTAATTAAAAAACAATCTCCAGAGGAATGTTTTCTATCATTCAAGCCAGTCGCCTAAGAGTAGAATTGACTAGCTGCCCTCTAGTTTTCCTATTCCGCACCTATATTACTCCATGCTGTATTTCATTAGAAGTTTCTTCATAATAAAGCTTCATAAAAAATTTCCCCATGCCCTGGGTGGTGGCTCAGTTGGTTACAGTGCCATTCCAATGTGCCAGAGTTGCAGATTGGATCCCTGGTCAGGGCACATACAGAAATCAACCAATGAATGCATAAATAAGTGGAACAACAAGTATCTCTCTCTCTCTCTCTATTATAATACTCATGTAAAATTGTTATACAATTCAAGAAACTCTACAAATTTTTAAAGAAAGCATCAACTTTAGACTTCTATCAGAATTCTAAATCTGCTGATTGCTTCAGATAATACCAAATCAGAGTATCTTAATAGGAGTTAAGAGAAAAACTCAGAATCATAAGATTGATTTTATCCTAAAATAAATAGTAAGAGTCTATACCTTACATGTTTGACCAAATGAAATGGTACACTTAGCTGCAAATTAATAATTATATTGATAACTAGAGGCCCGTTGTACAAAATTTGTGCACGGGGGCAGGGGGAGTATCCTTCAGCCCAGCCTGCTCCCTCTCCAATCTGGCAGTTGAACATCTCTCTCACAATACAGGACTGCTGGCTCCCAACTGCTCACCTGCCTGCCTTCCTGATTGCCCCTAACCACTCCCCTGCCAGCCTGACTGATGTCTAACTGCTTCCCTGCAAGCCTGTTTTCCCCTAACTGCCCTACAATGTGGGTCTGGTCACCCCTAACTGCCCTCTCCTGCAGGCCTAGTCACCTCTAACTGCCCTCCCTTGCAAGCCTGGGTCCCCTTCCAACTGCCCTTCCCTGCAGGCCCAGTCACCTCCCCAACTTCCCTCCTCTGCCAGCCTGGTCACACCTAACTTCCCTCCCCTGCTGGCTTGATCACCCCCAACTGCCCTCCCTTGCAGGCCTGGTCCCTGCTAACTGCCCTCCCTTGCTGGCCATCTTGAGGTGGTCATCTTGTGTCCACGTTGAGGGCAGATCTTTTGACCACATGGGGGCAGTCATCTTGTGTATTGGAGTGATGGTCAATCTGCATATTACTCTTTTATTAGATAGGATAGAGGCCTGGTGCATGGATGAAGCCAGCTGGTTTGCCCTGAAGGGTGTCCTGAATAAGGATGGGTGTTCCCTTGGGGTGACAGGTGGCCTGGGCGAGGGGCCTGTGGTGATTTGCAGGCCGGCCACGCCCCCCAGCGACCCAAGTGGAGGCCCTGGTATCTGGGATTTATTTATCTTCTGCAACTGAAACTTTGTAGCCTAGAGCAGAGCCAAACCTGCTGCACAGCCATTGAAACTTTGCTGCCTTAAGTGGAGGTCTGGGCACTTGGCTTCCTCTATCACTAGGGGCAACCCAAGCCTCTTTCCTGCTCTCTCTGTAGCCTAGCCATCTTGTTTGAGTTAATTTGCATACTCGCTCTGATTGGCTGGTGGGCATGGCTTGTGTGTAGTGGAGGTACAGTCAATTTGCCTATTACTCTTTTATTAGATAGGATAATGCTGGTGCCTCACAATAATCTAGTATGTCCTGTTGTTAAAACACTTACATGGCCCAGCCTGTGTAGCTCAGTGGTTGAGCACTGACCCAGGAATCAAGAGGCCACTGGTTCAATTTCTGTAAGGGCACATGCCCAGGTTGTGGGTTCAATCCTCTGTGGGGGGCATGCAGGAGGCAGTCAATCAATGATGTTTCTCTCTCATCGATGTTTCTATCTCTCTATCCCTCTCCCTTGCTCTCTAAAAAAAGAAATCAAATAACAAAATATTTTAAAAAAACACTTTCTAGCTCATGTGAAGAAGGAAAGGAAGGACAGCTCTGTTAATCCCGTTTTATAGAGGTGAAGACTAAATCTAATTAAACTAAATTAACTAATTAAACCAGAATCACATAAAGAGGTTTTGGAAGAAAATGTCTTCTAAGTAAGAGTTTAGAGCTTTTTTACTACCTCATTAATCTTTCTCATATATTGAAAATTACTCCTAATATTTAGAACAATTAGGACTATATTAGTAAAGTACCATTATACCAACCTGTGGACTGGATTTTGAATTCAAAGTAGCTTTTGTTTTGATGTAAAGGTGCACTCGCTAAACAGCCTCCTGTTCCACATATTCTTCTTCCATTTTTTACAATAACAACATCTGTTCCTAAACAAAAAAATGCAGACAATGTATAAAGTTTTGTATTTTCTTATCCAACAATCAAGGTCAATTTCTGTTTCGCTTTTAGCTCTTGGTCAACAACAAAAAGTACACTGTATGTACTTTAAAATATGGAAATAAAGATAAATATTTAAATATTTAATTCACTATTTTTTTCCTGAGAGAACATTTATATATAATACTCATTTGTAGCTACAAATCTTGTTTAATAGGCAGTTCCAAACCCTGAATTATGCTGATATTTAAAATACTTTAAAAATAAAAAAAAAATTATTTAATTTTTAGAACATAAATTAATTTGATTTCTTAAATCTCTTAATTTAATTAATTTTTATTAATTTTTTATACATATCTCCCCATTGCCCCCCCTCCCTCCCAGGCGTACCCCGACCCCCCAGTGTCTGTGATCATTGGTTATGTTTATAAGCATGCATACAAGTCTTTTGATTGATCACTTATTTACCTCACCTAACTTTAATCTTTCTGCTATAATTTCACAGTCTGTTTGATGCTTTATGATTTTTGTCCTCCTGAGAATTATCAGTCTACTCCCTTTCTGTGCTCCTGATTCTATTATATTCACCAGTTTATTCTGTTGATCAGATTTTTAATTCACTTAATTTTTAGATTCACTTGTTGACAGATGTGTATTTGTTGTTCATAATTTTTTGTCTTTTACCTTTTTCTTCTTCCTCTTCTAAAAGGGTACCTTTCAGCATTTCATATAATACTGGTTTGGAGTTGATGAACTCCTTTAGCTTTTTCTTCTCTGTGAAGGTCTTTATCTGCCCTTCAATTCTGAATGATAGCTTTGCTGGATAGATTATTCTTGGTTGTAGGTTCTTGTTGTTCATCACGTTGAATATTTCTTGCCACTCCCGTCTGGCCTGCATCGTTTCTGTTGAGAAATCAGCTGACAGTCGTATGGGTGCTCCCTTGTAGGTAATAAACTGTTTTTCTCTTGCTGCTTTTAATATTCTCTCTTTCTCTTTTGCTCTTGGCATTTTAATTATGATGTGTCTTGGTATAGTCCTCTTTGGGTTCCTTTTCTTTGGGGTTCTGTGTGCTTCCTCGACTTGTAAGTCTATTTCTTTTACCAGATGTGGGAAGTTTTCAGTCATTATTTCTTTAAACAGGTTTTCAGTATCTTGCTCTCTCTCTTCTTCTGGCACCCCCCCAATTCTGATGTTGGTACGCTTGAAGCTGTCCCAGAGGCTCCTTACATTATCTTCACATTTTTGGATTCTTTTCTCTTCTTGCTTTTCCAGTTGAATATTTTCTGCTTCTTTATATTTCAAATTTTTGACTTGATCCTTGCCTTTCTCTAGTCTGCTGTTAGTACTCTGCATAATAGTTTTCATTTCAGTCAGTGTATTTATTATCTTCTCTTGGGTCTCACTAAATTTATCCATCTTTTCTAGCATATTCTAGCAAAACCTTATAAGCGTGGTTTTGAACTCTATATCCAGTCGTTTTTTTTCCTCCATTTCTTTTGCTTGTAATCCCTTCCCTTGTCTCGGCATTTTCACTGTGCCGGGGAAACTTCTGTGCTGGATTCAGCCGCAGAAGCCTCTGCTGAGCTTGGGAGGGTTGAGTCTCAGGGCTTAAGGGACCGCCTTGCCTTCCAGTCGGCCCCGCCCTCCACAGCCCCTGAGTCTCACGTGACTGGGTAATGGCTGGAGCGGTCCCTGTGCGCGCGCACCCGCAGCGCCTCCAACCGCTGCCTTTCCGGCTCCCCTGCGAACCAGGACCACACGAGTCTAGGTCCCCAGGGTTTCGCCCAAATCTGGGGCCCAGTGGACTCAGAAGTGGCGCAGTTGGGAGGGTCTGTCTCCCGCCCACTCGCGAAAGCCAGCGGCACAATCAGCAATCTGTCCTCCGCGTGGTGCCGTGCGTGACCTGACCTCCGATCCTTTGCAACTCCCCTAAATTTCCGTGCACTTCTCCCTTTTCACAGTCCAAACTCCCCCCGTATGAGTTTCGGCTGGATCTGGGGTTTAGTGTGGTAAGAGAAGGGGTTCAATGCCGTTGGGAGTCTCTGTTTCCCTCCCGCCAGAGAAAGCCAGCCAGGTACTCTGGCACCCGCTCTCTCAGCGCGCGTCTCCGTACCTCAGCTTTTTGCAGCTCCTCTGGGTCTCCGTGAGCCCCTCTCTTTCCCTCTAGTTGTAGAACTTCCACTCAGCCAGCTTTCCTGTGGTTCTGGATGCTCTCTGTTCTGTCTTTTAGTTGTAGTTTTGAAATTGTTGTGCGAGGCAGCAGTATAGGTGTTTACCTATGCCGCCATCTTGGATTCCCACAGCTTTTTTTCTTAAATCTCTTAATTTAAATAAACGCATAAACCCTTAGAAACTGGTAAATTGGTATAATTTTCAATTCAATCTAGATGAATTAAAACAACTACTAAAAGCTGGCTGAATATCTACTAGGTACAAACTTCTATGCTAGTGCATTAGTCAAGGAAGAACTGAAGAGTACATGGAATATGGGAAGAAACATACATCTTTGTTTTTGAAATAGGTAACACTGAAAAATGCTAACTTTAGGATTTTAAAAATGTTTATAAGATAGCTACTATAAATCATATTGCAAATATGTAATAAAGGTTTTAATATCACTAAAAGCACTTTATTTTCACGGAAATTTTTAGTTTACCTCAAATAACATTTGATAGATAAGACTGTGAGAAAAAAAAACTGTAGTGTGACCTCTATATCAATTGTTTTCCAAATCTCAATTAGGGATGTATATAAGAGAACATGAAGAGACTTAATTTAATTCTAATATGTAATAAATATACTATAGCAATGAGGCATGTGACTCCCAAAATCTGTGGCCAGTAGTAAGTGTAAGTGTAAAAGCCAAGAAGATCTGGCTATGGGAATTATATAGGACTTCCTCTAAGGGGGTTAAATAAAACTAGGGCATAGTAATGAAAGGTATTAGTAGGGAGGCAATTATTACATTAACTGACTATTGAATTCATGTTTGAACAAAAATTATTTGAGATAAATACATAACAGAAATGCAAAATTTTCAACCATAATAACAATTCTAAATTTTCAGACTCTTATCACAGACACTCTCCTAAATAAGGTAAAACTAAGATTCTATTATATGATTATTAAAAATTCACTAGCATCCATTTGTTTCTCATTATAAATCTTAAACTCTAGCAGAACCAAGATGGCGGCATAAGATATACATCTGTACTTGCTATCTCTCCCAATCACACCAAAACTACAACTAAAAGACAAAACAATTATTCCCCGGAACCACAGGAAAGCTGGCGGAGTGGAAGTTCTACAACTAGAAGGAAAGAAAAAAGTGCACCCAGACCTGGGACGTGCAGAGGCTCAGAAAGGCAGAGGTATGGAGACTCATGTGAATTGGGCTGGCGTGCACTGTTATTTTCAATTGGGAGAGAGTTACAAGTTCCCGACTCTCTGAACTCGTTTCTGGCAAAATTCTGGGGAACCAGACTCAGATAGGGAGAAACTGGATTGTCTGCCATCAGGTCAGAAAGGGAGGGTGGCTCTCTTGCAGAGTTGCGCACTGGAATCATTATTTACTGTGCTGGGGTGCGGGACGGCACAGGACACTGAACAGAACACAGCAGAGAGAGCTGACTAGCAGCCATTGCTGTTTGCCACACCCTAGCCTAGAGACTCCCTGAGACCCTGCCCGGCCCAATTTACAAATCCACCTAGCTGTGCATATGAATGGCCAGCCTTCTGGCAGCTTAACCTAACAAAATGCAGCTGGGTCAGACAACTCTAAAACTTCCAAACTCCAAGCAAAGAGGAGAAATCTGCAGATATCCCTGTAGCTCCAGCTGGGTAGCCTCAGACACTAGCTGACTTGCACCTCCTTGGAGATCCAGGAACCAGTGTACCTAGAGGTCAGTGTGAGACGACACCAGATTTCAGCTCCTCACATACATAAGTGACACACTCATGAGGCAGACTCAGTGAGCAACCAAGTCCCACTGAAGTGAGTTCTACCCAATAGGGGAGTCTCCAGCACAGCAGTTCTTCCATTAATAGACACAGCTAATCCTCACAGTCAATTGACCTGAGGTCAATTCCTCCCAGTGTACCAATAGCAATCAAGGCTTAACTATAACAAGACTGTGTACTCAGCCCACAAAGGGGTGCATCAAGAGTGTCCACCTCAGGTGATTGGGGAGGTGGAGCTACTGGGCCCTGAGGACAACTAGCACACAAAGCCACTCCATCAACACCAGGAGGCAGCCAAAATACGGAGACCAAGAAACATGTCACGAATGAAAGAAATGGAGGAAAGCAAACGACTGGGCATAGAGTTCAAAATCACATTTATAAGGTTACTCAAAAATCTTCTACAATCCACCGACAAACTCATTGAGAACTCTGAGATACTTAGTGAGTCCTTCAAAGATCTTAATGAGAATGTCAAAAAAATGGAAAAGGACCAGTCAGAAATTAAGCATGCACTGTCTGAAATAAAGAATAATATACAAAAATCCAACAGCAGACTAGAGGACCCCAAGAATCAAGTAAAAAATCTGAAATATGAGGAAGCAAAAAACACCCTAACAGAAAAACAAAATGAAAAAAGAGTCCAAAAATGTGAAGATAGTGTAAGGAGCCTCTGGGACAACTTCAAGCGTACCAACATCAGAATTATGGGAGTGCCAGAAGAGAGAGAGCAAGATACTAAAAATCTATTTGAAGAAATAATGACTAAAAACTTTCCCTACCTGGTGAAAAAAAATGGACTTACAAGTCCAGGAAGCATACATAACACCAAACAAAAATAATCCAAAGAGGACCACACCAAGACACATCATAATTAAAATGCCAAGGGCAAAAGACAAGAGAATCTTGAAAGCAGCAAGAGAAAAACAGTTAGTTACCTACAAGGGAGTACCCATACGACTATCAGCTGATTTCTCAACAGAAACTATGCAAGACAGAAGGGAGTGGCAGGAAATATTCAACGTGATGAATAGCAAGAACCCACAACTAAGAGTGCTCTACTCAGCAAAGATATCATTCAGAATTGAAGGTCAGATAAAGAGCTTCACAGATAAGAAAAAGCTAAAGGAGTTCATCACCATCAATCCAGGATTATATGAAATACTAAAGGGTTTTCTTTAAGAAGAGAAAGAAGAATAAAAAGGTAAAGATAAAAATTATGAACAACAAAGTAATAACAAATACATACCTATCAACAAGTGAATCTAAAAATCAAGTGAATAAAAAAATCCAATGAACAGAATACTGGTGAATATAGTAGAATTAGGGGCACAGAAAGGGAATGGACTAACAATTCTCGGGGGAAAGGAGGAGTGCAGAAAGAGACTGGACAAACATCTTACACCTATGGATGAAGACAGTGGCGAGGGGTAAGGGCATGGGGTGGTGGTGGGGAGAATCAGGTGGAAGGGAGCTATGGGAGGGAAACAAAGATGAACATCTGTAATTAACTGAACAATAAATATTTATTTAAAAAATAAATCTTAAACTCTAAATTCTGAGTAACTTTATAAATAATTTACATCTAGCTGCAAAATATACCTCCAGCAATTTAAACTTGAGAGCACCCAGGATTCAGTCCTCCTTGATGTAAAGACCATGTAGTGCTTGGCATCTAGCAGATGCTCAGCAAATAACTAATATAAAAATGAATGAATAAATATGCTCTGCTAAGCACTTTACAATGGACATGTAGCATCTGTTTTCCCTTTCCCAACAGCCTTTCCTCTGGAGATCAAAACAGTTCCAAGGAAGCTGACTCAATCTCTGGCTTCAGGGTTACAGCTTTGACCTAGGTTAAGTCAATCAATGCATTCCATATTTCTTGGCCACATTGATTAAGTGAAAAATGGTTATATGAACTAAGCCACTAAAATCAAAGATAGTCTCAGGACTTCTGCAGAAAACAAAGAGATAAAGTCACTCTCATTCTTGCTGGTCCTAAATGAGGAAGTCCAGAGAGCCGCTGCAAGTTATCATGGAAGCAGGTCTCCAGAAGAGGAGAAAAGAGACCCAGTCCTTGGCAGCAGTCTTTCCTGAAGCTCATGATGCTTTTGTATTTTTTTCAGTTAAATATACCAATAAATTTCCTTCATTGTTTGAACAATTCTGAGTTATAATTTCTACTACTTGTAACTAAAAGCATTTTAAATAAAACACATTACAGGGAATTATGTGAATGAATGGCATTTTTCTTAACCAGCAATGCTCTGTGGTTCCCATACATACTAAAATCCTTTAATGTCAAGCTCCTATAGTAGATAACTTACTGTCTTAGATATCATCCTAAGGTGCTAAGTTAATAATAGAAATATCAGATACAATATAGTCTATTGTCAGAACCACAGAACTAACTCTGAACATGGCATTATTCTCTAACTTTAATATCATTTATCTCCAAGGAATTCTGCTATGTACTGAGATATTTTATATAAAAAGACAAGTATATTCAAGGAACACGCTGGAGTGATATGAATAATTAGGGAATTTAGATGTATTCTATTTCTTTTAGTACAAAGATATCCTATATTTGGATCTATATAATTTGTATAGTTTTATTAATAAGAAAGTCAAGACCAATTTGAATACAGTCAGAGCACTCATAATATATAAAAACCCAGGGTCCATAATATCCAAAATGACAAAACGCTCGACCGACTGTCTGCTGCTGCAGGTACTGTGACCCAACATTGATTGCCAAGGGAGCTGCAGATCAGGCCCAAAGAGACTTTTTGTTGTGGCTATTGTTTTTATTATTGTTTTGTTTTCATGTTGTTTTTGGTTAGGTGTGGTTTTGTCTTTTTTTGTTGTTGTTTTAGCACCTATATAATAGTTGTCATGATGTGGTTAGGTTGAGACTTACAGTCAACAAGCCTGAGGGCTGAGCCCACCAACAAACACAACAATCAAGACCCAAATTCCACAGGACAGCCCACATAACCCATACAAGGGTCATTCCTAGAGCACCCAGCTCAGATCAAAGAAATACACCACTGGGTTCCACAAGAAGGGCAACCCACCAAGACAGGGAGACATAGCATGCTTATCAGATACACAGAAAACATACACAAAGAAATGGCAAAAATGGGGAAACAAAAAAATAGGTCCCAAATAAAAGGAAGAGTTTCCATAAAAACAGCTAAGTGAAACAGAGGCAAGCAAGCACTCAGAACAGCAAAAAGAAAAATTACTTAAAACGCATGAGGACAATGTAAGGGAACTGTGGGACAACATGAAACTAAGCAACATCTGTATCATAAGGGTATCAGAAGGAAAAGAAAGCAAGCATGGGATAGAGAACCTATTTGAAGAAATATTGATAGAAAACTTCCTAAACCTGGCAAAGATAAAAGTTATACAAGTTCAAGAAGCACAGTGTCCCAATCAAAATGGACACAAAGAGAACCATAGCAAAAACACATCATGCTTAAAATAGCAAACATTAAAGACAAAAAAAGAATTTTAAGAGCAGCAAGAGAGAGACAGTCAGTTACATAAAAAGCAGTTTCCATTAGACTGTCAGCTGATTTCTCAACAGAAACACTACAGACCAGAAGGAAATGGCATGAATACTTCAAAGTAATGAAAAGCAAGGATCTGAAACCAAGACTCCTCTATCTAGCAAGGCTGACATTCAAAATTGAAGGGGAAATCAGGAGCTTCCCAGACAATAAAAGGAGTTTATTACCACCACACCAGCACATCAAGAAATGCTAACAGGACTGTTGGGGGAAGAACTAGAAACAGAGGAACATCGGCATAAAGAATAAAAATGGCAATTAATAGTACTCATCAAGAATAACCTTTTTTTAAAATAAATCTTTATTGTTCAGATTATTACAATTTTTCCTTTTTTTTCTCCCCATAGCTCCCCTCCACTGAGCTCCCACCCTACCCTCTGCCATTACCCACCCCCACCATTGTCCTCATCCATAAGTGTATGATTTTTGTCCAGTCTCTCCCTGCACCCCCTTCACTCCTTTTCCTGAGAATTGTCAGTCCACTCCCTTTCTATGTCCCTGATTCTATTATATTCACCAGTTTATTCTGTTCATCATTTTTAATTCACTTGAGTTTTAGATTCACTTGTTGATAAATACGTATTTGTTGTTAATAATTTTTATCTTTACCTTTTTCTTCTTCTTCCTCTTCTTAAAGAGTACCTTTCAGCATTGCATATAATACTGGTTTGGTGGTGATGAATTCCTTTAGTTTTTCTTATCTGTGAAGCTCTTTGTCTGCCCTTCAATTCTGAATGATAGCTTTGCTGGGTAATCTTGGTTGTAGGTTCTTGCTATTAATCACTTAGAATATTTCTTGCCACTCCTGTCTGGCCTGCACAGATTCTATTGAGAAATCAGCTGACAATCATATGGGTGCTCCCTTGTAGGTAATTGTTTTCCTCTTGCTGCTTTTAATATTCTCTCTTTGTTTTTTGCTCTTGGTATTTTAATTATAATGTATCTTGGTGTGATCCTCTTTGGATTCCTTTTGTTTGGGGTTTTGTGCACTTCCTGAACTTGTAAGTCTATTTCTTTCACCAGGTGGGGGAAGCTTTCAGTCATTATTTCTTTAAACAGGTTTTCAGTATCTTGCTCTCTCTCTTCTTCTGGCACCCCCATAATTCTGATGTTGGTACGCTTAAAGTTGTCCCAGAGGCTCCTTAACACTATCTTCACATTTTTGGATTGTTTTTTCTTTTTGCTTTTCCAGTGGAGTGTTTTCTGCTTCATTGTATTTCAAATCTTTGACTTGATTCTTATGTTCCTCTAGTCTGCTGTTAGGTCTCTGTATAATATTTTTTATTTCAGTCAGTGTATGTTTAATTTCTAGTTGTTCCTTTTTCATCTCCTCTTGGGTCTCACGAAATTTATTGGCCTTTTCTAGGCAATTCTTGAAAAACCTTATAACCGTGGTTTTGAACTCTATATCCAGTCATTTGTTTTCTCCATTTCTTTCATTTCTGATCTGTTCTTTTGTCTCTGCATTTTCACTGCTTCCCTGAGTTGGTGGAGTAGCTTTGTGTGCTAGGTGTCCTATATGGCCCAGTAGCTCTGCCTCCCCAGTTATCTGAGGTGGACTCTCTTGGTGTACCCTTTTATGGACTGTATATACAGCCTTGTTGTAGTTAAGTCTTGATTGTTGTTGGTATCACTGGGAGGAATTGACCTCCAAGCCAATTGGTTGTGAGGATCAGCTGTGTCAATGCTGGGAGAACTTCTGTGCTGGACTCTGCCTTAAGACTTGCAAGATTGCAAAAGCCTCTGTGTTAGGCTTGGATCGGAGTCTCAGGGCTAAGCAGACAGCCTTGGCTTCCCGTCAGCCCCTGGGTCTCAGTGACCTTTGGTAATCAGGGTAGCCCTCTCTGTGCACACACTCACGCACCTCCAGATCTCTGCCTTTGCGGCTCCCCTGAGTTTCTGTGAACTTCATGGACCCGTATGAGTCTGGGTCCCCAGGGTCTTGCCCGAATCTGAGGTTCAGTGCAGTTGGGAGGTTCTGTCTTCCTCCTGCTAGAGAAAGCCAGCGGCATAATCAGCAGTCAGTCCTCAGTGTGTGCACTTTCATACATACCTCCAGACCTGTCTTTCGCAGCTCCCCCAAGTTATGTGCACTCCTCCCTTTTCACAACAGTCCAGACTCCCCCATATGAGTCTCACTTGGAACTGGGGGTCAGTGCAGTCGGAAGTGGAGTTCAGTGCATTAGGGAGTTTCTGTCTCCCTCCCGCTAGAGGAAGCCAGTCAGGCCCTCTGCCACTTGTCCTCTCCATGCACATTTCTCTGTACCCCAGCTTTTTGAAGCTCCTTTGAGTCTCCGTGAGCCCCTCGCTTCCTTCTAGTTGTAGAATTTCCATTCAGCCAGCTTTCCTGTGGTTCTGAATGATGTCCGTTCTTTTAGTTGTAGTTTTGAAATTGTTGTGCGAGGGAGCAGTTTAGGTGTTCACCTATGCCGCCATCTTGGTTTCTCTCAAGAATAACCTTAAATATAAATGGATTAAATGCTCCAATCGAAAGACATAAAGTAGCTGAATGAATATGAAAAAATGACCTATATATATGTTGTTTACAAGAACCCATCTCAGAACAAAAGACTTATACAGGATGAAAGTGAAGGGATGGGAACAAAAATTCCATACAAATAAAAACAAATAAATAAAAAAGCAGGGGTAGCAATATTCATATCTGACAAAATAAACTTTAAAACAAACATTATAGCAAGAGACAAAGAAGGTCACTACATAATACTACATAGTAAAGGGATTGAACCAACAAGAGGATATAAATCTCATAAACATATATGCACCCTATAAAGGAGTACCTAAATATGTAAATAAACTTCTGGAGAACTTTGAAGGGAGAGATTGACAGCATCTCTGCAACAGAAAATACCACTGCAACAAAAAAACTTATCCAAGGAGGTAAAATAAAAAACCTGTACTCAGAAAACTACAAGATTTTTAAAAAGAGATAGAGGAAATACAAACAAGTGGGAGTATATACTGTGTTCATGTATTGGAAGAATTAACATCATTAAAATGTCCATACTAATCAAAGCAATCTATAGATTCAATGCAATCCCTATTAAAATATCAAAGACATATTTCACAGATCTAGAACAAATACTCCAAAAATTTGCAGCAAAATCTCAGACATGTCACATAACAATTTTCATTGATACATTATCTAGAACAAGAGAAATAAAGGGAAAAATAAACAAATGGGACTACTTAAATTAAAAAGCTTCTGCACAGCAAAGAAACTAACATTAAAATGAAAAGTAAATCCACTGTATATAAGAACATCTTTGCAAATGATATATCTGATAAGAGGTTAATTTCCAAATAAAATACTCATACAACTCCACAAAAGGAAGCACTCCAATTAAAAAAAGGGCAGAAGACCTGAATAGACACTTCTCCAAAGAGGACATACAAATGGTCCTTAATAAAGAGACTTATTAAAAATGTTCAACATCACTAATCATCAGAGAGATACAAATTAAAGTGACAATGAGGTATTACCTCACACCTGCCAGAATGGTTACCATCAATAAATCAACAAACAACAAGTACTGGTGTGGATGTGGAGAAAAAGGAACCCTAGAACACTGCTGGTGGGAATGCAGACTGGTATAGCCATTGTGGAAAACTGTGGAGTTTCCTTACAAAATTAAAAATGAATTGCCATTTGACCCAGTAATCCAACTTCTAGGAATATATCCTTAGAATCCCAAAACACCAATCAGAAAGAATATATGCACCCCTATGTTCATGGCAGCATTATTTACAATACTAAGATCTGGAAATAGTCCAAGTGTCCATCAGTAGATGAGTGAATAAAAAAGCTGTGGGACATTTACTCAATGGAATACTATGCAGCTGTAAAAAAAGAAGGATCTATTACCCTAAAGACAGCATGGAGGGACCTGGAGATTATTATGCTAAGCGAAGTAAACCAGGCAGAGAAAGACAAATATCACATGATCTCACTTATATGTGGAATGTAACAAACAAAATAAACTGACAAATAAAATAGAACCAGAGGCATGGAAACATGGAAAAGACTGACGAATCTCAGAGGAAAGGAGGAAGGAGGGAAGAGGTTAATCAAAGATCTGTGTGCACATGGACACAGACAATAGGGTGATGAAGGCCTGGGGCAGGCTGGGAACTAGGTGGAAGAGGGCAATAGGGGGATAACAGGAGGACATCTGTACTATTCTCAACAATAAAGATTTTTAAAAGAGAGTATGTTTTAAGAAACACAGGACATTTTCAAATCCATGGCATCTTTTTCAAAGTAGCTACCTTAGAACCTTAGATACCTTGGAAGAGATAGGTCTAAATAAAAAGTCATTTCACAATTAATGCAACAGATCTGGCAAGAAAAAAAAAAGCATTTACAGAAACTATGCCACAGAAAATTCTAATAGAGGAACTTAAAATGGTTTTAAGCAATGAGATATCACCAAAATAAGTGACAACTTTGAAAGAGAAAACATTCATTTGCATGTGAAATGTACAGACTCTTTTGTTAAAGAAAAACAAAAAGCAAGCACCTTCTTTAGGTTATCTAATACAACCTTTCACATACCCAAATACTGGTATACCCATACTTGCTCAGTGTGCTTCTCATATTTTCAATGGAAGATGGAATTTATGTTTGAAATGTACTCCTAACACAACATGCCTTTCCTCTCTTTCATGTTATTTAGTTTCGAAAATCCGATGTCTTCTGTGATTGAAGAATTTGAACTTAATGGAAGAAAGTTTTTCTCCATGAAGGTAGAAAATTTGGAGATAACATTATTCTACTGAAATTGCTGGGAGATGTTGAAAAGGGTAGTGGAATGAGTACAACTGACCAGCTCTTCATAGAGAAGAGATTAGAGAAAAGGAATGCTCCAAAGAGCAAACTGCAATAAATCAAGAATTTGGCAGTAGATAAAAAGAACTAGAGCTGATTGATCATAAGTTCCAAAAACTACATATGGTTATCCTTTACTGTGATCCCAGCACCTACGAATTGCCTTTATTTGAATGCAATATCCTTTAGCCAATGAGAGATGTGGGAAAAATCGAAAGTGGGTAAGTACATTTAGAATACAATAATATACAAAAGACAGTACTCTGAAATAATTATAGTGGGAAATATCTGCTTCTAGAACCCAACTCCAGAAGCATGGAACTAAGTGAGAAAAGTCTAAGAACAGAAATAATGTGGTGATAGAGGTGTCAATAGGAAGAGGAAGAATATTAAATAAGAAGTTATATGCCCATTTGAAATTGGGAGGAAAAAAGATAGATGCAAAGGAGCAAAGTGTTATTTTATTTTGCAATAGCCTGACCTGTTGGCAACGGGCCAGTGTAGTAAAATTACACCACCTTTAATCGTGACTAAGAAGGAGTAAGGTAATGAGAGGTTTTAACTGAAATGGCAGTGTGATCTGAGATGGACCTCAGGCTCCGGCAATTTGCCTCGTTTTGACTTTAGAATATGAAAGGAAAATCACTTCCAAGAAGTCAAGCTTCAACCTATAAATGATTGGCTGAAGAGAAAACTGGCTGTTAGGGAAGAAGGAGCGGGGATAAGACCTAAGAGCACTCTGAAAACGTCCAGGTTTTTCACTGGAGCCCCACCATAGGGCACTGCAGGAGCACCGCACCACTCTCCGCGCCCCTCGCCCGGGGACTTCCGAAAAGTCCCAGAAGGCGGCAGCTCCAGGGAGATTCCTGTGAAACTCCAGGGAAAATGGGTGGCTTCCACGCACCCACCTCCTGATGACAGGAGCTGCGTAGCCTTGAACGCAGAGCCAGGCCGAGGTGGAGTCAGCAGGCGTCGGGAGGAGATCCGCGACACAAAACGGGGTGGGGGCGACGTCGCTGGGGGAGGAGCGGGGGCGGTGCCCGGCGGGGCGGGGCCGAAGGTGGTCCTTCCGAGCCCCTACGTCCCGGGCCTGTCAGCGGCGCCCGACCCCGAGTGGGCCGTTGGGTCTGGCGAAAGGAAGGTCCTTACCCATGTGCTGCGTGTCCAACTGCACGGCCGGCATCTCTTTCAGAGGAATGTGCCCCGTTCCGCCGTCTCTGCAGCACCGCAGGCAGCAGAATACCGAGGCGGCCATCACGCAGGGACCACTGACTCCTCCGCTGCCTCTCGCTCCTAGAGCGTGGTGACCCCTCCCTCACCCTTCCTCTCCACCTGGCCTACCCGAGCGCCGGAGGTGTCGGTGTGGAGCGCGGAGGCCCGGACAGCGACGCCCCAGGCCGGGAGGGCGCAGCGCAGGCTGAGGTGAAGGCCTAGAGCTCTCCCCAGCCTAGGCGCAAGAGCCAAGGAATGCGGAAGGGGAGGGGCGGGGTGGGGCGGGGCTAGTATCTGGGCGGGGCGGGCGGGGCGGGCGGGGCGGGCCGGGGCAGAGGGCGTGGCGGCCAGGCGGTGAGGCCGGCGCCTGCGCACGGGTTTTCTCCCTGGGGGCGGCCTCGCGTGTGCGCCCCAGTACTTACGGTGCGCGAGAGTGTCTGCGTTCTCTGAACATTGAGGGGTCATGGAGGCTTTGTTGTTAACACTGCACCTCCCACGTCGACATTATCTTTGAAGATAAATGGACAAAGGCAAATCAGGCTGGGGGAGTGGGAGTTGATAAGAGCCCGGAGGTAACCACTGCGCTCCCAGGGCTGAGAGAATTTTGCCTCTACGGAGAACCTCCCTCCCCCTACCATGGCTGGTTTCTGAAGAATTTCCTCAAATTCTGAACAGACGCACAGGCCCCTGAAGTACTTGCATCTGGATGAGCACCTGAGTGCCCTGCTGCATTTTAGGTGCAGAGATAACGCATTTCTTGGCCCTTGATGCTGGCGGTCAGGAGCCGCTGGAGGCCACTAGGGCGCGGGAGTAGGGGGTGAGGGAGGAGGAGATGGGGGCGTGCCGGGCGGGTGATTCTTGACCTGTCTCTTCCAAGTGCATCCTCTTCGTGAACTGAGGTTTCCAAGGAGTGGGAAGGTAACCCTGGAAGCAGCAAGAAGGCTGCTGTATCCCCAAAAGAAGCCCTCGTTCCCCCTTTGCCTATTCCTTTCTGCTTACACGTAAAAAGCTCACGTGGCAGTCACCTGTCATGTTCTTGCCTATTTTATCATCCGTCCTTGGTCCATTTAACATCTTCAGATACCACTTGACGTCTACAATGGACAAACTCTAGCTCAAACTTCTGTTCCTAGGTAAGGTTTTCATCCTGAAGGCTTTCCCAGGGTTCAAGTCTTGGGAAACCGGACATAAAAAATGTCCACTTAATATGTAATTGGTTCCTGTATATAACTTTTTAGTGACTTGAATACATATTCTTTATGAAGGATTTTTCTCCGCGGAATAGGATCTCATTGCTGTCTACAAATACTGTTTTGTACTTTGAAAGTTAGTAAACATAGAATTAATAATCAAGGATATTATTGAACTGGATCACAGTAGACCTCCCTCATTGCTGTAAAGTACTGTCTTGGTAATCATTTTACACATGGAATTTTCTCTTACTGAAACCCTTGACTATTATTTGGAGAAGTGTTAGTGCTCTGCTTTTTTGCCCACTGGAAAAGAAGGGAAAGTTGATATAGAATGTTATAGAGAAATTTTTCTGCTTGTCCGTGAGGTAAGCACTCTTTCACATATGTTATCTAATTGAATTCTTGGAAGGTTTCAGGATGGATATTGTCCCTCCACCCCATTTTATAGATGAAGAACTAGACTAGCTTCAGATGACTAGGCATTAAACAAGGAAGGATTCCAAGACATCAGTATGACTCCTCAGCTTGTGTTTGCTCCACCAGATCATGCAGCTTCTTAAACTCTGAATTTATCTTGTAATTAATGCTACAATCCTCTAAAAATATCCTCTCGGCAAAATGAAGATTTGCAGTTTATTTATTTATTTATTTATTTATTTATTATTTTTTAATATATTTTATTGAATTTTTACAGAGAGGAAGGGAGAGAGATAGAGAGTCAGAAACATCGATGAGCAAGAATAATCGATCAGCCGCCTCCTGCACAACCCCCAATGGGTATGTGCGCCCCACCGGAATCGAACCCGGGACCTCTAGTCCGCAGGCTGATGCTCTATCCACTGAGCCAAACCGGCTTCGGCTGCAGTTTATTTTTGTATGGCTCATTAATCTCCATATTGGCTACAAACTATCATAACTTATATATATAGACAATAAAATAAAATTAGTTTTATAAGGTAAAATATTTGTTCAGAAATTATTTAATGCATAACCCATGGACAGAAAATAGGGTGCTGAGGACCTAGGTGAGGGGTTGGGGCGGGGGCAGGTTGGAGAGGTCAAAGGGGAAATAAGGGGGACATATGTAATACTTTCAACAATAGAGAATTAAAAAAAAAAAAAAAGGAAGACGAAGAAGAAGAAACAATGATGAGAGAATCATTAAGTGGCTACCTCCTGTGAGCCCCCTATTGGGGCATGTTCCCTGACTGGGAATAGAACCCTAATTTTCTGGTTCATGGTTCAACCCTCAACCATTGAGCCACACTAGCCAGGTTCAATTTACCATTTTTAAAGTATAGCATTTCTTGCTCACTTGGTATGTCGCAGTTGTTGAGCATTGACCTATAAACCAGGAATTCAAGGTTCCGTTCCTAGTTAGGACACATGTCCAGGTTTTGGGCTTGATCCCCAGTGGGGGGCATGCAGAAGGCAGCTGATTAATTATCTTTCATCATTGATATTTCTATATCTCTCCCCCTCTGAAATGAATAAAAATACATATTTTTCTTAAAAAGGAATATTATTTAAAATATTTAAATATATAATAAACATTCAGGTCATTTAAGTTAGTCACATCTTCAATGAAAGCCAGCTCTTAGATGGCTGTGAATTGACCATTACTATACAAGCAGAATTGCCATAGTCTTTCCTGGCTAGAAAAATAATCTGCTGGAGCATTGCTCTGTGCACTTTGCCCCCATTGTAGCAATTCACATGAACTCAGCATACAAAGCCAGCAAAACCCGTTAGCTCCTAAAACGGACTTACCTGTCTTGGCAGGTGAATACCATCCATGAGCTCACAGACCTTATTCCTTCTTATATCTGGGGTTCTATTATTCTTTCATTATTGTTTTCAATGAATTATCCTTCCTTTTTTGAAAAGCACAGTGCTAAAGATTTTTTGACAGTCTTTTACAGTTATCACTTTAAATAACAACCACAAATAGAGCCTACAAAAAGTTTTCCAATAGCTAGTTAGGTTATTTATCTAAGTCAAAAGCAATTACAGAGAATTGCTATATATATATATATAAAATATATATACACACATATTTTTTTTTTAGTCTATTTGCTTCAACGACATATACCAGAAACTCTACAATAACGTAGAGTTCGGACAATAACGATCGGACAATAACGTAAAGCATGTATTTCGAAGTTGACTGTAACATTATGTTAGGATTTTATTTTTATTATTTATTTACTTATTTATTTTTATATTTTTAAATTTGATTTTAGAGAAGAAGAGAGAGAAACATCTATGATGATAGAGAATCTTTGATCAGCTGCCTCCTGCACACCCCCTACTGGGATCAAACCCACAACCCTGACTAGAATTGAGCCTGGGACCCTTTAGTCCACAGATTGATGTTCTATCCACTGAGCAAAACCAGCTAGTGCTATTTATATTTTTGAATTTAAAAATATTTTCGAAAGGGCAGTGGGGAGAGAGAGATAGGAGAAGGTAAAGGGGGGGATAAATGGTGACAGAGGTACACTTGGCTTGAGGTGATAAACACACAGATGATGTATTATAGAATTGTACCTTATATACTTTTATCTATATAATTTTATTAACCAATATCACCCCAATAAATTTAATAAAAAAACAAAATTAAATTTTTTTTCAATTATAGTTGACAATATTTTTCAATATTATATTAGTTTCAAGCATATAGTATAGTGGTTAGACATTTATATAACTTATAAAGTGATCCCCCTG
Source organism: Lasiurus cinereus (assembly GCA_011751065.1). Classification (NCBI taxonomy): domain Eukaryota; kingdom Metazoa; phylum Chordata; class Mammalia; order Chiroptera; family Vespertilionidae; genus Lasiurus; species Lasiurus cinereus. The sequence goes on along the minus strand of JAAGEH010000012.1, from coordinate 15,653,861 downwards.
ATAAGCCTAATACCCACCTGGTAACATTCATAGTTATTAATAATATTATTAATTATATTCCCTATGTTCTACTTTACATTCTGGTGACTATTTTGTAACTGCCAATTTGTACTATTTAATCCTGTCACCTTTTTCACCTAGTGTCCCAAACCCCCGCCCAAGTGGAAACCACCAGTTTGTTCTCTGTATGAGTCTATTTCTGTTTTGTTTCTTCATTCATTATGCTTTTTAGAGTCCATATAGGTAAAAATCATATGGTATTAGTCTTTCTCTATCTGACTTATTTCACTTTGCATAATACTGTCTAGATCCATCCATGTTGTTGCAAATGGTAGGATTTCTTTTTTATGGCAGAGTAATATTCATTCTATTTTATAATGTACCACTTTTTTTTTATCTAATCATCCTTGGATGGAATCTCAGATTGCTTCTGTATTTTGACTATCATACCTAATATATGTGCTGTGGAAGCTAGCAGACTATCATACCTAATAATAGACAAACATGTAAATTGACCATATCTGCTCCACACCCTCAGCCAATCAGAGTGAGTATGCAAATTAATCTAATGAAGATGGAGGTTAATTGCATATATAGGCACCCAGCGTATGGGTACTGGGAACTTTCTCAGCACCCAGGTCACTCCGAGGTAGGCCCCCATGGATCCTGAGCAACTGGGAAGGGCCTGAGCCAAGGGGCTCCTGGGCAGGAGCAGAGCCAGGTGATCGAGTGATCAGAGGGAGTTGGGGGTCCCCTGTCCAGGTCCCAAGCCCCGGCCAGAGGCTTGGGACCTGGGCAGGGGCAGAGCTGGGCGATCAGGTGATTGGAGGGAGCTGGGGGGCCCCAACCCAGGCCAGGAGGCTTTAGGCCTGGGCAGGGGTGGAGCCAGAGATCGGAGGTGACAGGTGTGAACTACAGAGGAAATACCTTATCTGAATGCTCATTGACTAAGCTCCCTGTTTGCCACTGGTAATATTCTTAGTAACTTGGGTATAAGAATCCAAAAAGGTGACCTAGGGTTTTTCTACCACACTCCTGGAGGAAGGTCCACTGCTGGAGGACTAAGAAATATCATCCTGCCCTAGCCAGTTTGGCTCAGTGAATAATGCTTAGGCTTGCCAACCGCAGGGTCCGGTTTGATTCTGATCCAGGGCAGGCTCCTTCCTGGCTGGGGCCCAGGTCAGGGGTCATGCAAAAGGCAACCAATCAAAGTGTTCCTTTCACTTTGATGTTTCTCTCTGTCTTTTCCTTTCTTTTTTTTTCTTTTTTTTTAAATATATATTTTATTGATTTTTCACAGAGAGGAAGGGAGAGGGATAGAAAGTCAGAAACATCGATGAGAGAGAAACATCGATCAGCCGTCTCCTGCACACCCCACACTGGAGATGTGCCCACAAGCAAGGTACATGCCCCCAACTGGAATCAAACCCGGGACCTTTCAGTTTGCAGGCCGACGCTCTATCCACTAAGCCAAACCGGTCTCGGCTGCCTTTTCCTTTCTTTTCCACATTTTCAAAAAATCAATGGTACCATATCCTCAGGTGAGGAAGGAAGGAAGGAAGGAAGGAAGGAAGGAAGGAAGGAAGGAAGGAAGGAAATATCCTATGAAAGACACATCTTGAAAATGCCTAAAGAAAGTTGTCATTTTTTCATGGTGAAGGGACTGGAGTCCGTGTTAATGAAAACACCTTGGTGGCTGCAGTGACTGGCAGTGGCTGCAGCACAGGGTGATGGGGCTGGTGCCTTCCCCTCATCAGCCTAATCACCTCAGTAAGACTTCCTTGAGGGCTCCCAGTATTTGGAAGGGGGAAGACTGGGCTGAGGGACTCCACCAAGTGCACAAATTTTATGCACCAGACCCCTAGTTGTAAATAATGTTGCAATGAACATAGGAATGCATATATCTTTTCAAATTAATGTTTTGGATTTCTTCAGATAAATATTCACAAGTGGAATTGCTGAGTCAACATTTTTTGTATTTATTTATTACTTTTTTTCTTTCCCTTTAATATCCCTAGCCATTCCCATCCCTGGCAAGCCCCCATTGCCCCAGTGTCTGTGTCCACTGGTTATGTAATTGTATGCATTCAATTCCTTTTCTTGCTCTCTAATACTTCCCCTTCCCTGCCATTTGTCTCTGGATCTATTCTTGTTCATCAAATTATGTTGATCATTACAATGAAAGAGAATTACAGGCCAATATCCCTCATGAACATAGATGCCAAAATCCTCAACAAAATTCTAGCAAATCGGATCCAGCAGTGCATCAGGAAAATCATCCACCATGACCAAGTAGGATTTATCCCAGGGATGCAAGGATGGTACAATATCCGCAAATCAATAAATGTGAATCATCACATAAACAAATAGAGAGATAAAAATCACATAGTCATATCAATTGATGCAGAAAAAGTATTTGACAAAATCCAACACCTTTCTTGATAAAAACTCTCAGCAAGGTGGAAATAGAAGGATCATACCTCAACATTATAAAAGCCATATATGATAAACTCACAACTAACATCATACTCAATGGGCAAAAACTAAAACCATTTCCCCTAAGAACAGGAACAAGACAGGGATGCTGACTCTCACCACTCCTGTTCAACATAGTACTGGAAGTATTAGTCATTGCAATTAGACAAGAAGAAGAAATAAAAGGCATCCAAATTGGAAAAGAAGAAGTAAAGCTGTCCTTATTTGCAGATGACATGATACTATATATAAAAAACCCAAAAGACTCCATCAAAAAACTAATGGACTTAATAAATAAATTTGGCAGTGTAGCAGGATACAAAATTAATGCCAAGAAATCTATGGCATTTCCATACACTAATAGTGAAATTACAGAAAGAGAGACTAAAAAAGCAATCCCATTTACCATCGCAAAATTAAGATACCTAGGAATAAACTTAACTAAGGAGGTAAAAGACCTATACGTGGAAAACTACAGGACACTGAAAAAAGAGATAGAGGAAGACGTAAACAGATGGAAGAGCATACCATGCTCATGGATTGGGAGAATCAACATCATTAAAATGTCCATACTACCCAAAGAAATCTATAGATTCAATGCACTCCCTATTAAAATACCAATGGCATATTTCACAGACCTAGAAAGAACTCTCCAAAAATTCATCTGGAATAAAAAAAGACCCTGAATAGCCACAGCAATCTTTAGAAAGAAGAATAAAGTAGGTGGGATCTCAATACCAAATTTCAAGCTGTATTACAATAGTTTATATAAAGTTCTCAAAAGAACCTGGTACTGGCACAAGAACAGACATATAGACCAATGGAATAGAATAGAGAATCCAGATATCCACCCAAACCACTATGCTCAATTAATATTTGACAAAGGAGGCATGAAAATACAATGGAGTCAAGATGGTCTCTTCAATGAAATGGTATTGGGAAAATTGGACAGATACATGCAAAAAAATGGAATTAGACCACCAACATATACCATACACAAAAATAAACTCCAAATAGATACAGGATTTAAACATAAGACGGGAATCCATAAAAATACTACAGGAATCCACAGGCAGCAAAATCTCAGACATATGCAGAAGGAACTTCTTCACCAACACAGCTCCTTAGGCAATGGAAACTAAAGAAAAAATAAACAAATGGGACTACTTCAAAATAAAAAGCTTGTGCACAGCAAAGAAAACCATCAACAAAACAACAAGAAAGCCCTCTACATGGGAGAACATATTTGCCAATGATATCAATGATAAGGGTTTAATCTCCAATCTTTACAGGGAACTCATACATTTTCACAAAAAGAAGATAAACAACCCAATCAAAAAATGGACAACTGATCTAAATAGGCACTTCTCAAAAGAAGACAGAAGGAAGGCCAAGAGACATATGAAAACCTGTTCAAAGTCACTAATCATCAGAGAGATGCAAATCAAAACAACAATGTGGTACCATCTCACACCTGTCAGAATGGTTAGCATCAACAAATCAGCAAACGACAAGTGTTGGCGTGGATGCAGAGAAAAAGGAACCCTCGTGCACTACTGGTGGGAATGCAGACTGGTGCAGCCACTGTGGAGAACAGTATGGAGTCTCCTCAAAAAACTAAAAATGGACCTTCCATTTGACCCAGTGATCCCACTTCTAGGAATATACCCCAAGAAACTAGAAACTTTAATCAGAAAGGATATATGTACCCCTATGTTCATAGCAGCACAATTCACCATAGCTAATGTGGAAACAGCCTAAGTGCCCATCAACAGATGATTGGATTAAAAGACTGTAGTACATCTACACAATGTAATACTACGCTGTGATAAAAAAAGAAGGAGCTCATACCATTTGCAATAACATGGATGGAGATGGAGAGAATTATGCTTAATGAAATAAGCCAGGCAGAGAAAGACAAATATCACATGATCTCACTCATCTGTGGAATATAATAAATGACATAGACTGATGATCAAGATCAGATCCCAAGAATGAGAAACATTGATCAAAACATCAAACCTTGAGGAAGGTGGGTGTTGGTGGGAATAAGGGGGAGAGATCAACAGAGGGACCTTCATACATGCGTATGAGCATAATCATTGGGCACAGACAATGGGGAAGGTGGGGCATGAGAGGGAATCCATACAGTGGTCACGATAACCTTAAGAGAAATTGCTTCATGAGACAAAGATTTTTAAATGAAACTCTGTAATATGAAAATCAGTTTCAAAGGAAATAAAGAGAAGTTTCCTTTAAATGTCATAAGGATTGTAATTGAAAGATAATATATTTGGCCTTTTGAGCTAAGGTAAGTAATCTGTGTTTTTGCCTCCCTGAAATAGTTTATATAAAGTTACAAAAAGAAATGGTCAGCCCATTTGAAATTGAATTGCCATGGCCTAGAGCAAAGAATATCCTTACATGATATCATCCTACAATATCATTTAATTTTTGATATTTCACAACAAAATATTGTACAACTATCCCACACAAACGTACAAACTAATTCTTTGAATGTTTAGCAGCAATTTAAAAAGAGGACATGAAAGGATATAATTCCTTTCAGAAGTAATTGAGGCACTGGGAAGGCACTTGAGCGTTCTATACTGGCCCTCTTTCCTCTTTTGCCAAGAGGGACCCTCTTCTCACAACCCAATGGCCCTCAGCTGTAGCCTGAGCTCTCTATTCACGCTGAGGTTGAAGCCTCAAGGTGGCTGGTATAATGGATCTGTCTCAAGCCAAATGGTGTAAGCTGGGCCCTCTCTGGAGAGGGAACCTGAATTCCCCGAGATAAGTGATCAGTGTCAGGCCCCTGCCAGCAAGCGAAGGGATCCCAAGGCAGGTGCTGGGCGTGGAGGCCACGAGGGCATAGGCTACCATGGAGACAGAACTGAACCTCACAACACCCTGCTTGGCCCCGGAGGATGACTGGTTAGCCAGAGACGGGTAAGATTCCTCAGGGAAGGAACAACCTAAGACAGGCACAGTCGCAGAGGGGCCATCAGGAAAGAACTTGGGGATCAACAGAGGTAGGGCACAGACCCTCAACCCCCCTCCAATCTTGCAGGGGTCTGAACCTTCACCCTTGCTGAGGGAGGTCTCCTGCCCCCATGGCTATCTCACTTCCCATGCTCAGCACAGATCGGGACCCAGGTAACAGACAGAAACATACCGACAGCAGCTGCCCTATAGTATCTAAATTCAGCCTAGCACTAGGAATGCTCAATGCCTACTCAATGCAAATAAACCTTTCCACTAATAGATACAGGGTAATCTAAGATTGTTGGTAGAGTATTAAATTTGATGTAAAAGAGTTATCAAGCTTTCAGATTAATTTAAATTGGTGAACTGAAAGAAGCGAACACCCAAAAAAATTTAAGTGTACTGGACAAAAGCTGTTTCTAAAGTATTAATTAAAATTTCTGTTGATAGCTCATCTCATGGTAAAATTGCTTAATATGTAATGAACATAAAACAGGTATATTTGTATGCAAAAAAAATAAAATTTAAAGTTATCAAGATTGCATTAAAAATTTTTACCAAATTCTCCATTAATCAAAAAAAGGGGGGGGAGTAGGATAATATCATGTAAGGAAAAATATCAGTAATTAAATTACATCTATAAAATTTTCACTTTAGAAAATTAATTTCCATTTGTAATACTAACAGCAAGACACACATGAAAAACACACATGGTGTCAAAATAAGCCAAAGGAAAAGCGGGTAGGCAAAAATAAAAAAGACCCCAAGTCAATTCTATAGAAAATATTTCTTTATTAACTCTTGGTCGAGAATATGTTTATATACTTTCAGAAAACAGCTCCAAGACCAAGTGGACTCCTACAACAGAGAGGAACTAACAGGTCTGCACCAATCACGAAGGCAAGAGGAGAAACAGTCTAGAGATGGAAGACGCGGACGACGCCTTACCATGCGAGCAGTTAGCAGCTGTGCATCGCTATAGAATGCCTAAGACCAAACCAGAGAGGGTCGGACTGGTACTGCCACCATTTGTGTACTATCCAGATACCATTGATGACATGTACACATAAGGAACTATTTGACATTGAAACTGGGACTCAAACCTTTTTCTTTTGCTCTTGTAGGTTTATTTCTAGCCTACAGGGGCAAGATGTTTTTAAAGACAAGAATCAGGGAGTGGGGGGGGAAACAGATGCAGAGGCAAAGAAGCAATGAACAGACTGACGTGCTACAGTGGGAAGGCAGGGGAGGTTGGGGTGGAGGGGCCTGTAGATTATCAATCAAAGGACTTGTATGCATATGTGTGTGTAGGCATAGCCAGTGGATACAGGGCAATGGGGAGGGTGAGGGGGAGACAGATGAGGGCATGTACTGGGGGGTGGAGAGGGAAACATGGAAAAAAATAAAAATAAAAAATAACCCTAAAAAAATAAATTAAAAAAAATAAAAGCTTTCAAAAAAAATCAATGATTCTTTCTCATCATTGATTTTTCTATCTCTCCTTCCCTTTTCTTTCCTCTCTGAAATCAATAAAAAATATATTGTGCTATAAAAGAATATAAAATGACATTGGGAAATATTTGTAATATATTAAATACAAAAAGCAAAAATAAAACTGGGTAATATGACTCATTTTGGGGTGGAAATGTGAATATATATATATATATATATATATATTCACTCACATAAAGACAATTAACCATGGTTATTTCTGGAAGATAGTTGATAGTTATTTTATTTATTTTTATCAACAATAATTTCCTTAAAATTTTTCTAAGTAGGAGAATCCAAGATGGCGGCATAGGTGAGCACCTACACAGCTTCTTCGCATAACAATTTCAAAACTACAACTAAAAGACAGAACGGACATCATCCAGAACCACAGAAAAGCTGGCTGAGTGGAAACTCTACAACTAGAAGGAGAGAGAGGGGCTCACAGAGACCCAGAGGAGCTGCAAAAAGCTGAGGTACGGAGATGCACATGTGTGGAGAGAGCGGGGTGCCGGATTGCCTGGCTGGCTTCCTCTGGCAGGAGGGAGATGAAAGACTCCTAACTTCACTGAACCCCTTATCCTATGGCACTGAACCCCAGGTTCATATGGGGGGAGTTTGGACTGTGAAAAGGGAGAAGTGCACAGAAATTTAGGGGAGCCACGAAAGGGCAGGAGTCTGGTGGCGCGCACAGCACTGTGCACATAAGAGCAACTGCTGATTGTGCTGCTGACTTTCATGAGTGGGGCGGGAGACAGAGCCTCCCAACTGTGCCACTTCTAATTCCACTAAACCCCAGTTTCAGGCAAGACCCTGGAGACTCAGACTCCTACGTTCCTGGAAAGCAGGGGAGCCAGAAAGGCAGCAGTCTAGGGGCACTGCAAGTGCCCACAGGGACTGCTCCAAGGATTACCCAGAGACACTGAGACCCTGGGGCTGCATAGAGTGGGGCTGACTGGAAGGCCAGGCAGTCCATTAAGCCCTGAGACTCCACACCTCCCAAGCTCAATAGAGAGGCTTTTACAGTTTTGAAAGTCTTGTATCATAAGGCTGAATCCAACACAGAAGTGAACATGGGGAGACAAAGAAAGAGATTACAAACAAAAGAAATGGAGGAAAACAAATGACTGGATATAGAGTTCAAAACCACGCTTACAAGGTTTTTCAAGAGTTTCCTAGAAAAGATGGATAAATTTAGCGAGACCCAAGAGGAGATGAAAAAGGACCAACTAGAAATTAAACATACACTGAATGAAATAAACAATACTATACAGAGACATAACAGCAGACTAGCAGAAGGCAAGAATCAAGTCAAAAATTTGAAATATAAAGAATCAGAAAACACTCAACTGGAAAAGCAAGAAGAAAAAAGAACCCAAAAATGTGAAGATAATGTAAGGAGCCTCTGGGACAACTTTAAGTGTACCAACATCAGAATTGTGGGGGTTCCAGAAGAAGAGAGAGCAAGATACTGAAAACCTATTTGAAGAAACAATGACTGAAAACTTCCCACATCTGGTGAAAGAAATAGACTTACAAGTCCAGGAAGCACACAGAACCCCAAATAAAAGGAATCCAAAGAGGACCACACCAAGACACATCATAATTAAAACACCAAGAGCAAAAGACAGAGAATATTGAAAGCAGCAAGAGAAAAACAGTTAATTACCTACAAAGGAGCACCCATACGATTGTCAGCTGATTTCTCAACAGAAACTATGCAGGCCAGACGAGAGTGACAAGAAATATTCAATGTGATGAATAGCAAGAACCTACAACCAAGAATTCTCTATCCAACAAAGCTATCATTCAGACTTGAAGGGCAGATAAAGAGCTTCACAGTTAAGAAAAAGCTAAAGGAGTTCATCAACACCAAACCAGTATTATATGAAATGCTGAAAGGTACTCTTTAAGAAGAGGAAGAATAACAAGGTAAAAGATAAAAAATTATGAACAATAAATACATATCTATCAACAAGTTAATCTAAAAATTAAGTGAATTAAAAATATGATCAACAGAATAAACTAGTGAATATAATAGAACCAGGAGCACAGAAAGGGAGTGGACTGATAATTCTCAGGGGGAAAGGGTTGAGGCAGGTGCAGGGAGAGACTGTATAAAAATCATACACCTATGATGAGGTCAATGCGGGGGTAGGTAAGGGTAGAGGGAGGGGTGAGAGCTGGGTGGAGGGGAGCTATGGAGGGGAACAAAAGAGAAACAAATGTAATAATCTGAGTAATAAAGATTTAATTAAAATTTTTTTTTCTAAGTAATAGGTCTAACTTTTGTGTTTTATAAGTTTGTTTTAAAATGAAGACCTTTAACTAAAAATGGACCTTGGGTAAAAAGAAATATAACATGAAGGAATAAAGGAACATATAATGGAAGATATTTGAGTATTATTATGTATTGAAGCAGAAAAACCACTAGAAAAGAGAGGTCAGCTGACATGGCTCAGTGGTTGAGCATCAGTCTATGAACCAAGAGATCACCATTCGATTCTCAATTACGGCACATGTCTGGGTGGTAGGTTCAATCCTTGGTTAGGGTGCATACATATGGGAGGCAACACATTGATATTTCTCTCTCACATCTCTCCCTCTCTCTAAAAAAAAAATCAATGAAAAACATACCCTCAGGTGAGGATTTTAAAAAAAGAACTAAAACCAAAGACTATAATAAGGAAGACATTTTATGATGATAAAAAGATCAATCCAATAAGAGAGTACAATCCTTGTATACATTTATGCACCAACAGAGGAAAATATAGACAAGCATCAAGGGAGAATTTTACAGTAATATATAGTCACAATATGGGACTTGAACACCCCTTTGACATCAATGGTTATGTCTTCCAGACAGAAAATCAACAAAGAAACAGTGGTCTTAAATGACACATTAGGCCAGATAGATTTAATTGATAATTTTAGAGCATTCCATCCCGAAGCAGCAGAATATACATTCTTTTCAAGTACATGTGGAACATTTGCCAGGATAGACCACATGTTAGGCCACAAAACAAGTCTCAATAAATTAAAGATGATTGGATTTATCCTCCAGGAGAAGGTGGGGGATTACTGGACAAGGCTCTCCTGGCCAGGTAGCCCCACTGCCACGAGGATTTTGTCTACTGGAGCCACCAGCGTGAACAGAGAGACCGCGCCATCTTGCTGTGGGAGGTGGATGTCTGTGGTGGTCTGAAGCCTGTGGCTGGGGCACCCATCGAGCAGCCAGGGACCAGGGGACCCAGAACTCCGCTCTCCAATCGGCGCAGACACGTGGCGGAATCAGAGATCCACAGAGCACACGGAAAGGTCAGATTTCGCCTGAGACAAGAGGGAGGTGGATGTCTGCGGAGGTCTGAACGCTGCGGCTGGTGGAGGCACCCACCTAACAGCCGAGGACCCAGAGCACGGCTCTCCAGGCGGCGCGGCGAATTCGGAGATCCACAGGGCGCACGGAAAGGTTGGATTTCGTCTGGGAGACGGGCTGCAGGAAAGCTGCCTCGGGAGAGGTCCACGGAGGTGGGCAGGGCATGATCCCTAAGTGTGGAGGCAGGCACTCCGAGCTGTTGACAGAGGGGAGCTCTGGAAAATGACTCGTTTTTTTCTGGGGCAGAGGGACAGCCTGGGAGTTATTACAGTGTCCCAGCTGGAAAATCCCCACAAACTGGCTTTGAGAACAACAGAGTAGCACGATCTCAGCACAGCCTAGAGAGGTCCTGTGCTTTGTTTCAGAGATCAATTCTGAAACACTGCCACCCTGTGGATGACACACAAATTGACTCTCGCATAACCAAAAAAGAATAAAGAGATTAAAACACCAAGAGGGGAACACAGGGAACTGCAATACCTACCCTACTGAGAAACAGGAGTGCCCAGCAGAATAATAGTGGAAGTCAATGACCATCCTATTTTTTTTTCTTTTTCCTTTTTTCTTTTTTTTAATGTTTAATTTTTTATTTTTACATGTTTTAATTAAAAGACTATTTTTTTTCTTTCCACTTCAATTGATTTTACCTTTTTAATTATTACATTTTTGTTTTAAACTAGTATTATTAATTAGTACTAGTACTTTACCTTTTTGGAAAAAAACAAGTGTCATTTTGTTTTCTCTTTATTTTATTTCGGGATTAGAGTTCTACATTCTATTTCATTTAGCATAATTTTACTCCAACTCAACTCTACCTTTAGCATAATTTTACTCCAACTCAACTCTACCTTTATGCCAACACTTTCCTCCTAACTTTCCCCATTTTGTTGTCCTGTTTCTCTTTCCCTTTTCCAACTTTAGATTCCAACTTTAGATTTTATTCTTTCTCTTTACATGGTTAAAATTTCACCCATTTATATATCTAATTTCAAATCCCCTACTACAAGTCCATACAAACCTCTCTCTTCTTGTCTTCACTAGCCAAAATGTTGTTTTTTCTCGATGTCCTTTTGTGGCTATTTGCCTGAAAAGTGATTATATAGATTTTTTGAAATTTTTTGTGAGGTTGTTTTAGTTTAATCTACTGGTTTTATTTTGCTTTTTGCCTGCTTTGTTTTTTACCTCTCTTTTCCCTCATCTACCTCGATACCACGTGCTATTTGCAGTTTGTATTAATCTCTAGGTACTGGTTGCTGGCCTTTACTGGGATTAATGACTGTTCTATTGGCGTTTTCTCCTGACATCTATAGTTTGTTCCCCTTTTCTCTCTTATACACTTTGTTTTCTCTCTGACTTTTTTCTCTTCCTCTTTTCTTTTCCTTCTTCTCCTTTTTATTTTCTTATTTCATTTTATTTTTTTGTTTATTTTTTTTTTCTTTTCTCGCTCTCCCAATTTGATTTTGGCATTTCTTTCTTTTCTTTTCTCCTCATTTTCCTCTTCTTCTTTATCTATTTAACCCTAATTTGTCTTTCATTGGTGGTCACCTTATCTGAGATTATTAACATCTTGAATACATTTCTACCCTGTGCCTTGTGTGCTGTACCTGGTCATGTTGTAGTTTGTGCCTTTCAATCAACATAGGAGAGAGCACTACATAACCAGACACCCGGAGAAGAAAGACCCTGGGCAGAAAAAGAAACAGCCCACATGAGACAGAAAGGCAGGTTTCACCAGAAAAGGAAGTAAACGAAATAGAAGCAGAAATAAGCCTGCTAGAGAAAGAGTTCAGAGAAATTATCATAAGGTGGATGAAAAGAATGGAAGACCAAATCGACAATCTGAGTAAGAGCCAAGCGGAAATGAAGAAGACCCAAAAGGAGAGGAAGAAGCAGCAAGAAGAAATGCAAGAAGAAATAAAAAATGACATCACTACTTTAAAGAACGCAATAGTAAGCATCAAAAGTAGACTAGAAGAAGCAGAGGACAGCATCAGTGAGCTAGAAGACATGGTAGGAAAAAATACCAAAGTACAGCAGCTTCTAGAAAAAAAGTTAAAAAGCAAGAGGAGAGCCTAAGGGAACTTTGGGATAACATGAAACACAACAACATCCGCATAATTGGGGTTCCAGAAAGAGTGGAAATTGAACAAGGATTAGAGAACGTGTTTGAAGAAATGACAGAAAATTTCCTCAATATAGGAAAGAAAAAACCCACACAAATCCAAGAAGCTCACAGAGTCCCAAGCAAAATGAACCCCAACAACCGACAGCAAGGCATATTATAATTAAATTGGCAAACACCGACGACAAAGTAAGAATCTTAAAAGCAGCCAGAGAGAAACAGAAAGTTACCTACAAAGGAACCCCCATAGGACTAGCTACTGACTTCTCAAGAGAAACTCATCAGGCCAGAAGGGAATGGAATGAAATATACAAAGTCATGCAAAGGAAGGGTCTGAATCCAAGAATACTGTACCCTGCAAGACTCTCAATCAAAATTGAAGGTGAAATCAGAAACTTCACAGACAAAAAAGGACTAAGGCAATATATTACCACCAAACCAGCAATGCAAGAAATGTTAAAGGGTCTGCTGTAATAAAAAGAAAGAGGAAGCGAAGAAGGAACTCAGGGGTAAGGACTAAAAGTGGCAACAGATAAGTACTTATCAATAATAACTTTAAATGTAAATGGATTAAATGCTCCAATGAAAAGACATAGGGTAACCGATTGGATAAGAAAACATGATCCATATATCAGCTCTCTGCAAGAAACCCAACTAAGAAAAAGAGATGCACACAGATTGTGGGTGAAGGGATAGAACATGGTATTTCAGGCAAATGGAAATGAAAAAAAAGCTGGGGTTGCAATACTTATATCTGACAAATTAGATCTCAAAGTGAAGGACATAATAAGAGATAAAGAAGGCCACTTCATAATACTAAAGGGAACAATCCAACAAGAAGAAATAACTCTGGTAAACATATATGCACCCAATATAGGAGCACCTAAATTCATAAAAAAAAACTCTTGGAGGATATTAAGGGAGAGATTGACAGCAATACAATCATAGTAGGAGACTTTAATACCCCACTGTCACCATTGGACAAATCCTCTAAACAAAAAATCAGCAAAGAAACATCAATCCTAAATGACTCACTAGACCAGGTGGAATTAATTGACATCTTCAGAACATTTCAGCCCCAGAGCCACAGAATATACATTCTTCTCCAGTGCACATGGGTCATTTTCAAAGATAGACCATATGTTGGGCCATAAGAAAAGTCTCTTCGAAGTCAAGAAGATAGAAATCATATCAAGCATTTTCTCAGACCACAGTGGCATAAAACTGGAAATCAACTATAATAAAAACAATAGAAAGAAATCAAACACATGGAGACTGAACAGCATGCTATTAAACAACGACTGGGTAACCAGAGAGATCAAGGAAGAAATAAAAAACAGCATGGCAACAAATGACAATGACAACACAACAATCCAAAATTTATGGGACACAGTGAAAGCAGTCTTGAGAGGGAAGTTCATAGCCCTACAAGCCTACTGCAAAAAAAAGGGAAACAATGGTAACAAATTACCTAAATCTACAACTCAAACAACTAGAATGAGAGCAACAAGAAAAGCCCGGTGTACTCAGAAGGAAGGAAATAGTGAAGATCAGAGTGGAGATAAACAACTTGGAGACCAAAAAAACAATACAAAAGATCAACAAAACAAAGAGCTTGTTCTTTGAAAGGACAAACAAGATTGATGGACCTCTAGCCAGGCTCACCAAGAAGCAAAGAGAGAAGACCCAAATAAACAAAATCAGAAATGAAAGAGGAGAAATAACAACAGACCCTGTGGAAATACAAAGGATTGTTAAAAATTACTCTGAACAACTGTATTCCAACAAACTGGACAACGTGCAAGAAATGGACAATTTCCTAGAAAAATACAACCGTCCAAAACTCAATGAGGAGGAAGCCAAACATCTCAATAGTCCAATAACTATGGAAGAAATTGAAGCATTCATCAAAAAGCTTCCAGCTAATAAAAGCCCGGTACCAGATGGCTACACAGGAGAGTTTTACCAAACATTCAAAAAAGAACTAAAACCTATACTCCTCAAACTATTCAAAAACATTCAAGAAGAAGAAACACTTCCAAACACCTTCTATGAAGCCAGCATCAGCCTAATACCAAAACCAGATAAAGACAACACAATGAAAGAGATTTATAGGCCAATATCCCTCATGAACATAGATGCCAAAATCCTCAACAAAATTCTAGCATATAGGATCCAGCAGTACATCAGAAAGATGATACACCATGACCAAGCAGGATTCATCCCAGGAATGCAGGGACGGTATAATATCCGCAAATCAATAAATGTGATACATCACATAAACAAATTCAGAGATAAAATCACGTAGTCATATCAATTGATGCAGAAAAGGCATTTGACAAAATCCAACACTCTTTCTTGATAAAAACTCTCAGCAAGGTGGAAATAGAAGGATCATACCTCAACATTATAAAAGCCCTATATGATAAACTCACAACTAACATCATACTCAATGGGCAAAAACTAAAACCATTTCCCCTAAGAACAGGAACAAGACAGGGATGCCCACTCTCACCTCTCCTGTTTGACATAGTACTGGAAGTATTAGCCATTGCAATTAGACAAGAAGAAGAAATAAAAGGCATCCAAGTTGGAAAAGAAGAAGTAAAGCTGTCCTTATTTGCAGATGACATGATACTGTACAGAAAAAACGCAAAGGACTCCATCCCAAAACTAATTGACTTAATAAATGTATTTGGCAATGTAGAAGGATACAAAGTTAATGCCAAGAAATCTGTGGCATTTCTGTACACTAATAGTGAAATTACAGAAAGAGAGACTCAAAAAGCAATCCCATTTACTATCGCCCCCCAAAAATTTAGATATCTAGGAATAAACCTAACTAAAGAGGTAAAAGACCTATATGCAGAAAACTACAGGACACTGAAAAAAGAGATAGAGGAAGATGTTAACAGAAGGAAGAGCATACCATGCTCATGGATTGGGAGAATCAACATCATTAAAATGTCCATACTACCCAAAGCAATCTACAGATTCAACGCACTACCCATTAAAATACCAGCGACATGTTTCACAGACCTAGAAAGAATTCTTCATAGATTCATCTGGAAGAAAAAAAGACCACGAATAGCTACAGCAATTCTGAGAAAGAAGAATAAAGTTGGTGGGATCTCAATACCAGATTTCAAGCTATACTACAAAGCAACTGTTCTCAAAACAGCCTGGTACTGGCACAAGAACAGACATATAGACCAATGGAATAGAATAGAAACCCAGATATCCACCCAAACCACTATGCTCAACTAATATTTGACAAAGGAGGCATGAATATTCAATGGAGCCAAGATAGCCTCTTCAATAAATGGTGTTGGGAAAATTGGACAGATACGTGCAAAAAAATGAAACTGGACCACCAACTTACACCAAATACAAAAATAAACTCAAAATGGATACAGGACTTAAACATTAGAAGGGAAACCATAAAAATACTAGAGGAATCCACAGGCAGCATAATCTCAGATATTTGCTGAAAGAACTTCTTCACTGATACTTCTCCAAAGGCAATTGAAGCTAAAGAAAAAATAAATGGGACTACATCAAAATAAAAAGCTTTTGCACAGCAAAAGAAACCATCAACAAAACAACAAGAAAGATCACTGTATGGGAGAACATATTTGCAAATGTTATCACTGATAAAGGTTTAATCTCCAAAATCTACAGCCAACTTATACAACTTAATAAGAGGAAGATAAACGATCCAATAAAAAAAATGGGCAAGGGACCTAAATAGAACCTTTTCAAAAGACGACAGAAGGAAGGCCAAGAGACACATGAAAACATGTTCAAAGTCATTAATCATCCGAGAGATGCAAATTAAAACGATAATGCAATACCATCTTACACCGGTCAGAATGGCAATCATCAACAAATCAACAAACGACAAGTGTTGGCGAGGATGCGTAGAAAAAGAAAGCCTTGTGCACTGTTGGTGGGAATGCAGACTGGTGCAGCCACTGTTGAGAACAGTATGGAGTTTCCTCAAAAAACTAAAAATGGATCTCCCATTTGACCCTGTAATCCCACTCTTAGGAATTTATCCTAAGAAATTACAATCACCAATCAGAAAGGATTTATGCACCCCTATGTTCATAGCAGCACAATTTACAATAGCTACAATTTGGAAACAGCCTAGGTGCCCATCAGCAGATGAGTGGATCAGAAAACTGTGGTACATCTACACAATGGAATTCTATGCTGCCATTAAAAAGAAGGAATTCTTACCATTTGCAGCAACCTGGTTTGAACTGGAGAGCCTTATGCTTAGTGAAATAAGCCAGTCAATGCAGGAGAAGCATCATATGATCTCACTCATTTATGGATAATATTAAAGAGCATTATCAACTGATGAACAAAAGGATGGATACAGAGGCAGTAAAGCTTCAAACAGACTGTGAAATTACAGCAGGAAGATTACGGTTAGGTGAGGTAGTTAAGAGCTAAATCAAAGGACTTGTATGCAGGCATATAAGCATAACCAATGAACATAGAAACTTGGGGGTTGGGGTGTGCCTGGGAGGGAGGGGGGCAATGGGGAGATATGTATAAAAAATTAGTAAAAAATTAAAAAAAAATTAAAGATGATTGGAATCATATTCTCCAACCATAATGCCATGAATCTAGAAATCAATTACAAGAAAAACAAACAAACCTGAAAAACCCACAAAGATATGGAGGCTAAATATTGTGCTAGTAAATAATGAATGAGCTAACAATGAGGTAAAGGAAAAAATCAAGATACCTTGGGACAAATGAAAATAAAAACATAACAATCCCAATCTATATGACACAGCAGTCCAAAGAGGAAAATTCACTGCAATACAGGCCTATCTCAAGAAACAAGAAAACATTTAAATAAACAATCTAACTTTACATCTAAAAAAACTAGAAAAACAAAGCCCCAAGTAAGTAGAAGGAAGGAAATAAAAAAGATAGGAATGGGAATAAATGAAATAGAGTAGGAAAAAAAAAGTACAAACAATTAATAAAACCAAGAGCTAGTTCTTTGAAAGTTAAATAAGATTGATAACCATTTTAACCAAATTCATCAAGAAAAAAAGGAGAGGACCCAAATAAGATTGTAAATGAAAGAAGTGACAATGGACACCACAGAAATCCAAGGGATTATAAGAAAACTAGAGGCCAGGTGCACAAAATTCATGTACAGGGGGGTGGTCCCCTCAGCCCAGCCCTCACTCTCTCCAATCTGGGACCCCTTGGACAGCCTTCTCACAATCCGGGAGCACTAGCTCCTAACTGCTCACCTGCCTGATCGCTCCTTCTGGCCTGGTTGCCTCTTACTGCATGGTCACTCCCAAATCTCCCTCCCCTCCACAGACCTTGTCGTCCTTCACTGACCCTGCCTGCCAGTGGTGTCGCCCCCAACTGCTCCCCTGTGGCCCTGTTTGACCCACACAGCCTGCTGCTCAGTTGTTTGGTAGCCCCTCACTGACTCACCCTGCTGACCTGGTTGCCCATGCTGCCTGTTGCTTGGTCATTTGGTGGCCCCTCACTGACCCCTCTGCTGGCCTGGTCATCCTCTGCTGCCCCCCATGCCAGCCTGGTCACTCCAACTGCCCCCACTGATGGCCTGGTCACCCTTCACTGCCCACCTTGGCTGGCCTGGTGGCCCCTCATTGACCCTACTGCTGGCCTCTTTGCCCTTCACTGCCCCCCACTTCCAAATGCCCCCCCCTCCCCTGTGGCCCTGTTTGACGCACACAGCCTGCTGCTCGGTTGTTTAGTTGCCCCTCACTGCCCCCTTGCAGGCCTAGTCACCCCACGCAGCCTGCTGCTCGATCATTTGGTCGCCCCTCACTGACCCCCCTGACAGCCTGATTTCCCCAGGCAGCCTGCTGCTCAATCATTTGGTTGCCCCTCATTTACCCCCCTGTCAGCCTAGTTGCCCCATGCAGCTTGTTTGATCATTTGTTCAGTTGTAATGGTCTCTTACGCTTTTATATATATATATATACTAGTGGCCTGGTGCACAAAATTCGTGCATGGGGGTGGGGGGAATCTCTCTCAGCCCAGTCTGCATCCTTTCCAATCTGAGACCCCTTGAAGGATGTCCTACGGCCAGTTTACAGGGAATGGCCCTAAAATGGCAGTTGGACATTCCTCTCGCAATTCGGGACTGCTGGCTCCTAACCACTTGCCTGCCTGCCTGCCTGATTGCCCCTAACCACTCTGCCTGCCGATCTGCTCACCCCCAACCGTTCCCCACCACTGGCCTGCTTGCCCCCAAATGCCCCTGCCAGCCTGATCACCCCCAGCTTCCGCCATACCAGTGTGCTTGCCCCCATCTTTCCCCCCTGCCAGCCTGCTCACCCCCAACTGTCCCACTGCTGGCCTGCTCACTCCAAACTGCCCCCCACCCCTGCTGGCCTGATCACCCCAAACAGCCCCCCGACTCCTCCCACTGGCCTGATCACCCACAACTGCTGTTCCATCCTGGCCTCTAACTGCCTCTACCTCAGCCCTGCCACCATGGCTTTGTCCAAGAATGTCTGGAAGGTCTCCTGGAAGGTCTCCCAGTCTAATTAGCATATTGCCCTTTTATTAGTATAGATAGAGGTCTGGTCCATGGCTGGGGGCTGGTTGGTTTGCCTTGGGGTTCGCTTGGGGGCATGGAGTGGCCTGAGCAAGAAGCCTGTGGTGGTTTGCAGGATAGCTACACCCCCATGGGGTGAGGGTCCCCCAGGGGGGCATGTCCAGCCTGGGTAAGGGGCTGAGGGCTGTTTTCGAGCTGGCCACATCCCCTTTGGAGTGGGGGTTCCACTGGGGTGCCTGACCAGCCTGGGTGAAGGGCTGAAGGCTCTTTGCCCTGGCTATGCCCCCCAGTGGGGACTCTTACCCCATGAGGGCATGGCCAGCCTGGTAAGGGACTGAGGGCCATTTTCAGGCTGGCCACAGCCCTTTTATGGTGGGGGGTCCCACTGGGGTGCTTGGCCAGCCTGGGTGAGAGGCTGAGAACCATTTTCCCTGGCAACTCAGGCCCCCAGCCACTCTATGAGCAGTGGCCAGTGTCAGTGGGAAGCTTGGCTTCCTCTGTTGTCAGTGGCAACCCAAGCCTCCTGCTCACTCCAGCTTCATGGCCGCTGCCATCTTTATTAGGTTAATTTTCATACTTGCTCCTGATTGGCTGGTGGGTATAGCAGAGGGACGGTCAATTTGCATGTTTCCCTTTTATTAGTGTAGATAGATACTATGAACAATCATATACCCACAAATTGGACAATCTAAAAATAATGGAAAAATTCCTAGAAACATACAGTCTTCCAAGACTAACTCTAATGAAATAGAATCAGCAATTTTTAAAAAATCCTAATGGACAAAATCCTGGATTACATGGCTTCACAGGTGAATTTTACCAAACAGTCAAAGAAGAACTAACATTTATCCTTCTCAAACTATTCCAAAAATTTCAAGAGGATGGAAGGCTCCCAAGCTCATTTTATGAGGTTAGCATTAATTACACTGATTCCAAAACTAGATATAGATATTCAAAGAAAAACACAAGAAAGAAATAAAAAGATAGGTTAATAGCCCTGATGAAAATAGATGCAAAAATTCTCAACAAAATAGCAAATCAAATTAAGTAATACATTAAAAAGATCATATACCATGATCAATGGGATTTAATTTTAAAATGGAAGTCTGATTCAATTCCTGCAAATCAATTAATATGATACATCACAAAAAATGAAGGATAAAAATCATATGATCATATGTCAGAAAATGCATTTGACAAAAACTGGCATCTATTTATGATAAAAACTCTCAGTAAGTGGGAAGAGCACATATATGACAAACCCATAGCTATTACCATACTCAGTGGTGAAAAGCTAAAAGCATTTTCCTTAAGATCAGGAACAAGACAAGGATGTCTTCTTTCTCCACTTTTATTCAACATAGTATTGGAAATCCCAACCACAGAAATCCAATAAGGAAAAGAAATAAAAGGCATCCAAATTGGAAAGGAAATAAAACTGTTATTATTTGCAGATGACATGATATTATATAGTAAGAACCCTAAAGATTCCACCCAAAACTATTACTGGTAGAACTGATAAATGAATTCAGTAAAGTAGCAGAATACAAAATTAATATTCAAAAGTCAATAGCATTTTATATACCAACTAGAGGCCCGGTGCATGAAATTTGTGCATGGGGGAGTCGCCTCAGCCCAACCTGCAACCTCTCCAATCTGGTACCCCTTGGGAAATGTCTGACTGCCAGTTTAGGCCTGAACTGGCGTTGGACATCCCTTTCACAATCCAGGCTGCTGGCTCCCCCAAGCTCCCCCCCCTGCCAGCCTGGCCATCCCTAACTGCCCCCCTTGTCGACTTGGTCACCCCCAACTGCATCTCCTGCTGGCCTGGTCACCCCATGCAGCCTGATGGTCAGTTGTTTTGTCATCCCTCACTAAACCCTCTGCTAGCCTGGTTGCCCCACACAGCCTGTTCTTCAGTCATTTGTTCATCCCTCACTAACCCCAATGCTGGCCTAGTTGCCCCACACAGCCTGCTGTTCGGTCATCTGTCTGCTTGTCTTGGTCATGATGGTCTTTGGCTTTTTATATATTAGGGCTGTGATCGGCAAACTGCAGCTCACGAGCCACATGTGGCTCTTTGCCCCTTGAGTGTGGCTCTTCCTCAAAATACCATGGCCTTCATGAGTCTATTTTGAAGAAGTGGCATTAGAAGAAGTTTAAGTTTAAAAAATTTGGCTTTCAAAAGAAATTTCAATCATTATAGTGTTGATATTGGGTTCTGTTGATTAATGAGTTTGCTGACCACTGTATTAGGATAATGAAGTATCAGGAAAAATATTAAGAAAATAGTCCTATTTATAGTTGCATAAAAAAATATCTAGGAATAAATTTAACCAAGAAGGTAAAAGATCTGTACTTGGAAAATTATATGACACTGAAGAAAGAAATTTAAAAAGATACAAATAATTGGAAGCATATACCATGCTCAATGATAGGAAGAATTAAAATGTTCATGCTATCCAAGCTATTTATAAATTCAGTTCAATCCCTGTCAAGTTTCACAAAACTAGAACAACTAATCCTAAAATTTATATGAAACAACAACAACAACAAACAAATAGCCACAATATCTTGAGAAAGAAAACAAAGTTGGAGTATAGTTTGATATCATGCCACCTGATATCAAACTATACTACAAGGATATAGTAATCAAAACCACATGATACTGGCAAGCATATACAATGCGGTAAAGACAGTCTACTCAATAAATGGTGTTGGGAAAACTAGAAAGATACATTCAAAAAATGAAACGACCACTTTCTTACACCAAATACAAAAATAAACTCAAAATGAATTAAAGATTTACCATAAATATAAAACCCAAACCATAAAACCTTTAGAAGAAAACATCGGCAATAAGATCTGATATTTCTCTTAGCAATATTTTTTTCTGATATATTTCCTCAGGAAAGGGAAACAAAAGAAAAAATAAACCAATGGGACTACATCAAACTAAAACGTTTTTTTCACAGTAAGGAAAATCATCAACAAAATGAAAAGAGAATGTGACAAGCACTAGTTGGTTTGGCTCATTGGATAGAGCATCAGCCTGTAGAGTGAAGGGTCTCAGGTTTAATTCCAGTCAAGGGCACATACCTAGGTTTCGGACTTGATCCCCATTAGGAGGCATGCAGGAGGCAGCCAATCAATGATTCTTCTGATCATTGATGTTTCTATCTCTCTTTCCCTCTTCCTTCCTCTCTGAAATCAATAAAGATATATTTAAAAAAAGAATGTGACAAATGGGAGAAGACATTTCCAATGACATATTCCATAAGTGGTTAAAATCCCAAATAAATACTCATAGACACAGAGAAAAACCTGGTTGCCCGTTGGGAGGGTGGTTTGGGAATGGGTGAAAAGGTGAAGGGATTAAGAAGTGCAAATTGGTAGTTACAAAATAGTCACCAGTATGTAAAGTACAGCTAAGGGAATATAGTCAATAATATTGTAATAACTATGTATAGTGCCAGGTAAGTAATAGACTTTGGGGAGGATCACTAAATAAATTACATAAATGTCTAACTACTATGCTGTACACTTGAAACTATTATAAAATAATATTAAATGTCAACTGTATTTGAAAAATAAAAGATTAAGTAAAATTTTAAACTTAAAATGATTTTTAGAATTATAAAAAGCAACATTTATATATCACTTTTTATCTATTAGATTGTCAAAAACCCAAAACTTCAATTATACACTCTTTTGAAGAAGTAATTACTGTCACACATTACTAATGTAAGCACAAATGATAGGATCACTATGAGAGGGGATTTAGTAAACTTATATATGCATGTCCCCTTTAACTGAGCATTCCCACTTGTGGAACTCTAGCCCAAAGATAGACTAGCAAAAATGCAAATAATCCTATATAATAAAGAGGTTATATACAAATTGACCTTCATGCCCTCGCATCACAAGATGGCCACCCTCCCATTGTCACAAGATGGCAGTAGGAGAGGGCAATTGGGGGTGACAAGGCCTGCAGGGGAGGGCAGTTGTGGGTGATTGGGCTGGCAGGGGAGCAGTTCGGTGTCAATCAGGCCAGCAGGGGAGCAGTTAGGGGGCTATTGAGCTGGCAGGCAGAGTGGCTAGGGGCAATCAGGCAGCCATGCAGGTGAGTGGTTAGGAGCCAGCAGTCCCAGATTGTGAGAGAGATGTCCAACTGCTGGCTTAGGCCCGATCCCTCTAACAGTCAGACATCTGAGGGGTCCCAGATTGGAGAGGGTTCAGGCTGAACTGAGGGACACCCTCCCCCCCCCCCAGTGCATGAATTTCATGCACCAGGCCTCTAGAATATGTATAAAGCTCTTAAGGAATTATTTGTAATACTAAAAGGATGGAAACAACCCAGATGTCTTATTGATAGGAAAGACTGAATAAACCATGATACATCCACATAATGAAATATTATGCAGCTGTTAAAAGAATGAGGAGCATTCCTATATACCAAAATGATGTAAACGTAGGATATATTATTAAATGAAAAAAATCAAGCTGCAGGATGGTAAAGTATGTTGCTTTTTGTATAAAAAAATGAGTAATGGGCCCTGACTGATTTGGCTCAGTGGGTAGAGCGTCAGCCTGTGGAAGGGTTCCAGGTTCGATTCTGGTCTAGGGTATGTACCTTGGTTGCAGGCATATACCCAGTATGGGGTGTGCATGAGGCAATTATCAATGTTTCTCTCTCATCGATGTTTCTGACTCTGTATCCCTCTCCCTTCCTCTCTGTAAAAAAATCAATAAAAATATATTTTAAAAAATGGGTAATGGGAATAAGAATATATAAATGTATATGATTGCAATTTAAAGGAAATAATGAAAGGATAAACAAAAACTATCCTTTCATAAACTAGGAGGAGGGAAGAAGCAAAGTGGACAGAGCTGTGAATTAAAGAAAGCTTCTCTCAATGTGCCTTAATTTAAAATTTTGACTTGAAACCAAAGAACTATTTTATCTATTTAAAAACAAAATTGGAACAAAATTATCCCTAAAATAAAATGAAGCAAAATGTAAAACTGAAACAAATGAACTCAAGTTTCCATATATGAAATTTAACTTTATCCCGGTCTTGGAGCCCTGCTACCCCTGACTGGTTTCAGGTGCCAGAGACAGAATTAGAAATTTTTGGAGAAGGCACTCTAAAGTATGGGGTCCCTGAAACAAGGGGCCCAGAGAAAAAATCATTATTATCTGGTCAAAGGCTGAACTAATTTTAGAGCAAACAAATAATTGATGATAGGAAGTTCTCCTTTACCAAAGAACTGCAATAGATAAATGCATGATGATGAAATTGTTTCTTTAAGAAAACCATTAATGAAATAAGAGATCTAGGCAATGATCATCAATGAATGCTAAACTTGTTAGGTAAAATATCGTTGGGAACTCTATAATTACTGAAACCAACTGAATGTATCACTAAAACTGGGAGGCCTGACATTATGTCTCCTAATGTCATGTAATAGGAAGAACACAGGACCAATGTGAAGTCTTTCCATCTTAAAAGCCAAACCTGAACCTGATGAAACTTCTAGATTAGGTTTCCAGTTTATAGAAAATAAGGGCACAGAGAACAAGTGAAATTATTTAATTAGAGCACAGTCAGCTAAATCCAGATGTAGGATTGTCAAGGTCTGTGCAAAGCCTGGCATTTCACTCTGCTTACAAGCTAATAAGTTAGCTTGCTCCTTTTTGTGGACACTGGCAGAAGACACAACATTTCTGAGCCAGAGACAAAGGACTTTATTGCTCACAGAAAGTAGAGTTCAGAGCTTCATGTTCCTTTGTGTTGGCTTGTCATACCTCACAAACCCCCTGAAGGTGACACAAAAGGTCAGTGATGGATACCTGGGGATGCAGTGGGCTGCATTAAAGGAAAGAAACACAGACTTAAGAGATTCATTGTTTGTATAGTAAGTGAAAGCCAGCCTGCCCTTTGTCTGGGGGAGACATTACCCCATTCTTCAAGATTGCTTGCTACAAACAGAGCCCTGAGAAATGGCCCCAGTAAAGAATAGACAGAATTTTGCATTCATGGCATACCCAGAAGGAACATGCAGGCACACTCAGTACCCATGGCAGACTGCCTTTCTCAACAATCCATCCCTCAGCCCACAATAACACATTCTTGGCTGAACTTGGGTTTTTATAGGAGTACGCCACTCTGATTAGCTACTCTGATTAATTTGACTATAGAGACTGGGAGAAAATTCATTTAATTAGTCCCATTAGCATTTAATCAAATCTAGTATCAACAGGACTCCAAGCAGCAGGATGAGGTCACCTTGCAATCTACCTCAATCATACCCCTCCTTGCTAAGGGCACAGACTCAGCTATCTAAGAATAAGTCCCAAAGGAGTTCAGCAGATCTAATTTCAGACTGCCAGGATAAGGTCCAAAACAAAGCTATAATCCATTAAGACTCACACAAGGGAGTTCAGACTAACATGCTGATCTACAGAGTGCAAACACTGAGCCATAAAGCAACCTCATCACCAACAAAGAGAGACTGCATGGCCCACACTTGCCCACATACAAAAATATAACCTGAGGAGGACAGTTCGCTCTGCTTTGGGATTTGCTGTCCAACTTGATTGGGATCACCATTACCTTGGTTAGGCCACACAAGGAGTGACAGCACATAGTTATAGTCTCAGTCACCATGTGGTTTAACCAAGACCCCTTGGGCATCAGGAGAAGCATATGATTATTTATTTATTTATTTGGTTTGCTGGCAGTTAACTACTGCATTCCTCAATTACAATGGAGTAAAAATAGGTAACAGATGTTCATTTTATCTACATTTTTATTCATTTGGAGCCATTTGTCTTCTCATTATTTTAACAGTATCTTGTGGGAAAATAGGGACACTTCCTGAAAGAAATAAAAGTAGAGTCAACTTGCTCCACTTTATTCATCAGGTTGTTTTAGTGCACAAATGAATTCATTCAATTGAGTTTGGGAACGGAGGTTCCTGATGCCTAAGCAATGTAATGAAATTAGGAAAGAAAAATTTCCTTATCCCAAACCAGTTGGACTAAGCTGTTCAAGTCATATACAAGATTGAGTGTGTTGAAAGTAGCCTGAGATTGAAGAGGCAAATCACTATCACCATTTTTATTTTTAAGGATTGCTAAGCACAGTGCTAAGGGCTCTGTAGGCCTTGTCCCCCTTTTCCCACCAATTCTATAAAGGGAGGTACCAGTATCTCCATTTACAGATGGATTTCAGTGGCTATCAAGCAGCTAGAAAGTGACAGTGGCAGGCTTGTAATTCCCAGGACCTCATCTCAGTGCCTCTCATTTCTCATATACATGTGAGAGATAATTTGTTTTTCAGTCCCCGACGATGCACTGAGTCATGGTAGAAATACTATACTTTTGGGATATTGAGTGAGGAATTATGACAACTGTTTCATAGCAGTACTCTTCAGGAGTATTCTCTTAATTATAAGGCTTTCAGGTTAAAACACTTTTGCCTAGTAACTTCATCTGTTTATAATAATAAAAGTATAATATGCTAATTAGACTGGACAGCCGAATGACCTTCTGGATGTCATTCCAGATGTCCTTCCAAACAAAGCCACTGCAGCAGGGAACAAGGCAGAGGCAGTTAGGGGAGAGGCAGGCAGGGGAGCAGTTAGGTGAGTGAGGGGCGATGAGGCAGCAGGCAGAGGCAAGAGGTTAGGGGTGATAAGACAAACAGGCAAGTGGTTACGGGTGATGAGGCAAGCAGGCAGAGGCAGTTAGGTGTGATCAGACGGGTAGGTGAGTAGTTAGGGTTGGTCAGGCAGGCATGCAGAGTGGTTAGGGATGATCAGGAAGGCAGGCGAGTGGTTAGGGGCAGTCAAGAAGGCAGGCGAATAGTTAGGGGCAATGAGGCATGCAGACAGGAGAGCAGTTAGGAGCCAGTGGTTCCAGATTGAGAGGGAGATATCCCAGACTCCAAAAGAGTGCAGGCCGGACTGAGGGACCTCCCCTCACCCCATGCACAAATTTCGTGCACTGGGCCTGTAGTAGAAAATATGAAGTTTTGATAAATTTGTACCTTGAAATACTTCAGCATCCTCTAAATAACCACTTCTGTCCAAACCCAGTTCCTAGGTACTGCCATATGTAAAAACACATAATGGAAAATTTATCTTTTTAAATGTACAGCTTAGTAGTGTTAACTATACTTTGCAGCACATCTCTGAAACTTTTTCATCATGCACAACTGAAACTATATCCATTGAACAATTTCTCTTTTCCCCTCCCCCAGTCCCTGACAAACACCATTCCACTTCTGTTTCCAAGAGTATGAATGCTTTAGATACCTCATATAAGTGGATGTATTATTTGTCTTTTTTTGTGACTGGTTTATTTTATTTAGTGTAATTTCTTCAAGGTTCATACATGTTGTAGAATATGACAATATTTCTTTCCCTTTATAGGCTGAATATAGTCCTACACACACACACACACACACACACACACACACACACACTCCGCTTTTTTTTTTTTATTCATTCATCTATTGATGGACATTTAGGTTGCTTTCACATCTTGGCTCTTGTGAATAATGCTTCAATGGACATGAATATGCAAATATTTCTTTGAGATCCTGTTTTAGTTATTTTGGATATATAATCAGAAGTAGGATTGCTGGGTCATATGGTAGTACTATTTTTAATTTTTTGAGATATCTCCATATTGTTTTCTATAGTAGCTGCATCCTTTTACATTCCATTAACAGTGCACAAGTTTCCCAATTTTTCTGTATCCTCACCAACACTTGCTATTTTCTGTCTTCAACAGTGGCCATTTGAATGGATCTAAGTCAATATCTCATTGTTTTAATTTGCAATCTCCTGTGATTAATGACATGAAGTACCCTATATAATAAAAGGGTAAAATAGACCAAATGGCAGAACAACGGAACAACCAATCAAAGTGTAATGAGGCAGGCAGGCAGGCAGAGGCAGTTAGGGGTGATCAGGCAGGCAGGTGAGGCTGCTGAACCACTTGCTATGACCTGTACTGACCACTATGGGCTCCCTCAGCCTGGCCTGTGGCCTCTCACAATCTGGGACCCCTCAGGGGATGTCAGAGAGCTGATTCCAGCCCAATCCTGCAGATCACTCCCCTTGGAAGGGTGCCAGATGCAGGGCTCATCGGTGATGAGTTCTGCTGTGGCAGCACGAACCTCTCCTGATCTGGATTGATTGGTCACAAGCTGGCAGCAGGCACAGTGGGGCCAGAATGAGCGGCAAGTAGAAGCTGCAGGTGGTGTTGGACTCTAGTTTCAGCCCAATCCCTGTAGGCCAGCCAGAGGGACCCCACTCATGCACGAATTTGTGCACTGAGCCTCTAGTCTTTTCATATGCTTATTGGCCATATGTATATTTTTTTCAGGGAACTGTCCAAGTCCTTTGCCCATATTTTATTTGGATTTTGTTTTTGTTAAGTTGTGGGAGTTCTTTATATACTTGGGATATTAACCCCTTACCAGATACGTGATTTGCAAATATTTATTCCATAGGTTGCCTTGTCATTCTATTGATGGTTTCTTTTGCTATACAGAGGTTTTCAATTTTGATATAGTCCTATTTGTCTGTTCTTGCTTCTGGTGATTGTGTTTTTGGTGTCATAGTCAATAAAGTACTGCCAAATCCACTGTAATGACACTTTTCCTCTATGTTTTCTTCTAGTATATCATTGGCATCCTGTTGAAGATCTTTTAACTATGTGTGAGGGTTATTCTGTTCTATTGGTCAATACATCTATCTTTATGTCACTATCATACTGTTTTGATTATAGTATCTTTGTAATATATTTTGAAATTAGAAAGTATGAGGCCTCCAGTTTTCATTGTATTTCTTAAGATTGTTTTGACTATTTGGGACCCTTTGAGAGTCTATATGGATTTTAGGATTTTTTTTTCTATTTCTGAAAAAAATGGAATTCAGATTTTGATGGGAATTGTATTGAGTCTGTAGATTAGTTTGCGTAGCATGGACATTTTAACAATATTAAGTCTTCCAATCCTAAAACTAGCATCGTACTTAATCATGAGAAACTGGAAGCTTTCCTGATAAGGTCAGGAACAATGCAAGGATGTCTTCTCCCATCAAAAAAATATTATGACCCATCTTGTCATCCACAGCCTTAGTTTTGAACTGTTCTAATTAATTTAGGGTTCATGAAGCCTTTCTTTATGTTTTTTCACTTTCAGGTTCGAATGCACTACTGTCCTCCCATTGTTAACTTTACTTGTTCTCTGACCCTGAGCAAGGTCCATCTTACCAGCTGACACCTTGGCTTCTGTGTCTCCACTTTTAGCTATGTTATTTCAGGGCCCCTTGGGTAAAGCCCAGTCAACCAGTTCTTAGGGCCCCTGAGCCACAATGATGCTCCTGTGTCTTGTGCTCATGGCACACATGGCTGGTACTGAGGCAGCTTTTTGCACATAAAATTCCATGATTATTAAGTTTTCCAGCTAGTACATACTGAAAGATATAGGATATTGATTTTAAAGACTTTGTTTTAACCAAAGCCAACAATAGAACAATGCCTTATGAATCAATATGTAATGAAAATGAGAGCATTATGAAATGTTTTACTTTTATTGTTTGGCAATTATGCCTAATGGTCCACTAAATTACTGTGACACTCTTAATTTTATTGCTCCCCCAGGAAATTCTATTTTCGATAAAGTGTGTTGTATCTATTAAGTGCACCCTCACCTGCACCTCTCTCACTTGTTAGTGGGTATGTATTTGTGAGGGGGGGGCTGTGGGTAGAGGCTTTCACTGTTTACCTGTGTACTTCCATATTGCCTGAATTTTCACATATTTACTTTTTGGAGGAGGGTAAGAACATTGAAATTCTATTTTCTTCCACGTACATTTCTTAAGACATGCATTTCTTGAATTTTAAATGTAAGATGTTTACTATGGTACAGACCCTGCTGCATGGCAACCCATACTTAATTCTTATTCCTCTCTCTTTCTCCACACTCTTTCTTTCTCAGCTTTTGCTTTTTCTCTACTTTCATGAAGTTTCAGTTTTGTCTTTCTTTCTTCTTCTTTTGCATAGAGTTTTCAGAGCTATACCCTCTATAAGAACTGTTTTAGAGATTTGTCAAAGATTCTCACTTGTAGCCGAAACCAGTTTGGCTCAGTGGATAGAGCATCTGCCTGCAGATTGAAGGGTCCCAAGTTCGATTCTGGTCAAGGGCATGTATCCTGGTTGCGGGCATATCCCCAGTGGGGGGTGTGCAGGAGGTGGCTGATGGATGTCTCTCTCTCATCGATGTTTCTAACTCTCTATCTCTCCCCCTTCCTCTCTGTAAAAAAATCAATAAAAATATTTTTTTTAAAAAAGATTCTCACTTGTAATTATATCCACCTTTGGGTGCTATAATGGCTGTTCCTTTAGGCCATGTTTTCAAGAAATTTGTCTAGATGACTACTGCACTGAGTAGCGTACTTATTTACTTCTTATATTTCTCCCCTCACATATTTTTAAAAGAAACTAAAACATGTACTCTTCCTCTTCCTCCACATTCTTTTTCCTCCTGGGTTGCATAGCAGTTATTTTTTGTTGTTTGTTTGTTTTTTACCAGCAAAACTTTCGGTAAAGTGAAAAAAAAATCATTACTATGCATCTGTAAAAAAGAAGGATCTCTTACCCTGTGAGACAGCATGGAGGGATCTGGAGAGTATTATGCTAAGCAAAATAAGCCAGCCAGAGAAAGACAAGTATCTCACCTATATGTGGAATCTAATGAACAAACTAAACTGATGAACAAAATAGATCCAGAGACATAAAAGTATGTCTGTCAGTAAGACTGACAGATCTCAGAGGTAGGGGTGAGAGGATGGGAAGAGATCAACTAAAGAACATATATGCATAACCCATGGACACAGACAATACTGCGGTGAAGGCAGGTGGGAGGAGGAATACAGGGTACAAGGGGGGGTAACATTTGTAATATTTTCAATAATAAAGATGAATTTTTAAAAAAAAGGAAAAAAATTAACTAAAAGGCACACTGTTGCTGGGTACATCCAGAATCTGATCAGATTCAAGAAGAGGAACAGAAAGATTTGTATTTTAAAAACTGAAAAACATCACCAAGTAATATTCTATTAAAAAAATAAAATCCAACAAAATCTAGTTAGGAATATAGGCTAGTTGTGACTAAAGGTATCAGAAATCGTGGTTGTATAGTTTAAATGCACTTATTACTTAAATATAAAAATGAAAAGACATCTTCCTGGCCCGTTCTTAATCTTCCCCCATTCCCTGTTAAATCCTGATCTACCTCTGCATCCCCTTCTGTGCCCACTCTAGAGAGCTGGCTGTTAGGACCACTCCCAGCTAGGCTGTCTCCAGGGAAGCACTAATTAGTCAGGTTGCTCCTATTCAGGTCATCTCTGTGCACAAAGCAAAGTGAGTCATAATCCTCCTCTCCTAACAAAAGGACATTGTGCTGTATTGTTTGATTTGGGCTTTGTGTACAAGTTGTAGTTGCAAACTTATGGGACATGCGACACAGCCCCAGTGAGTGACACACCTCTCAAGCTGTGCTATAGTGATCTGATCTGGGTATGCCCCAATGGACTGTGAGATCCTTTAAGGCTGCCATGCTTTTCTTTAGTTTTGATCCCCAGCTATAAGCCCACTTGTGCCTAGCTCAGGGGTCATGTTAAACAGACATTGCTTAGAATGCTGCAGGAGGAGGGGAGGGGCAAAAATTTGTGCTGTACCTTTTCACCGGCCAGCAGAGGGCGGCTTGCATCAGCAGACTGGACTGGTTTCTTCCCCCGCCCATCGCCTTGTTTACTTTGGGCATTACTTTTTCCAAGAACCTAAAGGCCTGAGACTAGAAATTTAAATGTAAGCCTGTACAAGCTTTAGGACATCACCAGTTGGTTGTACAGAAGAAACCCGTGTTACCTTTAATCCAAAAGACACAAAAACAGTCCAGAGTTAGTTAAATACTAAACCGTGACAGCTCCAGCTGAGACAAAGTTAAAGAAGAAAAGTTACCTGATCAGTCTTTCAGGATATTTTAATAATTTCAGAGTTGGAAAGCTCCTTACACTCACTTGAAGAACTAGTTTATCTAATCCAATTGCCTCATTTCTTAGACGAGGGAGCTGAGATTCATGAACCAGTCCTCTGGACCCTTTAAGAGGCTATAGCTACATAACAGTATACATGTTTCTCAAAATTGGGTTTTAGGCACATGTTAAAAACATGTGGAAAGATGGCCATTTGGAAAAATTGCACATAGAATCCTTGTATTTCTCATAATCTCTCATACATATTTACATATGTATATAATGTACATATATAAAACATGTAATATTTATATATACAGTATGCTATATAAAAAAATAAATACTTATTTCTTCAGATCCTTTAGAGAAACAGCGTAGTCTACTAGTTCAATATATGGACCACCCAGACTGTCTGGGTTTGAATTCTAGTTCTGTCATTTATTAGCTGTATAACCCTGAGCAAGTTACTTAAACCCTCTATGATTTAATTTCCTCATCTATAAACGAGGTTCTTAAGAGTATCTGTTTCATTAGATTATTTTAAGGATTCAATTAGTTAAAATTTGTAAAGCACTTAGAGTAGTGCTTGGTATATTTAAAGCACTATAATGATTATATAATGTAATAAATAAAACATAAAATTTTGGAAAGACACTATTTTAACAGTGAAAAAGAATAACATTTCAAGAGTACTTTTTAAAGAGTTGGAAGTGAGGTTTTAATATATCTCTTTTGGGAAAAATCAATTGTGTAATATATTACAAAGGCATGAGAAAGAAGGTGTGGTTAAAGCCTGAAGTGGCCGCCTGCCCCTGTCCAAGGAGCAGCAGCTGTGTGAGAAGCCCGCTCCCCAGTCTGAGGAACAGCAACCATGCGAGTAGCCCGCCCCCATCCAAGGAGCAGCAGCCGCACAAGCAGCCCGCCCAGGACTGAGGAGCAGAAGCCCTGTGAGCCTGCCCCCAGCCTAGGAACAGTAGCTGCGTGAGCATCCTGCCCCCATCCGAGGAGCAGCCTACCCCTATCTGAGGAGCAATAGCTGTGTGAGCAACCTACCTCTGTCTGAGGAGCAGAAGCTCCACGAGCATCCCACCCCCATTTGAGAAGCAGCAGCCACATGAGCAGACTGCCCATGTCTAAGGAGTGGCAGCCCTGAGCAGCACGTACTAGTCCGAGGAGCAACAGCCACACACAGCCCGCATCCGTCCAACAAGCAGCAGCTAGGTGAGCAGTCCGCCCCCAGCCGAGGAGCAGCAGCTGCATGTGCAGCTCATTCTCACCTGAGAAGCAGCAACTGCACAAACAGCCTGCCCATGTCCAGGAGCAGCAGCTGTGTAAGTGGCCCACTCCCGTATGAGGAACAGCAGCCTTGCAAGCAACATGCCCCTGTTCAAGGAGCAGTAGCCTCACAAACAGCCTGCCCTGTCTGAGGAGCAACAGCCACACACAGAAAACCCCCATCCAAGGAGCAGCAGCCACATGAGCAGCCCAACACTGTCCAAGAAGCAAAGCTGTGTGAGCAGCCTACTGCACCAGCCAGAAGAGCCACCACTCCTGTGAACAGCACTCACCAGAGGAGCTGCTGCCAACTGAGGAGCAGCTGCCGTCATGACCACCCAAGGAGCAACCGCAGCTAGAGAAGCCACTGCCACCCAAGGAGTAGCCCCTGCATGACTCTACATCTAGGTCCTTTGGTGAGATAAAAAATAGGTAGACAAAAATCCCCTCAAAAGAAAGAAAGAGGGGAATTGCCAGAAAAACAGCTAAGTAAAACAGAGGCATGCGATATGTCATAAACTGGATGGATGAAAAATTCAACAACTTATATAAGAATCAAGAAGAAATGAAGAGTGATATAGCTGCAATATAAACACCTTGGAAAGTTTCAACAATATGCTAGAAGAAGCAGAGGACCAAATAAGAGAATTAGAAGATAGTGAAGCAAAACACACCCAAACTGAACTGCAATTGGAGAGAAAAATTAAAAGACATAAGAAGAGCCTAAGGGATTTATGGGACAACATAAAACGAAGCAACATATGAATAATAGGGTGCCAGAACAACATGAAGAAGAATAAGGTGTTAGAAAATCTATTTGAAGAAATAATGTCAGAAAACTTACCTTATGTGGGGAAGAAAAAAGTCACACAAGCACAGAGAGTCCCAAACAAGATGAACATGAAAAGACCCACATCAAGACACATCATGATTATGATGGCAAATGTTTAGGACAAAGAGAATCTTAAAGACTGCAAGAGAGAGACAAAAAGTTACATACAATGAGTTTCCCATTAAATTATCAAATGATTTCTCAACAGAAACACATCAGGCCAGAAAAGAATGGAAGGAAATTTACAAAGTGATGCAAAGCAAGGGACTGAATCCAAGAATACTCTATACAGCAAGGTCATCATTCAAAATTGAAAGGGAAATCAGGAATTTCACAGGCAAAAAAAAAAAAAAAGGCTAAGGGAGTTTATCACTACCAAGCTAACAATACAAGAAGTACAAACAGGACTGGTGTAAAAAGAAGAAATAAAAAGGTAAGAAGAAACACAGGCACAAAAAAATAAAAATGGCTACAAACAAGTACCTATCAAAAATAACTTTAAAAGTAAATGGAATAAATGCTCCAATCAAAAGACATTGAGTGGCTGAATGGATTAAAAAAAACAGAACCCATATATATGCTGTTTACAAGAAACCCACCTCAGAAAAGGTACTCACACAGAATTAAAGTGAAGGGATGGAAAAATATCTTTCAGGCAAATGGAAATGAAAAAAAAGCTAGGGTAGCAATACTTATATCTGACAAAATAAACCTCAAAATGAAGGCAATAACAAGAGATAAGGAAGGGCACTTCATAATACTAAAGGGATTGATACAATAAGAGGATATAAACCTGATAAACATATATGCATCCAATGTAGAAGCAACCAAATACATTAAAAAGAACTCGTAGGAGATATCAAGGGAGAGATCAACAACAATACAATCATAGTAGGGGACTTTAATACACCACTGACATCACTGGATAAATCCTCTAGACAAAAAAGTCAGTGAAGACACAGCAATCCTAAATTATCACTAGATCAGATGGATTTAACTGACATCTTCAGAACATTTCACCCCAAAGCCATGGAATATACATTCTTCTCAAGTGTACATGGAAACTGAGCAAGGAACATTTTCAAAATTAGACCACATATTGGGTCACAAGCAAAGTCTCCCGTCTTTTCAGACCACAATGACATAATATTAGAAATAAAAACAATCCAAAAAATTCAAACATTTTGAAGCTGGATAGCATGCTATTAAATAACGATTGGATTATCAAAGAGATCAAAGAGGAAAATAAAAATATCTTAGAAACTAATTACAATAAAAAAAAATCCAAAATCTATGGGACACAATAAAAGCAGTTCTGAGAGAGAACTTCATAGTTCTATAGGCCTACCTCAAAAAAGAAGAAAAAATGATAGTAAGTCATTTAACTCTACAACTTAAAGAATTAGAAAGAGAGCAAAAAGAGAAGCCCTGTGTAAGCAGAAGAAAGGAAATAAAGATCAGAGTGGAGATAAACAACATAGAGACCAAAAAACAATATTAAAGATCAACAAAACCAAGAGTTGATTCTTTGAAAGGATAAACAAGATTGCTGAACCTCTCACCAGACTCACCAGTAGCAAAGAGAGAGGACCCAAATAAACAAAATCAGAAATGAAAAGGTGAAATAACAACAAACCCCACAGAAATACAAAAATTGTTAAAAAATATTATGAACAGAACTCGGGGAAAAAGATGGCTGCCAGTGGGAAGGCAGACTGCAAGATAGTGTGTAAGTAAGAAAACAAAGGGAGACTGTGTGGTGGCACAAGGAGTGTTTGTTGATGAGTTGAGGGACAGCTATACTCCAGGAGACAGTGGGGTACTGCTGGATGGGGATCCCCTGACCAAGCAGGCCCCATTGCTATAGGTTTCCCTTCCAGAGTGACTGGATTGGACATGAAGACCATGCCATCTTGAAAGGGAAAGTGGATGTTATTGGAAGCCTGAAAAAGTACAACTATGGCACTCACCAAACCGCTGCAATCCTGAGAAAATGAATCCCCAAGTGGCACAAGCATGTGGATTCAGAGGAGCTCTACACTCCACCATGGAAAAAAGAGAGAGAACTACATATCCAGACACCCAGAAAAGAGAGATCATGGGTAGACAAAGAAACAGCCTGCATATCAAAGAAAAGCAGGCATCACCAGAAGAGGAAGTAAACAAAATGTAGGCAAGCAACCTGTCAGAGAAAGAATTCATAGAAATGGTCATTAGGTGGAAGAAAATAACGAAAGACAATTTCAACAATATGTGTCAGAACCAAGAGGAAATGAAGAATAACTAAGAAGAAATGAAAAATGCCATCACTACTATAAATAACTCAATAGAAAGCATCAAGGATAGACTAGAAGAAACAGAGGACCACAACAGTGAGCTAGAAGACAGGATAGGAAAAAATACACAAATAGAGCAGCTTCTACAAAAAAAATTAAAAAGCAGGAGGAGAGCCTAAGGTAACATTGGGACAACACGAAACAAAATAACATCCACATAATAAGGGTCCCAGAAAAAGAGGAAACTGAGCAAGAAATAGAAAACCTGTTTGAAGAAATAATGACAGAAAACTTCCCTGATATAGGGTAGAAAAAACTCACACAAATTCAAGAAGCTCACAGAATCCCAAGCAAAATGAACCCCAAAACACTGAAGCCAAGCCACATTATAATTAAATTGGCAAACACCAACGACAAGGTAAGAATCTTAAAATTGGCCAGAGAGAGACAGAAAGTTACCTACAAAGGATCCCCCATTGTTCCCAACAGAAACAAATCAGACCAGAAAGAAATGGAATGAAATGAAATATACAAAGTCATGCAAAGGAAGGGTCTGAATCCAAGAATACTCTAAGTGCTTTACTGTATCCAGCAATGCTATCAATCAAAAATGAAGGTGGAGCCAAAACCGGTTTGGCTCAGTGGATAGAGCATTGGCCTGCAGACTGAAAGATCCCAGGTTTGATTCTGATAAAGGGCACATACCTTGGTTGTGGGCACATCCCCAATAGAGGTGTGCAGGAGGCAGCTAATCCATGTTTCGCTCTCATTGATGTTTCTAACTCTCTATCCCTCTCTCTTTATCTCTGTAAAAAAAATCCATAAAATATACTTAAAAAAAAAAAAAGGTGGAGCCGAAACTGGTTTGGCTCAGTGGATGGAGCATCGGCCTGCAGACTGAAGTGTCCCGGATTCAATTCTGGTCAAGGGCATGTATCCTAGCTGCAGGCAAATCCCCAGTAGGGGGCATGCAGGAGACGGCTGATCGATGTCTCTCTCTCATTGATGTTTCTGACTCTCTATCTCTCTTCCTTCCTCTCTATAAAAAATCAATAATATATTTTAAATAAATAAATAAATAAATAAATAAAGGTGGAATCAGGAGCTTCACAGACAAAAAAAGAGTAAGGGAGTTTATTACTACCACCCAGCATTGCAAGAAATGCTAAAGTGTATGCTGTAAAAAAAAAAAAATACAAAAAATTCAAAAAACAGAAATAGGAAGCAAAGAAGGAACACAGGGGTAAAGAATAAAAATGGTGACAAACAGAGAGAAACCAAGATGGAGGCATAAGTAAACACCTAAACTGCTGCCTTGCACAACAATATGAAAACTACAACTAAAAGACAAAACAGACACCATCCTACACCACAGGGAAGGTGGCTGAGTGGAAATTCTACAAGTAGAAGGAAAGAGAGGGGCACACAAAAACTCAGAGGAGTTGCAAAAAGCTGAGGTATGGAGTCACGCATGTGGAGAGGACAAGTGGCTGAGTGCCTGGCTGGCTTTCCCTAGTGGGAAGGAGATGGAAACTCCTGACTGCACTGAACCCCAGATCCAATTGCACTGTATCCCAGTTACAGGCAAGACCCTGGTGTCCCAGATTCATACAGGGAGTGTCTGGACTTTTGGGAAAAGAGAAAAGTGCACAGAAACTCTGGAGAGCTACAAAAGGCAGAGGTCTGGAGGTGCCCGTGCAAGTGTGCATAAAGAGGACTGACTGCTGAGTGTGCTGCTGGCTTTCTCTAGCAGGAGGAAGACAGAACCTTCTAACTGCACTGAACTCCAGTTTTGGGGGAGATTCTAGGGATCCAGACTCATACAGTGGAGTCTGGACTGTCAGGAAAATTGAAGAGCACACAGAAACTCAGGAGAACTGCAAAAAGCAGAGGTCTGGAGGTGTCCACATGAGTGTATGCAGAGAGGGCTGCAGAGATTACTGAAGGACATTGAGACTCAGGGGCCTCATAGGGCAGGGCTGATGGTAAGCCAAGGCTGTCTGCTCAGCCCTGAGACTTTGTCACATCCAAGCTGAGCACAGAGGATTTTGCAATTTTGCGAATCTTGTCTCATAAGGCTGTCTCCAGCACAGAAGCTCTTCAGGTGTAGACACTGCTGATCCTCACAGACAATTGACCTGAAGATCAATTTCCCCCAGTGATACCAACAACAATCAAGACTTAGCTACAACAAAGCTATACACACAATCCACAAAGGGGTGCATCAAGAGAGTCCACCTCAGGTAACTGGAGAGGCTGAGCCACTGGGCCATATAGGACACCTACCACACAAAGCTACTCTACCAACTCAGGGAAGCAGCAAAAATGTGGAGACAAAGAAACAGATCACAAACAAAAGAAATGGAGGAAAACAAATGACTGGATATAGAGTTCAAAATCTATAAGGTTTTTCATTAATTTCCTAGAAAAGGCCAATAAATTTAGTGAGACTCTCGAGGAGATAAAAAAGGACCAACTAGAAATTAAACAGACACTGAGTGAAATAAAAAATATTATACAGAGACCTAACAGCAGACTAGAGGAAGGCAAGAATCAAGGCAAAGCTTTGAAATACGAAGAAGTCAAAATCACTCAACTGGAAAAGCAAAAATAAAAAAGAATTAAAAATGTGAAGATAGTGTAAGGAGCGTCTGGGACAACCTTAAGTATACCAACATCTGAATTATGTGGGTGCCAGAAGAAGAGAGAGAGCAAGATACTGAAAACCTACTTGAAGAAATGATGACTGAAATTTTCCCCACCTGATGAAGGAAATAGACTTACAAGTCCAGGAAATGCACAGAACCCCAAATAAAAGGAATCCAGGGGGGAGGAGAATGGCGGCAAAGTAGACGGACTCGTCTGGAGCTTTGTCGCTGGGCAGAGGGAAAGAGAGCGGCTGAGAGTTGCATTGGGAGTGTTTGTTGGAAAGCTAGGAGTCAGTTGTCCTCCAAGGGAAGGCGGGGAACTGCTGGAAGGAGCTCTCCCGGCCAGTCAGCCCCACTGCCACGGGGTTCTTGTCCACCGGAGCCACCAGCGCGAACGCGGAGCCCGAGCCATTTTGCAGTGGGAGGTGGATGTCTGCGGCGGTCTGAAGTCTGCGGCTGGGGCACCCATCGAGCAGCCAGGAACCCGGGGACCCAGAACTCCGCTCTCCAATCGGCGCAGACACGCGGCGGAATCAGAGATCCACAGAGCACACGGACAGTGCCTTGTGTGCTGTACCTGGTCGTGTTGTAGTTTGTGCCTTTCAATCAAGGTAGGAGAGATAAATACATAACCAGACACCCAGGGAAGAAATACCATGGGCAGAAAAAGAAACAACCCACAAAAGACAGAAAGGCAGGTTTCACCAGAAAAGGAAGTAAACGAAATAGAACCACAAATAAGCCTACCAGAGAAAGAGTTCAGAGAAATTATCATAATGTGGTTGAAAAGAATGGAAGACAAATTTGACAATATGAGTAAGAGCCAAGAGGAAATGAAGAAGAACCTAGAGGAGGTGAAGAAGCATCAAGAAGAAATGCAGAAGAACCTAGAGGAGGCGCAGAATAAACAAGAAGAAATGAATAATGACATCACTGCTATAAAGAACTCAATAGAAAGCATTAAAAGTAGAATAGAAGAAGCAGGGGACCGCATCAGTGAGCTAGAAGACACAGTAGGAAAAAATACCCAAGTACAGCAGTTTCTAGAAAAAAAAGTTAAAAAGCAAGAGGAGAGTCTAAGGGAACTTTGGGATAACATGAAACAAATAACATCCGCATAATTGGGGTTCCAGAAAGAGTGGAAACTGAACAAGGATTAGACAAATGTGTTTGAAGAAATAATGACAGAAAATTTCCCCAATATAGAAAAGAAAAAACCCACACAAATCCAAGAAGCTCACAGAGTCCCAAGCAAAATGAACCCCAACAAACCGAAACCGAGGCACATTATAATTAAATTGGCAAACACCGACGTCAAAGTAAGAATCTTAAAAGCAGCCAGAGAGAAACAGAAAGTTACCTACAAAGGAACCCCCATAAGACTAGCTACTGACTTCTCAACAGACACTCGTCAGGCCA
>JAAGEH010000012.1:15466744-15603335 GCA_011751065.1 Lasiurus cinereus | reverse complement strand
CCAGGCATACCCCGACCCCCCAGTGTCTGTGATCATTGGTTATGCTTATATGCATGCATACAAGTCCTTTGATTGATCACTTATCTACCTCACCTAACTTTAATCTTTCTGCTGTAATTTCACAGTCTGTTTGATGCTTTATGATTTTTGTCCTCCTGAGAATTATCAGTCTACTCCCTTTCTGTGCTCCTGATTCTATTATATTCACCAGTTTATTCTGTTGATCAAATTTTTAATTCACTTAATTTTTAGATTCACTTGTTGATAGATATGTATTTGTTGTTCATAATTTTTTGGCTTTTACCTTTTTCTTCTTCCTCTTCTAAAAGAGTACCTTTCAGCATTTCATATAATACTGGTTTGGAGTTGATGAACTCCTTTAGCTTTTTCTTCTCTGTGAAGGTCTTTATCTGCCCTTCAATTCTGAATGATAGCTTTGCTGGATAGATTATTCTTGGTTGTAGGTTCTTGCTGTTCATCACGTTGAATATTTCTTGCCACTCCCGTCTGGCCTGCATCATTTCTGTTGAGAAATCAGCTGACAGTCGTATGGGTGCCCCCTGGTAGGTAATGAACTGTTTTTCTCTTGCTGATTTTAATATTCTCTCTTTGTCTTTTGCTCTTGGTATTTTAATTATGATGTGTCTTGGTGTGGTCCTCTTTGGATTCCTTTTATTTGGGGTTCTGTGTGCTTCCTGGACTTGTAAGTCTATTTCTTTTACCAGATGTGAGAAGTTTTTAGTCATTATTTCTTTAAATAGGTTTTCAGTATCTTGCTCAATCTCTTCTTCTGGCACCCCCACAATTCTGATGTTGGTACGCTTGAAGCTGTCCCAGAGGCTCCTTACATTATCTTCACATTTTTGGATTCCTTTTTCTTCTTGCTTTTCCAGTTGAATGTTGTCTGCTTCTTTATATTTCAAATTTTTGACTTGATCCTTGCCTTTCTCTAGTCTGCTGTTAGGACTCTGTATAATAGTTTTTATTTCAGTCAGTGTATGTTTAATTTCTAGTTGGTCTTTTTTCATCTTTAGTTGGACCTTTTCCATCTCTAGTTGAATCTTTTGCATCTCTAGTTGGTCATTTTTCATCTCCTCTTGGGTCTCACTAAATTTATCCATCTTTTCTAGCATATTCTTGAAAAACCTTATAAGCGTGGTTTTGAACTCTATATCCAATCGTTTTTTTTCCTCCATTTCTTTTGTTTGTAATCCCTTCCCTTGTCTCGGCATTTTCACTATGCCGGGGAAACTTCTGTGTTGAATTCAGCTTTATGATACCAGACGTGCAAAGCCGCAGAAGCCTCTGTTGAGCTTGGGATGGGTGGAGTCTCAGGGCTTAAGGGACCGCCTTGCCTTCCTTTGGACCCCGCCCTCTACCGCCCCTGAGTCTCACGTGACTGGGTAATGGCTGGAGCGGTCCTTGTGCGCGCGCCCGCAGTGCCTCTAACCGCTGCCTTTCCGGCTCCCCTGCACACCAGGACCACACGAGTCTAGGTCTCCAGGGTTTCGTCCGAAACAGGGGTTTAGTGAAGTTAGAAGTGGCACAGTTGGGAGGGTCTGTCTCCCGCCCACTCGCGAAAGCCAGCGGCACAATCAGCCATTTGTCCTGTGTGCAGTGTCATGAGCGCCACCAGGCCTTTGATCTCTTGCGACTCCCCTAAATTTCCGTGCACGTCTCCCTTTTCACAGTCCAAACTCCCCCAGTATGAGTTTCGGCTGGATCTGGGGTTTAGTGTCGTAGGATAAGGGGTTCAATGCCTTTGAGAATCTCCGTTTCCCTCCCGCCAGAGAAAGCCAGCCAGGTACTCCAGCACCTCTCCGTACCTCAGCTTTTTGCAGCTCCTCTGGGTCTCTGTGAGCCCCTCTCTTTCCCTCTAGTTGTAGAACTTCCACTCAGCCAGCTTTCCTGTGGTTCTGGATGATGTCCGTTCTGTCTTTTAGTTGTAGTTTTGAAATTGTTGTGCGAGGCAGCAGTGTGGGTGTTTACCTATGCCGCCATCTTGGATTCCTCCTGTTAACACATTTTAAATGAAAAGCAACATGACGCTAGTAACTGCTGTATTGACTAGTCTTTTTGTTGCTCCTCCAACACTTGAAGTTTGACTCTGCCTTAGGGCCTTTCCACTTGCTCTTTTGTTCCCATCATAGCTTATTCTTCAACTGTACTCAGCTCTCAGATCTAATGTCATATCCTCAGGGAAGTTTTCTCTGATCACCCAGATAAAGGGCAGTTTCTTTCACCTGGCCTAGTTTCATTTTTCATGGCATTTATTGCCACATGAAATTATGCTATATTCATTCATATATTTATATTGTGTCTTCCCTTCCATTAGAATGTAGGCTCCATAAGGGTAGATTTTAGTAGGTATTTGAGGGAGGGAGGGAAATACTGCTGTGAGTTTAAGTGTGTTGTTGATGTTGTTGTTTTAAAAGTGCATTAAGGGAGTACTTTTAGAATTAAAAATTTTTTAATGACCCATTTTTTTTAATCAAGGAAAAAGAAACAAAACTACAAACAATCTGATGATAAAAGCAAAAACTACAACTTTGTCATCTTTTCTGGGAGTGCAACTGGTTTATAAGATTAAGCTATGCAAACAAAAAACAAATATTTTGAATCATCCATTTCCTGCATTACTTTTATTTATTTATTTATTTTTATTTTTTAATTGTCCAAAGTTTTACATATGTAAAACTTTTTTCCCAATTGGAACATCCCCCCACCAGCCATTCCCACCCAAGGCAAGCCCCCACTGCCCCAGTGTCTGTGTCCATTGGTTATGTTAATATGCATGCATACAAGTCCTTTGGTTGTTCTGTAATGCAGCTCCTCCCCTAACATTTGTCTCTGGTTCTATTCTTGTTCATCAAATTATGTCAATCATTGAAAAAGAGGAGGTGGCGCTGGGAAGACGGCTGCCGATGGGAAGGCATACTGCAAGATAATGTGTGAGTGAGAGAATGAAAGGAGAGCGTGTGGTCGCATGGGGAGTTTATATTTGTGAATGAGGTACTGTTACTGTTGGGGACTGCTGGACTGGGTCCCCCTAAACGGGAAGCCTCCACTGCAGCTGAAATCTCTCCCGGAGCAACTGGCTCTGATGCGGAGATAGCGCCATCTTGGCGGTTATCAGAAGCCTATCTATCCCAGAAATCTACAACAACATCACCCAGGGAACTCTGCAAACCCAAGAACACTGGACCTTTAGCAGCGTGAATAAGGGGACTCAGGTGAGCTCTGCCCCTTCCCATGGAAAGGTCAGATTTTGAGGTCTGTGATCCAGGGAGGAGAGAGAAATGTGCACAATGGGGAGCTAGAGTTTCTGGGGAAGTCTGCACCCCACAAAATCCATGGCCGTTGGGGCTAGCAAGATCCACAAATGTGGAAGGGAATCCACAGGGCTGCTGGCAGAAGGGAACTCTAAAAAGCAACCCACAGCTGGACTGGGAACAAAAAGCAGCCTGAAATTTTAACAGTGTCCTGGCTGCTTAGTGCCAGGGGAGAAAAAAAAGACATGCACAGAGATGTTTAAAGAATTGCACATAGTGCCAGAGCATAAAAATTGTGGGTTCGCACACGTTCTCTGGCTCTTTTTTTTTTTTTCTTTTTAAATCCTTGTTTTTGATTACTAAGCCCAGGATATAGGATCATCCAATTGGGGACACTCTCAGAGACTGCAGGGGAAAGTTGTTTTTATAGAACCTGGCAATCAGAGTGGGGAGTAATGATCAGAGATCCAGCTCTGGGGCAGTCCATACTCCCAAATTAGTATTAAGTGTGAGGGAAAACAAAATCTAAATAAAAAAAAACAAGCAAACAAACAAACAAAAAACACACCTAAATACTGGCTAGAGAGGACTTATAGCCCCAGAGGTCAATCCAGAAATATTGCCACCCAGGGATTGAATCACAAATGGACTCTTGTGTAAACACAAATAAAGGAGTCTAAGAAACAAAGAAATATTGCCTGCTGGAAAATCAGGACTATGGTTTACAACATAGAAGAACAGTGGAATGCAGGGAACTTCAATGCTATCCTGACTACTAGACAGGAAACAGGCATACCAAACAGAACAGTAGAGAAAGTGAATGACCTTCACTACTGTACATTTTTATTTTTTTTATATATTTTACTTAAAAAACTAAATTTT
This sequence comes from Lasiurus cinereus, assembly GCA_011751065.1. Lineage (NCBI taxonomy): Eukaryota > Metazoa > Chordata > Mammalia > Chiroptera > Vespertilionidae > Lasiurus > Lasiurus cinereus. The sequence goes on along the minus strand of JAAGEH010000012.1, from coordinate 15,599,181 downwards.
TAATCATTTTTTCCTCACTTGATTTTACCTTTTTAATTATTATATTTTTATTTTTAATCAGTATTATTATTACTACTACTATTTCACCTTTTTTAAGTATCATTTTATTCTATTTTGGGAATAGTGTTCTGCACTTCATTTTAATTTTTTCTTTAGCATCATTTTACTCTATCTCAAATTTACCTTTATGCCAACACTCTCTTCCTCACATTTTGTCTTTTGATGTCCTGTTTCTCTTACCCTATTCCCACTTTAGATTTTCCCTATTCTTTCTTTTTACCCCTTGTTAAAAATTCACCCTATTTATATATCTAATTCCCAATACCCTGCTCTAAGCCCATACACACCTCTCTCTTCTCTTTCTTCATTATCCAAAAATATTTTTTCTCTGCCCTTATTTTGTTTGTCTGTTTTGTTATTGTTGTTGTTGTTTCTTTGTTCTGTTTTATTTTTTGTTCTAGGTTTTTTGTTTTTTTATGTTTTGTTTTGTCATGCTTTCTCTCTATCCTGTTGTTGTTTGATTGATTGTTGATAGGATTGGTTATTGTGCTTATTGATGTGATTATTACTCTCTTTTTGTTTTTGTTTTTGTTTTTGCTTCTGTTTTTCCTCTCCTCACTTGTTATTAGTTGTTGTTTGTAGTTTGCATCCATCTCTGAATGTTTGTTGTTTACATTTTTTTGGATTAGTGGTTGTTCAAATGGAGTTTTCTCCCCATGTAAATAGTTCCCCCATCCCCTCGTTTGTGTTCTCTTTCTTTTCTCTCTTACTTTTTTTTTTTCTCAATATCATTTTTGTACTCTTTGTTTTTATCTTATCCCTTAATTTTTTTTCTCTGGTGGCCTTTATTCGGGGTTATTAGTATCGTGAATACATTGGCGTTCAGTGCCTTGTGCATTGTGCATTGTTGTGTTGTATTTTGTGCCATTAAATAAATGCAGAAGAGAGCTACATAACCAGGTACCTGGAGAAGAGATATCATGGAAAGACAAAGAAATAGCCTGCATGTGAAAAAAAAAAGGAGGCAACACCAAAAAAGTAAGTAAACAAAATGGAGGCAAGCAACCTGTCAGAGAAAGAATTCAGAGAAATGGTAATAAGGTCGCTGAAAATAATGGAAGGTAAATTCAACAATATGTATAAGAACCAAGAGGAAATGAAGAAGAATCAAGAAGAAATGAAAAATTATATCATTGCTATAAATAACTTCATAGAAAGCATCAACAATAGACTAGAAGAAGCAGAGGACCACATCATTGAGCTAGAAGACAGGGTAGGAAAAAATACCCAAGCAGAGCAGCATCTAGTAAAAAAAATTTAAAAACAGGAGGAGAGCCTAAGGGAACTTTGGGACAACACAAAACAAAACAACATCTGCATAATAAGGGTTGCAGAAGGAGAGGAAACTGAGCAAGGAATAGAATACCTGTTTGAATAAATAATGACAGAAAACTTCCCTGATATAGGGAAGAAAAAACTCACACAAATCTAAGAAGCTCACAAAGTCCAAAACAAAATGAACGCCAAAAGACTGACACCGAGACACATTAAACTGGCAAACACCAATGACAAAGTAAGAAGTTAAAATCAGCCAGAGAGAGACAGAAAATGACCTACAAAGGATCCCCAAGTGTTTATGATTTTTTTTCATTGTAGTTGATTTCTAATTTTATGCCATTGGGATCTAACAAGATGCTTGATATGATTTCTATCTTCTTGAATTTGAAGAGACTTTGCCTGTTTCCCAATATGTGGTCTATGTTTAAAAATGACCCATGTGCACTTGGGAAGAATTAGAGGAGAGAAAGGAGCACAAAAATGATATTGAGAAAAGGGGAAAAGGTCAGAGATAAAAGAAAAAGAAGAAAAAATAAGGGGAGAAAAATATATGTGTATGGGGAGAAAACTCCAAAAAAACCAACAACTAATCCAAAAAATTGCAAACAATAAACACCCAGAAAAGAAGGAGGAAAGTTGAATCTGAAGAGTCAGAGCTTTCAGAAAGTAAGGTAAGGGAATTGAATGAATGGGGAAATGGCCACAATTCAATATAGAGGAGATAGAAAGAAAATGAGTGTATAAGAAGAAAAGTAAAAAACAAAATACTAAAAAGAAAATACAATATAATTGAAAAAATTAAAATATATGTAAAAGAATATACATATATATATATATATTCTCTTTCTTTAATCTTTCTATCTATGCAGTCATCTATTTTTGGAAAAGGAGAATAGAGAGCAGATAGGCCTGAATTGGTAATTGAAACTAATTAAGCTATTAATAGAAGAAGAGAGCAAGTGAGGAGACCAAAAACAAAAACATAACATAAATAACAAAACTAAAAAACTAACCAACAATCAAACAAACAACAACAAGAAAGAAAATAAATTTGGGTGGCAAAGAGAGTGAAAAGAGAAGTGTGCATGGACTTGGAGCAGAGGAGAGGAAATTAGATATATGAGTAGGTTAACAGAGACTACTATAATAGTAATGCATCAATAAAGCAGATAAAGAAGATCAATTTTTTACAGGGAGCAAAAAGAAAGGATAAAGAAAACTAAAGCAGGAGAAGAGAAACAGGATAAAAGGGGGAAGAGTGAGGAAGAAAGTGTTGGCATAAAGGCAATGAGATAGAATAAAATAATGATAAAAAATAAAAATGGGATGAAGAGCACTAATCCAAAAAAATTGTTTTAAAGAAAAGAAAGGTACTCCCTGCCCTCCTCTCCCTCTTTTATTTATTCCTGCCTCCCTCTAACACTTGGTAAATGGTCTCAGAATAAAATTACTGTTCTAGCTTTATTTTATTTAAAAAAAATAAGAAAAGAAAAGAAAGGTAAAAATAAATAACTACATACAAATCCTAAAAAATAATGTGAAACAAATAAATTTTTAGTTTCTTAAGTAAAAGATAAAAAATAAATAAGTGAAGTAGTGGAGTTTCAATGTTTTATGGGGGCTGGTTAAAGACCCCTCTCTACTGTTCTCTCCGACAAGTCTCAGTTTCCTTTCAGGTAGCCAGCGTCATGTTTAGTTCCCAGTGGTCCACTGCTCCTCTGTGTTATATGCCTCAACCTTGGTTTCAAGCAGGCAGAATCAATCTGTTTTTCTGCCTGCTTTCAATTGTATTTACACAAGTGTATATTTCTGACACAGCCACTAGGTGGCAGTTTTTTCAGTATTAGTTTCTGGGACCAAATGGTTCCTCAACCTAGTCCCTGAGGGCTCCCTGGGGCTTATTTTTTTTTTATTTTTTTATTTTTTTGGTAGCAAAAGAGAGGAGATGCTCCCTGAGTTGTGCTGTATTAGACTCATTCTGGCTTTAGAGAACTGATTCTGAGCATCCCTTCCCAACTGCATTAAATGAACTCAAGTTGGTAGCTTACAGTCAGCCATGGTGGCAGTATTTTACACCATAGTAATTGGTAAACACTACAAAGTATGGCTCCATCCCCATTTCTTGCCCCAAAGTTCAATGTTGACTATTTATCAGCACACTAGTAAGAGAAGGTAATAAACAATCTTACTGTATTGGCCCTGATTATGTGCCTGACTCTGGGCTTGTATCTGCAATAACAAATATGATAATGACGATGATAAATACCCATTGAGAACTTCTAGGTACTGTGCATGCTTCACTGTATTAAGTGCTTCCCTTGCATAATTTAAGTTATACTCAAATGACTTTATGGGATAAGGACGGTCATCACCTCTGTTTTATATGTGAGGAAACTAAGGATCAGAGCAATTAAGTAATTTATTTAATGTTATGCTGTTGGTGAACAGAAGATTTAGATTCCAATCTAGACAAAGTCTCTCTAGAGTCTCAGCTCTGGCCTTCAAGATAGCCCCTTCCTGGGGAAAGTGGGAAAAGAGATGGGAGGTTTCATTTCCAACTAACAGTTGACAGCATGAAATACTATTTTAGGAACAATAATTGTTAAAAACATGCAGGCCTGTATAATAAAAAATTTTTAAAGATTTTCCAAGTTAAAAAATAATACTATGTATTTTAAAGGATATTTTATATGTGTGGTAAAAATGTAAAAACATACATGGAGAAAATGTGGATACATGGCTACTTTTTGTTTACTACTTTTTTGTATATTTAAACTATTTAATAATAAAAATTTAATATATTTCTGTATAATGTAAATGGACTGGTAAGTGAGATTATAGATTGTTCTAATAATTTCTTTAAAATTTTTTAATATTATCATTGTATTGCCTTTTCAATTAAAAATTTTAATTAAAAAATAGTGCATGCAAAAACTGATAAAACTTGAATAATGTCTGTAGTCTAATTAGGTGGTTGGCAAACCATGGCTCATGAGCCACATGTGGCTCTTTGGAACCTTGAGTGTGGCTCTTCCACAAAATATCACAGCCTGGGTGAGTCTATTTTGAAGAAGTTGCATTAGAAGAAGTTTAAATTTAAAAAATTTGGCTCTCAAAAAAAATTTCAATCATTGTACTGTTGATATTAGGCTCTATTGACTAATGAGTTTATTGACCACTGGTCAAGTTAATTGTATTGTGCCAATATCAATTTCCTGGTTTTAATAATGTCCTATAGTTATATAAACATATCATCATTGAAAGAACTGAGAGATGCAATGGATTATTATTTTTAATGAATTAATAAATAAATGTTATTTTTATTTATTATTCTCAAACAAAGAATCTCTGTTTTAACAGAACTTTATTCTAACCCCTATGTACTATTAGTTATTTTCCCTTTATATTGTCATCTATCCATCACAGCACTTAAGAAATTGTAGGTCCTAGTTATAAAGTATTATATAATTTAAAAATTGCTATTCTTCTTTTACAGGAGACTTGGAACGGCCATAAACTTTTTCCTATATTTAAAAATGTAGAAGATTTCAAAATAGTGGCCGAGTAAGTAGATGCTACACTGACATGCTTCCAGGACCAAACTGAAGTTACAACTAAAATTAAAAAAGATCATCCTGAATAATCAACTGAAAATTTGCTAGAGATGACCCTAATTAGCAAGGATAGAAAGTGGAGACAACATAGAGACTGGTAGGAAGGGCAAAGTTGTGAAAGGGCTGACCAGGCTCCCATAAACAGCAGCAGAAATCCTAAAGGGATATTTCAGTTGGGTAGAGGGCGAGGGGGTGCTCCTACTGAGAACTCTGGGTTCTAAATGTCAAGCTGGGCTCCCCAGCCCAAAGCACTAGAACTGAGAAAAGTGTCCACATAACATCTGGCTGTGAAAAGTGGCAGGGTTGCTGTCTGCCAGCCAGAGACAGCTGGAAATGCAGGCACCCTCTTAAAGACCAACACACAAAATTTCGTGTGCAGCCATGCATGTTGGGCTCCAGCAGAGGGAGGGAAGAGTGGATTGGAACTGTGAGCAGAAGCCAGTGTTGGGTACTCAGGGGTAAGAACTCAGATGGCAGACGTTCCAGTTTCCTATGCCAAGTCATTCCCTCAGGCTGCAGAGGACATCTTTCTCCAGCATGTTGCTATCCAGGCAATTTTACCTATGAGGGAAGGCAATTGCCCCACCCTATTGGAAAACCCCTTGCCCTACTCTGAGGCTCAATAAGAGGCTAAAAATAATAATCACCCTACAGGCAGAAGTAATTACCCCAGCCTATTAGAAGACATCTCACCCAACCTGTGGTGGATAGCCTGAGACTAATCAAGACTGAATACAAACAGACTGCAGGCAGAGACAGGTCTCTGGAGGATTTGAGTCTTTTCCTGGTCTAATTTGGGGCATGGAACTAGGAAAAGCAGACTTTGGTGCACATTTGGTTCTTTCCAATAGTTATCAGCCCCAGCAGAGAGAGACCCAACCTCTGGATTGCTCATAGCTCCAAACATGGTATTTAGGACCAGTCAGAAACAGCTTCTAACACTGTTCTGCACTAGAGATTGGGAGGCATAGCAGATCTACCTAATACATAGTCACAAACCCAAATAGGCAGCCAAAATGGAGAAATTAAAAGCAAACTCCAAACAAAAGAACAAAAGATTCTTCAGAAGAAGAACTAAATGAAATAGACATAATAAATTTATCAGATATAGAGTTCAGAATAATGATGGCAAGGATGCTCAACAGATGAGAAAAGATAGAGTAATATGAAGAATGACATAGTAGTAATAAAGAACACAGGGGAATGAATAACAGCAGACTAGGGGAAGCCGAATATTACATCTATGAATTAGAACACAGGATAGAAAGAAATCATTCAATCAGAGAACCAAAAAGAAAAACAAATAAAAAGGAGTGCAGATTCAAGGAGTTGTGAGACAACATGAAAAGTAAGAATATTCTCATAGTACAGGTGCCAGAAGCTTAAGAAAGTGAGCAAGGGATAGAGAATGTGTTTGCAGAAAACCTCCCTAACATGATGAAAAAAAAAGTCACACAAGTTCAGGAGGTACAGAGAGTTCCAAGCAAGTTGAACCCAAACAGGGCCATGCTCAGACACATCATAATTAAAATGCCAAATATTAAAGCCAAAGAGAGAATATTTTTACAATATATATACATATTATTGATTTTTTTACAGAGAGGAAGGGAGCAAGATAGAGAGCTAGAAATGTTGATGAGAAAGAGACATCAATCAGCTGCCTCCTGCACGTCCCCTACTGGGGGTGTGCCCACAACCAAGATACATGCTCTTGACCAGAATCAAATCTGGGACCTTTCAGTCCACAGGCCGATGCTCTAACCACTGAGCCAAACTGGTTTTGGCCAAAGAGAGAATCTTAAAAATAGCAAGAGAAAAGCAAGTTGTTACCTAAAAAGAAACTCCTGTTAGGCTGTCAGCTAATTTCTCATCAGAAACTCTACAGGCCAGAAGGGAATTGCACGAAGTATTCAAGGTAACAAAAAGCAAGGATTCGAAACCATTATTACTCTATCCAGCAAGGCTATCATTCAAAATAAATGGTAAAATAAAGAATTTCCCAGATTAAATAAATAAATAAATAAATAAAGGCTAAAGAAATTTGTACCACTAATAAAACTGCAGAAATGCTAAAGGGACTGCTGTAATGAAAAGAAACAGAAAGAGAGAGAAACACATGGGACTACATCAAAATAAAAAGCTTCTGCACAGAAAAAGAAACAATCAACAAAACAAGAAAGCCCACTGCCTGGGAGAACATATTTGGCAATGATACATCTGATAAGGGGTTAATTTCCAAAGTATAGAGGGAACTCATACAACTTAACAAAAGGAAGACAACCCAATTTTAAAAAATGGGCAAAGGACCTAAATAGAAAATTCTCCAAAGTGGACATACAGAAGGCCAAGAAACATATGAAAAAAATGCTCCATGTAACTAATTATCTGAGAGATGCAAATTAAAACAGTAATGAAGTATCACCTCACACCTGTCAGAATGCCTTCCATCAACAAATCAACAAACAACAAGTGTTGATGAACATGTGGAGAAAGGGAATCCTAGTACATTGCTGGTGGGCATGCAGACTGATGCAGCCATTATAGAAAACAGTATGGAGTTTCCTCAAAAAATTAAATATGGAACTGACATTTAATCCAATGATCCCACTTCTAGGAATATATCCCAAGAAACCAGAAATATCAATCAGAAAGAATTTGTGCACCCCTATGTTCCTAGCAGCACAATTTACAATATCTAAAATCTGGTAACAGGCCAAGTCAATGGATGGATAAAAATGCTGTTGTACATTTATACCACGGAATACTATGCAGCAATCAAAAAGAAGGATCTCTTACCCTTTGCACCAGCATAGATGGACCTGGAAAATATAATGCTAAGTAAAATAAGCCAGTCAGAGAAAAACCAGTGTCCCATTATCTCACTCATATGTGGAATCTAATAAACAAAATAAATTGTTGAACAAAATAGGTCCAGAGACCTAGAAGTACAAAATAGAATGTTGAACCTCAGAGGGAATGCAGGGGAGGTTGGGTGGGTGGGAAATGATCAACCAAAGAACTTATATGCATATATGCATAACCCATGGACACAGATAATAGGGTGGTGAAACCCTGCGATGAGGGGTCGGGTTGGGCTATAAGGAATCAATGGCAGAAAAAGGGACATTTTTAATACTTTGAACAATAAAGATTTAAAAAAATGTAATGAGATATAATTCATATACCATAAAAGTCATACTTTTATTTATTTATTTTATAATCTTTATTGTTGAGAGTATTATAGATGTCCCCCTTTGTCCCCTCTATTGCCCCTCTCTGCACTTGGTTCCTGCCCTGGCACAGGCATTCATCACTCTATTGTTTGTGTCCAAAGTTAATGCATATATGCATATATGTTCTTTGGTTAATCTCTTCCTGTCCCTTTTTCCCACTTCCTTCTAAGATCCTTGTGTCTGTTTCATGTTTCCATGCCTCTGGTTCTATTTTGCTCATTAAATTCCTTGTTCATTTATATTAACTTTTAAATATATTTTGTTGATTTTTTGCAGAGAGGAAGGGAGAGGGATATAGAGTTAGAAACATTGATGAGAGAGAGACATTGATCAGCTGCCTCCTGCACGCCTCCTACTGGGGATATGCCCATAACCAAGATACATACCCTTGACTGGAATCGAACCTGGGACCTTTCAGTCTGCAGGCCAATGCTCTATCCACTGAGTCAAACTGGTTTCGGCCATTTATATTAATTTTTAGATTTAATTGTTGATAGATATGTATTTATTGCCATTTTATTGGCAATAAAATGTTTCTTCTTCTTCTTCTTCTTCTTCTTCTTCTTCTTCTTCTTCTTCTTCTTCTTCTCCTTATTCTTATTCTTCATATTCTTCTTCAAATATGCTTTAACATTTCATGTAATACTTATTTTGTGATGATGCACTTCTTTAACATTTTTTTGTTTTGTTTGTGAAGCTCTTTATCTGACCTTCTATTCTAAATAATAGCTTTGCTGGGTATAGTAATCTTGGTTATAGGTCCTTGCTATTAATCACTTTGATTATTCCTTGCCACTCTCTTCCGGTCTGCATAGTTTTTGTTGAGAAATCAGCTGATAGTCATATGGGTGCTCCCTTGTAGGTAACTAACTTTTTCTCTTGCTGATTTTAATATTCCCTCTTTGTCTTTTGCTCTTGGCATTTTATTATGATGTGTGGGCCACTTTGGGTTCCTTCTGTTTGGGACTCTGTGTACTTCCTGGACTTGTAAGTTTATTTCTTTCACTAGGTAGGGCAAGTTTTATGTCATTATTTCTTCAAATAGGTTTTCAATTTCTTCCTCCCTCTCTTCTCCTTCTGACACCCCTACAATGCAAATATTAGTATGCCTGAAGTTTTCCCAGAGGCTCCTAACACTATCTTTATTTTTGTGAGTTCTTTTTTTCTTTTTGTTGTTTTTTATTTCCTCACATTTCCAGTATACTCTACTCTACTCTTGAAATCTTGTAAATTATTCTTTATTTCAGTTAGTATATGTATAATTTCTGGCTGGTTCTTTTTCATGTCTTTGATGTTCCCATTAAGATTCTTGAAATTCTCACTAAGTCCCTTGAAACTCTCATTATGATCCTTGAGCAACCTTATAACCATTGTTTTGAACTCTGTATCTAGTAGTTTATTTGCTTCCATTTCATTTGGTTCCCTTTCTAGTGATTTCTTTTGTTCTTTTATTTGTGACATGTTTCATTGTCTCTGCATTTTGACGGCTTCCCTGTTTTTGTTTCTATCTGTTAGTTAGATTTGCTATGTCTCTGGGATTGGTAGAGTGGCCTTGTGTAGCAGATGTCCTGTGGGCCCAATGCTCAGCCTCCCCACTCATCAGAGCTAGCCCCTCTAGGTGTGCCCCATGTGAGCTGTGTGCACAGTCTTGTTGTAGTTAAGCCTTAATTGCTGTTAGCATTACTGGCAAGAATTGACCCCAGGCAAATTGGCTGTAATGACCACCTATGATTACAGCAGAAGAGCTTCTGTGCAGGAGATACCTCTATGGGGTAAGACTTGATTCAGTTGGGCTTTGGTGCTCACTGAGTCTGACCCTTGAGTGTGTTGCTCATGGATGTGTAGACTTATAATCTGGTATGGTCTGAAACTGACCACTGGGTGTACTGGCTCTGGGGCCTCCTGTGAGGTGCAAATTAAGCCCTGTGTCTTGCCTGGTGCCACCTGGCAGGACCTACAGAGTGATCTGCAGATGGCTGCTACTTGTATTGGTCTTGGAAGTGCCTGGGAGAGATCAAGTTGTGAAACAAGGCAGACTGTTGCTAGTGTTTGGCCTAGGGCCTCTTACTGAGAAGTATGGGGTATGCTGACACCAGCTGCTGCTTGTTTGAGTGATTTTAGGAAAATGTGAAGCCTGAGTTAGGACAGGCCATTTATATGGAAAAGCCACTGAAAACAGCTTGGGTGGGGCTGCACATTGGGTGTGGCAGAGTCCCAGGAAATCATCAGGGCAGAGGGAATTGTGTGAGCTAGGTTGATGGACACTCAGATAGGTGCCTGCTAGTCAGCAACAGAGAAGGTCTCAGCATAGAAATAATGACCTCTGTGAACACTCCTGTTTGGGAGAAAGCTGCTCCTGAGTTCTTGTCCCCCTGCCAGATAATCTAGTTCCCTTCCATATGTCCCTGGATTTACCCCACCCCCATGCCACTGCCCCAGCCCTGCAGCTCAGAGGGAGTCCAAGTGAGTCTGTGCAAGTGTCACTGCCTAGGACTCCAGCAGCCTCAATGTCACTAGGCCATAATCCCCACTGGTTTTTATACCCCAAAGTTATTGGGGTTTCTCTTCACTTCACTGGAACCCTGGGCTGAGGGGTCTGGTGTGGAAATGGGACCCCTTGCTCCTCACAGGGGACCTCTGCAGCCAAGATAAAAAAAACATCACATGTGAGTGTCAGACCAGCCTGTTCCGCACCTCTGCCCCTCCTACCAGTCAATTCTCTAGTTGTAAGGCTTCCATTCAGTCAGATATTAAATGATTCTGAATGATGGTTGGTCTGTATTTTAGTTGTAATTTTGATGTGGTTGTGGGAGGAGGCAAATACCACATTTACCTATGCCACTATCTCTGCACTCCAAAATTCACAATTTTAAAGTGTACAATTCAGTGGGGTTTTGTATATTTAGAAGGTTGTGCAATCATCATTAGTATTTAATTTCAGAATTTTTCATTACCCCACAAAGAAGCCCTGTACCTGTTCACAGTATCCCATTATTCTTTCCTCTACCCAGACCCTGGAAACTACTAATCAACTTCTGGTTTATATGGTTTTGTCTATTTTGGATAAATCATCTAAATGGATGATTGTGTAGGGTCCTTTCACTTACTACAATGAATTCAAGGTTTATCCAGTTTGTAACATGAATCAGTATTTTGTTCCTTTTATAGGCTGAATAATATTCCATTGTATGTATATACCATATTTTGCTATTTTGCTTAGCCATCCATTAGTTGATGGACATTTGGGTAGTTTTTTGTTTGTTTGTTTTTGCCTATTCTAAATAATAATGCTATTAACATTCATATGCAAGTTATCGTATAAGCATATGCTTTTAATTCTCCTGGGTATATGTCTAAGAGTAGACTTGCTGGATCAAGTAATACATCTATGTTTAATTTGTATTATTATAACAGTAATATATAACCATTATAGAAACTTTGAAAAATCCAGTAATGAATGAGGACAAAATAAAAGTCTTCTCATTTTATACTATTTGTGGATAACAATTGTTAACATTGTGGTCTCTTTTTAATATGTGCATATGCATGGACACACACTAATAATCAATTTCATGCTATATATACTAGTACTGTTTTGAAATTTGCTTTTATTACTTAATAAAAAACTGTGCAATTTTCAAGTTGTTGTTTTTTAAACATGATTTTTACATGGCTACATATTATTATTTACTATGACTGTACCAGGATTCATTTAACTCATATTCTTCTAATAGATAATTAGGATATTTCTAGCTTTCCCCTGATAGCTCTATAACAAATACACTTGGTGTATAAATTGTGGTTATTATGACTATTTACATAGGATAAACTCCTAAAAATTGCATTGTATTTTTGAATGTTTTTTATACAAATTACCAAACTTTCCCTCAAAGAATTGTATCTTTCTATGTTGGTTTTCAATAACAAACAAGATGGCCTGTAATACTCAATGCTGGCCTATTGGTCATTATAATGTTTTTAAATTTTCAAATTTAATTAACTAGAGAAGGTTTATCATTATTTTGCTTGTTATTTCTTTTGTTCTTGATCCTTACCCTAGCATATTGATTTTAGAGAGAGTAGAAGAGGGGGGAGAGAGAGAGACAGAGAAAGACATTGATGTGAGATAGAGGTGGGGATAGAAGCTGCAATCTAGGCATGTGCTCTTGACTGGGGATTGAATCCAAGACTCTTCAGTGTGAGGGCAGATGCTCTATCCTCTGAGCCACACCAGCCAGGGCTTTCTTGGTATTTCCTTATAAATGAGAATAAATATTTTTTCTCATGATTATTGACCATTTGCAGTTTTTTAAGTCCTGTTTTTTTTATAGTTGGCCCATCTTTGTTTGCCTTATTATTTCTTAGGAAGAGTTTTTGACATAGTTACATACTAGTATATGACATATATTTGTTCTAATCAAGTTTATTTTTCTTTTACAAATTTATCTTTTTAAAATACATTAAAAAGCATAAATACTCATTGTAAAATACAAAAATCTATATATATAAAAGCCTAAGCGACTGCTCAATCATTCAACTGTTCAACCATCCAACTGGTAGCTATGACATGCACTGACCATCAGGAGGCAGATGCTCCAATTGGCAGGTTAGCTTGCTGCTGGTTGAGATGGACTGGACACACCCTGGAGCCCACCCTGGCACTGATTGGCCCAATCAGCCCTGATCAGGACTGGGTGAGATGGCGCTGATCAGCCCAATCACTGTGGTAGGGACTGGGTGCAAGGGGCCAAACACAGCCTAGAGCCCTCCTGTGTTCGCTGACCAGCCCTGATAGTGTGTACACTGGTGGCATCCCAGGTTGTGCGCGAGTGGGCAAGGGCCAGGCCTAGAGACCCCACCAATGTACAAATCCATCACCGGGCCTCTAGTTCATCTTACCTAATAATAGACAAACATATAAATTGACCACACCTCCGCTACACCCACAGCCAATCAGAGTGAGTATGCAAATTAGAGGGCCAAAGATGGCAGCCACCATGCTGCTCCAGGTATGGAGTGGCCAGGCCGAGAAGGACGCCTACTATGAGAAGGCAGGCAGGGGATGTAGGGATATTCAGGAGTAGAGTGCCGCAGCAAAGACAAGACTTCAGACTCCAGAGTCTGCAGCGAAGACAACGATGGCAGACTCCAGCCTGAGTCTGCAGCAAAGATGAAGAAGGCAGACTCTGGCCAGAGCAAAGGCTTGAGTCCCAGGTGCCGGAGGAAAACTAGTGCCGGAAGTCAAGGAAAGGAAGGCCTATTGAATGAATCTCTTCATGCAATGGGCCTCTAGTAATAATATAAAACAGATATTGAAAAATTTCCAAATTCTATCCCCTCAAATTGACAATTTATTGTGTATTCCTACAAGTATTTTTCCTATCCATATGCCACCAATTACATTTCTTTTCAAAATTGGAATCATAGTATATGTAGTTTTTAATCCTGATTTCTCATTCATAATATCTTATACATATCTCATTGTCAACTCATACAGCTTTATCTTCTTTTTAATAGCTGTATAGTATTAACTGTGTTGTGTTTTTAACATACAAATTTTATATTCTTATTTAATCATATTAAGTTTTTTGTGGTATATTGTCCAATTTTTATGCTTAGAAAGAAGATTCTCAATTTTTATAAGAATTTTCTGATGAACTATTCAATAAATTATCCTCATTTTAAAAGACAAAATATGTTGTGAATGAGTGAAGACTACTGACACATTTGTATAAACTATAGGAGGAATCTGGAAAAACTTTGTAAATGAATGAGGAAAATATTGTCTTGATAAGATAAAATATATTGAAGTGCCTATTTTAAGTAAATAAAATTCATAATATAGTGCCATTTCAGGTGATTTCAACAGCTAACTTTTAGAGATTTAAAACACATCAATGATATTTGAGAGAGAGAACTCTTACTACCCCAAAATATTCATGAAAAAATTCATAAACACTGTTAAATCTAGGAATGCACTGAGAAAATACAGGCACACAGATGCTCACAAACACACACAATCTCTGCTCTTATAGAGCTTACAGTTAAGTGGGAGACAAACATTATTCAAATAATGATACAAAGCTATGTATATAAAGAGCCAGGGTCGTAACATCCACAACAACCGGAGACTTGACCAAACATCAAGTTGCACTTGCAGCAGGTGAGCAGGCTGAACTACTGACCTCTTGGAGAGAGACAGAGATGGGGTTGATCAGCAGTGGCAGCGGCTGCTGGCGAGGCCAGGAGAGACTGCTTCTCTCTCCTGGCCTCGCCAGCAGCCAAGCCTCTTTCTCTCTTCTAGAGGTCAGCCTGGGGCAGCTGCTGATTGGCCCTGCCTCTATGATCAGTCCCGGAGATAAGCCTGGAGATGCTGACTGGCATAGAAACCGACCAATCAGAATCAAATCTAGGTGAAGTGCAAGGAGCCAATGGCTGCCTAGGAGGCGGAGCTTTTGATGCTGACTGGCATAGAAATTGACCAATCAGAACCAAATCTTGCTGAACTGCAAAGGCAGAACCTAATGTAGGAACTGAGGAGGCATTTTAAGGGCAATAGCTTTTTGGTGTAAGGTGTAAGAAAGTGATTCAATTTTTTAATGACCAGTTTGGCATTATATTGCATTTGGCTGGCTATCAGTCCAGATATAGGGATTATGTGTTTTTGTCTGTGAAGAGCATCTCCTCCTACTGAAAAAGGCTTTCCCTCTTCTCCATTTAAGCATCCTATCCTATATAAACTATCTATACTACTAAAAGGGTAATATGTTAATTAGACTGGGTCAACCAGCCATCTTCCAGATGTCTGACTTCCTTCTGGACAAAGCCATGGTGGTGGGGACCGAGGCAGAGGCAGTTAGGGATGATCAGGCCAGCAGAGAGGGCAGTTAGGGGCAAGATCAGGCCAGCAGAGGACAGTTGGGGATGAGATCAGGCCAGCAGGGGAGGGCAATTGGGGACGAGATCAAGCTGGCAGGCAGAGAGGTTAGGGGCAATCAGGCAGACAGACGGGCAAGGTAGGAGGAATTAGGCTGGCCAGCTCAGAGTTTAGAAGCGATCAGGCAGGCAGGTAGGTGAGTGGTTAGGAGCCAGTCATCCCAGATTGCGAGAGGGATGTCCGACTGCTGGTTTAGGCCTGATTCCTGTGGGATTTGGCTTCAACCGGCAATTGGACATCCCGCAAGGGGTCCCAGACTGGAGAGGGTGCAGGCCGGGCTGAAGAAGCCTCCTCTGTGTATAAATTTTGTGCACCAGGCCTCTAGTAAATATAGAATAACAAACAGCAGTGTGTGCAATAGAAGAAAAGTATGGGAAAGAGCTGATTAAGATGGAACTGTCCTTGGTTCAGAACATCATGGAAAGCTAACCTGGGGTGTATCAGTTGTGCTGTGGTTGGGGGGAAAGGATGTAGAGGTGAGTTTGGTGGCAGGTGAGGGGGTGCATTACAGAGAGAAGAAACTACAAGGGCAGAAACCCTGAAGCTGGAAGGAGGATAAACCTTGGGCAACTGAAGGGCTAACTGAAATGCCTGCAAAGAGGAAGAAGGATTTAAATTCTGCTAAAGTATTTAAATTCAAACAGTTTTCACCATTCAAAAATTATATATAATTTAATATTAAATATAAGCTGTCAGGTTGTGTGAGTCATTGAATGATAGTTGAAGTCCTGTGAATGTCCTGAAACTGAGTGTTCAAAAAATTCCAGAATTTAAGTGCTGGATAGAAGAGAATGCCCCAGCAAATGTTCTTGAGTTGAAAAAAGAAAAGCCAGGAGAGATGATGATATAACTAATGGCCAAGGAAAGAAGGCCCTTTAAAGAGGAGGCAGTGAATGCTTCTAAGAGATCAAGGTAAATAAGAACTGAAAAACAAGTCCATTGAATTTCACAACATGGAGGCCAATGACCTTTACAAAATGTCTACACTCTGCTGATATTGTATAATATCATCTTCTGAATTGTCTGTGTCTTTTGCTTGACTGGGAGGAGTGTGGGCTGCTTTAGATCCAGTGCAAGCTCCTGGAGGTCTGGCCACATTCTAGCTACAACTAACATGGCGTTATAAACAACAAAAGCTTTATAGGAAAAACACATTTTTGACAAGGAATTTATTACAACATGCTTTGACATCAGAATCAACTGGGTTCTTATTTAAAAACATCTGTAATACTCTCAACAATAAAGATAATTTTTAAAAACAGAAAAGAAACATGAAATTTATTTCTTGCGCAATACTTATACAATTTCTTGGAGGTATCTGATAAATCTAGATATTCAAAACCAAAATTCTATATAACTGAAATATATAGAATCTGAAATCTCTTCAAACCAGGGACGAATTCCTTTAATTTCTCAAGTTTTAGGTAAGTTTCTGCCTTTTGTGATACATATATTTTTACAGATAGACTTTTTTCCCTTTTAATGGAATATTTTTGATGTTAAATTTCTCTGAAATTCTAGAGCTTTTAAAAAAACTGCAGTCTTCCTTTCATCGAGTGTGACCTTTTTCTCTCCTTTTCTTAGGTTCAGGGAAGGAGGTATAGATAGAAGTGGAAGGATATATACCTTTTAAAAGGTCATCGTGGGCTGGGTGTGGAAAAGCAAAGATTGTGATGCTCACTTCCTCTACTTCATAGGCAGTTTAGCTCTGCTTAAGACTATCATGGGAGCCTCAAATTATAAATACAAAGCAACTATAATCAAACCCCATGGTTTCTTCTTTCATATAACAGTAGCAAACACTTATTAAGCACCTCCTATGTGTCAGACACAATGTTGGTGGCTTTATATATTATTTCCATAATCAAGTATATCATGATCCCCATTTTACAGAAAACTAAAGCTTTGAGATGCTAAGTAACTTGAACAACTAATAAGTAAGTGGTAGAGGTAGATTATGGATGCAGAACTGGTTCCAAAGCCTCTGCTCTTTTCACACTTCGCAATGTTAGTGCCTTTTATTGTTAGAGATTCTCCTTGGGGAATGTTGGGGCTTCCACTTCTGATTTTGGCAGCTATTAGGAAGGACAGAGAAGTAAAATGTCCAAGTGTATCTGAGGAGGCTCAACAGCACCCCTCTCCTGCACAAAATTACTCCAGACTTATTTATTGGATGTTCTCCACTCTGAAAATTTATATTTCAGTGTATACCAAATTGACACTGTTCCTTTTTTTTTTTAATTTTTTTTTATGGAACACCTGTTCTCAAGTCTTGGTAGATAGAAAGAAAGTGGCATTTTTTATCTTTGCCAAGGCTCAGTACAAAAACAACAGCATGAAATAAAACAATGCAACAAGTAAGATTATGTATATAAGAAATTCTACCTATAAATATACTTATCACAAATGACAGAAATAAGACTACATCCATAATCTTATTACTGTGCTGACACATTAATTCCAATCTTTAGTTGTTAGTTTACTTATTAGAAGACCAGTCAATAGAAGGAAATTCCAGTGTGACAGAATTTTGACAATCCCTCAATGTTATCTCTAACAGGATCTAGTTACATTGTGCTCTTCCAGGAAGGATGTAAACTGTGTATATATTTTAATCTCGCCCACTGTTACTCTCTTTTCTAGTTATACTATATATGAGATTCCCTGATTTTTTTTAGGATATGGGAAGAGAGAGAGTCCAGTCTTCCTTATTTTTCTATACTTAGGAGTTTAAATATATAATGTTCTCTTAGTAATTTTTAAAAAAAAGAATCTAGAGGTTTCTGTGCATGTTTAACCAGTGTTTTACATTTAGTTTGGCAGTTTATTAATTAGAACTATATAAATATGTATTATACAATTACATTAAGGATAAATTGTGATTTTTGTGTTAATAACCTAAATTTCTCTCTTGTATCATTTTAATAGTGAGATATTTAAAATGTTTCTATAAATCAGGCTTTAAAAATAATACTAATATAGGAGACTGAGGTGGTTTTTATTGGCATGGACAGTTACTGTGCTATAGAAAGAACCTAAACCTGATATCTAACATTAGCTCTGCTTCTTATTTACCTCAGAGAACTTCCTTCATCCCTTTCTTCACCTATAGAAAGGATAATTTTTATTCCAGTGTTCTTATGAAGACTAAATAACATAAATATAGCAACGTTCTAGAAAGACAAAATTGGATATAAGGGACCTTGGGCATGGTGAGGAACTGGACATCTCAGAATAATAGAAAGGTGCTTTTTATGGGGTTTGAGCAAAACATTTATTAGTCATAGGGCCCAAGTTCTGTGTATGGTAGGCCTCAAATACCTTTCCCCCAAATTCTAAGCCCAGACTTCCCCACCTGGGTGAACTCAATCCCAGGGCATATTCTGTGATTTTTGTATTTGTCTCACTTCCCCCAGATTATAAAATTTGGAGAAGCCATTTCTTCATCTTTGTATCCTTCTTATAACTGCTCATTGGTTAAGTGCTTAATGTGTTGATAGAAGACTAGAGGCCCAGAGCACAAATTTGTGCATGGGTGGGGTCCCTTGGACTGCCCAGGGATCAAGGCCTATTGTGGGGCTGCCAAGGGGATGGACCCCAGGAGGTTGGCTGACCGCCCCCCTACCTCTCATAATGGTCTATTGGGGCGGGCCGGCAGCAGGGGGGAAGGGCTGTGGAAGGTTGGCCGTGGGAGTGCACTGACTACCAGGGGGTAGCTCTGCATTGAGCATTTGCCCCCTGGTGGTCAGTACGCATCATAGTGTCAGTTGTCCTGTCATTCCAGTTTGTTCAGTCATCTGACTACTTAGGCTTTTACTGATATATATAGAGAGAGACTAAAGGCTTGGTGCATGAATTCGTGTACCAATGGGCTCCCTTGGCCTGGCCTGTGGGATTGGGCTGAAACAGGCTCTCTGACATCCCCCTAGGGGTCCCAGATTGCGAGAGGGCACAGGCCAGGCTGAGGGACCCAGTGCATAATCAGGGGTGGGAAGGGACATGGGAGGTTGGTCAGCTGGGAAAGGACCACAGGAGGGCTCCAGGGCATGACTCAGTCCCAATTGACCAGATGCCCAGCAGCAAGCTAACCTACTGGTTGGAGTGTCTGTCCCCTGGTGGTCAGTGCATGTCATAGTGAACAGTTGAATGGCCTTAGCATATCATTAGCATATTATGCTTTGATTGGTTGAACGGATGACTAGACAGACATTTAGCATACTATGCTTTTATTATATAGGAGGATAAGGTCCTTATACAGAGAGCTGCACATCAGAACAGTGAGTTAGGTTAGTGACTGAAAAGCTGTTAGTGGCTCATTAAATTAAAGCTAATTTTAAGTTCTTCCTTCTTTCTGAAGGAAAGAGCAGTGGTGTTTTTCCTGAATGAAAATCTTAAATAGAATTGGGCCATTTAGTGTTCAGCTTAAAGCCTGCAAAAATACAGGTGTAAGGTTGGGGAGGAGGGGGAGGTCAACAGTTCACTTCACTTTGGTTGTGCTCCGGCTGGAACCCTGACCAGAGCCCTGGCTTTGGTCCCAACAGGAGTGCCTGTCCCACCTACCCGGCTGTGGGGTGGGGGGCAGACAGCTGTCTTCTGCCCGGCAGGCCGGGCTTCTGGTCTTGAGAGATGCAAATGAAGTGGTGTGAAGGGTTGGGCTTTTTTTTTTGTTCCTTAAAATGCAACGAACAAAAAAAAAAGTACAACAATCCAAACCCAACCATCTTGCTGCACGCTGGCTTCCTGGCTGGCTCCCCGGGGACAGCACCGGCGCCTGTGTCCGCGAGCTCCGGGAGGGGCCCCTCTCGGCCCCGCAGGCTGTTTCCCGGCGCCGCGCGCCCCGCCCTCTGCGGGCTCGGCGCTCCCTGCGCGCGCAGCCCCCCTGGGAGGAGCGGCGGCGGCTCGGGACCCTCCCCTCTTCCCGGAGCACAGGGCGGAGGCGGTTGAGGCGCCGGAAGGACTCCTGCCTCCCCTCACCCTCTCCTTCTCCCTGGGAAAGGCAAGACCCGGGAGGCGGAACAAAGGCGAATCCCGACCCGGGAGGCGGACCGAGGTCCGGGGGAGGAGGGCGGCGGGGCGGGCCCGATAGGCCCACGAGTCCATTTTGCAGCCGGGAGGTGGGCGTTCGCGCGGTCCCAGACAGGCCCCGTCCGTCCCCCGGAGGGCCCAGCCAGGTGCCAGCCGCCGGGCTCCTCTCGGGGAACGGTGGTCCCGGAGCTGCTGCCAGGGTGGGGCTCGTTCCGGCAGGGCCGGCGTCTGCGGGGGCCGAGGGGCTGGCCGAGAGCTCGGGGGAGTCCGGTCCAGCCGCGCGGCGGAACCTGCGGGGCGCCGGGGCCGGGGTGAGGAGCGGCGGCCAGC
The DNA here is from genome assembly GCA_011751065.1 of Lasiurus cinereus. Lineage (NCBI taxonomy): Eukaryota > Metazoa > Chordata > Mammalia > Chiroptera > Vespertilionidae > Lasiurus > Lasiurus cinereus. Next base: position 15,578,704 of record JAAGEH010000012.1, on the reverse strand, counting down.
GGTGCGTGGCCGGGGCGGTGTGGGTCTCCTCCGCGGGGCCTGCTCCGCTCCCGAGCGTGCCCGGCTCCACGGCCAGCACCTCGCTATCGCCTGGAAAAGAAAAGGCGACCGTGAACCGTAACCGAGAAGCTTCTTAGTACAGAAATCTCCAGCCTCCCCCCATGCTCCTGGCTTTCACCAGGTCTTAGCAGACTGGTTTTGTTTGTGAGGGATAATTGGAAAAAAAAACTGATGATTAAGACTAAGAATCCTGTGCGAATTAATGCCTAACACCCTCTTCTTTGTTCTTTCTTTTCTGTAGCCTCCTTTGATTGTCAGTCACAACCTGGAAGGTATAACCCAGAAGAATACACCTGCTTGCAGGGACAGAGGTAAACTACACATTTCCCTATATTAAAAAAAAGAAGAGAAAAACTCCCATTTCCTTTAGGCCCCAAACCTTTTAAAATTGCACAAGATGTACCCTCATGGGTGACTTTTGTCTTTTAAGTATTTTATCAAAAATAAAAAAAAAAAAAAAAAAAAAAAAAAAAGATTCCAGATTTGGAAATTCTTTATGTGGCAATAACCTGAAATGTGTTATAATCCAGAGGTTTATATTGCAATGGAAAAGGGAGGCTTCAGCAGCATTTTGCTTTTTTATGTTTGTTTGGTTTTTTTTTCCTTCTCCTATGCTATGCTGCTGGAATTTGTATAACAGGGCTTGAATTTTCTGACTACATAATAGATATTTTTAAAGCAGAATTTCATTTACAAAGGCACTCCTTTTGGTAGAATTTGATGTAGCTGTATCTTGCACAAAGAGAAGATACATTTCTTTAGGCTTTCCCATCTTTCCCTAAAAATACCATCTTTTTTTGCACCAGCTGATGTACTGAACCTCTCTGCTAAGTCTTTCCATAATGTACAGATTATTCTCTTCATTTTCTACATTTATTATAGGAAGGTTATCTTGCCTTCTGCTACAGCTTTTGTTCAGATATGCCCATTTCCATGATAATGCTTTGTAGCTGTTAACCTATGTAATACTTGCTGTGTTCTCCCTTGAAATTACAGTTCAAGAGTCCAGCTCTATTTTAGGAACATTCTTGGTTAATACACTTAGGCTGGAACATAATGCTTTAAATGTATTTACAGTGTTTGTAAACAGGTAATTAAACCTCTATATTTATATAGTTTTAACAGTTTACAAGATTGTCACTTAATCTTTACAAGAACATTATGAAGGCACTAAAATTCTTACTCTGTAAAGGGTAAAATTGGTAGTTAAACCAGGAGTGGAGAAGCTTTTTTCTGCCAAGGGCCATTTGGATATTTATAACATCATTCGTGGGCCATACAAATTATCAGTTTAAAATTTGCTTGTTATATTTGGTCAAACATTTAATTAAACAACCCCTAATGCCTTAGCAGGATCAGACCAAATGATTTTTCTGGCCTCATGGCTCTCGGGCCAGATGTTTCTCACCCCTGATAAACCTAGGTATTTAGAAGCAGGTTCAATGTTCTTTCCCCTTTGCTGGGGAACCTGTTACAATCTAAATTATAAAAGTTATAGAATTTTTATAAGGGATTTAGAGAGCCCATGATTAATCTTCTCCATTTTATTAATGAGGATATTAATTTCTTGGCTCACTTCTTGGATAGTGCTAAGATGTAAGAATGGGAAAACTTAGATCCTGTGCCTAGCTTGCTGAGTATAATTGAGAAATCTCCTGGGGGATGGGGGGAAAGGAGGTATATATATAGATTTTTTTCACTTTTAAGATTAGGTGCTTAGATGATCTCTAAGGTGTTTTTAAACTCAGTACTTCTATTTTATTCCTTCCCCATAACTTTTTAAAAAATATATATATTTCTTTATTGATTTCAGAGAGGAAGGGAGAAGTAGAGAGCGATAGAAACATAAATGATGAGAGAGAATCATTAATTGGCTGCCTCCTGCACGCCCCCCACTGGGGATCGAGCCTGCAACCCAGGCATGTGCCCTTGGCCGGAATCGAACCTGGGACCCTTCAATCCACAGGCTGACGCTTTATCCAATGAGCCAAGCTGGCTAGGGCCCTTCCCCATAACTTTTATATCTCCTATATATATCGGTAATACACAGACACATACTAATATTAACTGCCTTAAACTGTTTTATATTTTAAACTTGGATAGATAGGGTAAAGTATGTCTTTTTTTTTTTTAATTAAGCTCTAGAAAAGTATGGCTCTGTTGTAAGGTTAGGAACTGTATGGAGAGATGGGGCACTCTCATCTCTGGTTAGAGTTCATAAAGTAGTGTACCCTTTCTAGAGGGAATCTTGGCGGACTTTTTAAGAGCCTTAAAAATGTTCCAAATCTTTGAGCTACCCAACAATACACTTAAAGGAATTGTCTAAGGAAATAATCAGAGCTATGTACCAAGGCTTTTCTACAGGATGTGCATTTAAATGTTGTAATACCAGAAAAATAACCAATAAGAGCATACTCATAAGACATACTAGCATGTTTTAGAAGGATATATAGTGATGGGAGAAATGCACATGATAAAATAAGAGAAAAAAGTGGATACAAATTGTGTTGTGCTATTAGTTTTGTTAACATGTGTATGTGTACAAACACACAAGATTGGAAGAAATATGCCAAAATAATATTAGAAGAAATGTACCAAAATAATAATAGCAGTTATTTCTTCCTAATTTAATTATGATTTTTTAATGATTTTTTTTCCTCCTGTACTTTAAGATTAAAGACATAAAAGCTAACTGCATGAATAGACTCTCCAAACTTCAGTATGGTGTCAACTTTATATGTCTTTTTTATAAGGCATTAATCTAATCATACCTTTAGAGCAGGGCTATGGAATGGCCTGCCCATGGGCATGAAATCATTTGGTCTGGCCCTGCCAAGGTATTGCAGGTGAGTTACTTAAATGTTTGACCAAATGTAACAGGCTAATTTTTAAGTTAGTAATTCAGTATGGTTTGTGAATGATATTATAAATATCCAAATGACCCTTGGCAGAAGAAGGTCCCTGTTTTAGAATAACAGTATCTTTGTAAATGTGCTATATTTCTGGATTTAGGGCAGGAATTAACTTTTAGTTTATATTTAATCTTTATAAATATTATTTGAACCTTGGACTATCCATTTTTGTTCATAAAAGACACTGCCATTGTCATAACTAGAATAGCACTAAGATAGAGTGCTGTGCCCACTTTTTGCTACAGTTAAACAAATACAAGTGAACTTTGACATACAGAATAGTCATACTGAAGTTAAGCCTTCTATAAAGCAAATTCCCATAACATGAACTCTTCTTCCCCCCCCCCCCCCCCCACCATTTAAAGATTTCAGAGAGAAGAAGGGAGAGGGAGAGAAAGGTAGAAACATCAACGATGAGAAAGAATCATTGATTGACTGCTGCCTGGATGCCCCATACTAGGGATTGAGCTTGCAACCTGGGCAGGTGCCCTGACTGGGAATTAAACCATGACTTCTGGTTCATGGGTCAGTGCTCAACCTCTGAGCCACACTGGCCAGGCAATATGAACTCTTTTAAATTAACTTAATTATAGATGTAAATATATACATTTTTAAGGAAAGGGTGAATTGAAAATTTTTGCTAAAAGTTTAAATTACTGTATTTTCTGTGGCATAAGCATGGAGTGCCAACATGTATAATATAGCCAACCTAAAAACTGCTTAAAGTTTAGCACCATTAGCTTTCAACTGGATATATGCTGTAGAATAATATGTGTATATCATTCTACACTGAACAAATGGAACATTTTTCACACCAATTACATTTCCAATAGTTAACTCAAAAGTAAGTTCTTATTAGTTGGTAGGTGGTACTTATCAGTTATGTACTAAATGCCAATTTTCACTTGGCGCAGTGAATAATTTTATCTAATACACCTAGCTAGTTGTCTATTGAATGCTAGACTTTGGCAGCACTTTCTGAAAACTGGAGTTAACCTTAAATACAGTTAGATGATAAAATATTTTAATAGGTACCAACCTGATGGGATAATAATTTTCTTTACAATCAAGTTTATGGTTGTAAAGAAAACTATTTTATGGATAAGAATTTGCCACCTTCATATAAACCTGTTTTTCTGGGAGAAAAAACAGACATTTCTGGTTCTTAAAACTTTTGCAGAAGTCAGTAGTTGGAACTTAAATTAACTTAATTTGAACTGTTAACAGGTAAAGATAAATATCTGGATCTGGTTGGTACCAGAATAGGAGAATAATTTAGTCTATATGTATATTTCCCTGCAATTCAGACACACAGTTTACTCAAATTGATTTCATCTGAGTGGGGGAGAATGGGATTCAACACCATTTGGAGTCCATACAGATTTTTCAGTAGTTGTACATAAATGGGATAACGATATCTATTGGGTATCTTAAAACCCTACTGATTTAATACTGCAGACTTACAGGATTATCTATCTATCTAAAAGCCCAGCGACCATTACAGCGGAACGACCAGAATGACTCATCGCTATGATGCACACTGACTACCAGGGGGCAGATGCTCAATGCAGGAGCTGCCCCCTGGTGGTCAGGGTGCTCCCACAGAGGAGCACTGCTCAACCAGAAGCCAGGCTCAGGGCTGGCAAGCACAGTGGCAATGGCAGAAGCCTCTCATGCCTCCACAATAGCACTAAGGAGCTGCGAGCCAAGCAGTAAGGAGCAAGCAGGTTGGCAGTTAGGAGCGAGGGATCCGGGATTGTGAGAGGGATGTCCAGCTGCCAGTTTAGGCCCAGTCAGACCGAAACCGGCAGTTTGACCTCCCCCGAGGGGTCCCGGATTGCAAGAGGGCAAGGGCAGGCTGAGGGACACCTCCTCTCCCCTCATGCACCAATTTTGTGTATCGGGTCTTAGAATAATACCTTGGGTAATTATCAGGTGTCACAGAGAAAAGTAAAAAAGGGGAAGAAAGATGAAAAGAGTGGGAAATAAAAGAATAAGAGGAAATGGGAGATTATACTCATTGAAACAAGTATGAAGAAGATGAGTTAAAAGAAGAATAAAGAGCCAAGGTGAAATAGTGATACATATAAGAGAATGAAAAAATGAGAGAGGAAAAAAAAAACACACCAGTTTTTCTGAGTTGTCTGAACTAATTAGGTAATAACTAGTTTTTGAGAATATCACCTTAGTCCAAAAACTGAACAACTTTCTGGGTAGTTGGGCCTTCTAAGCTAGTGGACCTTCTGAACTAGCTTCATTTTTGCCTTGTTTACTAGGAATCTGACTAGATATATCTGGAGGGAAACTTCTGATTAGTCTATATGGACTCATAGTTAACTTTGGTGTTTGCAAGAGCTATATAACAATTACATAAGCTATTATTTTTTTAATACTTATCCAAGGATATGTTTATTGATCTTTTTTTTTTTTTAGAGAGAGATAGAAACATTGAATGTGCCCCAACTAGGGATCAAACCTCTCAACCTTTTGGTGTACAGGAAGATGCTCCAACAATGTCAGCCACCTGGCTGAGGCAGATAAACTATTTTTAGACACAGAAATATGCAATATCTTAATTTTAATATTTTGAGATATTGGAAATCTTAATCTTACTTTGTTCTGTTTTGATGAATTAAGTTATGAAATGGTCTGTAAAAACCAGAATGAAGTGTAATAACACATTGGCATAAAGTACTTAAAAGTTTTATAAATAATTTTCACATATTACTTTTCAAAACAGTTGTACAATGGGGACAGAAACTAGTATGTGTAAATGTTTTGTCAAAGATCACAGACTAAGAGCCAGATGAATAATAGTATGTCAGTCTCCTCACAGACCTGTATTCGGGGATTCTGAATAATATATTTTTAATTTGAATATACTATTCCAGATTAAGCTCTTTGTGATGCTTAGCATCTTTAATATTTCTGAAGTTTTGTTTTTTTTAGCTCAGTATGGTTTTCTTATAATTGGCTATCCTTTTTAGTCTTGTTTCCTATTTTTGCCAACTTTTTTCCTTTTCATTTTACTTTATTGGTATTTATTTATTTATTTTAAATATATTTTCATTGATTTCAGAGAGGCAGAGGTAGAGAGAAACATCAATGATGAGAGAGAATCATATCAATCAGCTGCCTTCTGCATGCTCTCCATTGGGAATCAAGCCTGTAACCCTGGGCATGTTCCCTGTTTGGGAATCAAACTAAGACATGGCTCATAGGTCCACACTTAACCACCGAGCTGTACTGGTTTTTGAGAGAGAGAGAAAGGGAGAAACATTGAATGGTTGCCGTCTGCATAGTCCCCCACCAGGAATCAAACCTACAACCTGGTTTTGTGCCCTGACTGGGTATTAAGTCACTTTTTTGTGTAATAGGACAACATTCCAACCAACTGTGCCATACCAGCCAGAGAGGCTCTGCCAACTTTTTAATTGTGACAAATTTCAAATATACAGAAAAAATAAATATCCTTACATTCAATAATTATTTATTGGATACTTACTAAGTTTCAAGAAAGCATTATTAATGGATCTCATATAAAATAAAATACACTATACTACTTGAAAATAAGCTTAATTAGTATGCTTAGAGGAAGTGATTTAAAAAAGAAAAAAGGTGATTCCTTTTATTCTAACCATTGTTCCAAGAGAAGATTAGTATCTCATGTAGGAGAGCTTCTCATATTTAGCTTTGTCTCAAATTCAGTATTTGTTATCTAATTACTTGTTAGGTATTTGGATACTGCTTTGAAATTCCTGAATTCAAAGATGCCTCAAAAGGAGGTGGAAATTTGGTTTAAGTCCATAAGATATGAAATATATACTAGAGGCGCAGTGCACGAAATTTGTGCGGGGGGGTGAGGGGGCTGGGTGTGTTCCTCAGCCCAGCCTGCACCCTCTCCAATCTGGGGTCCCTCTCACAATCCAGGACTGCTGGCTCCCAACTGTTCACCTGCCTGCCTTCCTGATTGCCCCTAAATGCTTCTGCCTGCCAGCCTGATCACCCCCTAACCACTCCCCTGCCAGCCTGTTTACCTTTAATTGCCCTCCCCTGGCAGGCTTGATCATTCCCAACTGCTCTTCCTTGCAGGCCTGGTCCCTCCTTACTGCCCTCCCTGCTGGCCATCTTGTAGTGGCCATCTTATGTCCACATGGGGGCAGGAGCTTGGACCACATGGGGGCAGCCATCTTGTGTGTTGGAGTGATGGTCAATCTGTATATTACTCTTTTATTAGATAGGATAGAGGCCTGGTGCATGGGTGGGGACCAGATGGTTTGCCTTGAAGGGTGTCCCAGAACAGGGTGGGCGTTCCTTTGGGGCATGGGTCGGCCTGGACGAGGGGCCTGTGGTGGTTTGCAGACCAGCCACGCCCCCCCAGTGACCCAAGCAGAGGCCCTGGTATCTAGGATTTATCTTCTACATTTGAAACTTTGTAGCCTGGAGTGGAGCTAAGCCTTCTGCTCACTCCATGGTGGCAGCCATTTCTGTTGGGATTTATTTATCTTCTCTAATTGAAACTTTGTAGCCTTGAGTGGAAGCCTGAGCCTGCCAGGCTGTGTGGAGAAAAGCTTGGCTTCCTCGCCAGGGAAACCCAAGCCCCCCTCCTGCTCACTCTGTGGCCTCAGCCATCTTGTTTGGGGTTAATTTGCATAGTTGCTCCTGATTGGCTGATGGGCATGGTTTGTGGGTGTAGCAGAGTGGTGGTTAATTTGCATATTACTCTTATTAGATAGGATTGGTCTTCCTTTTTCTTAATGGGATTTGGAAATAAATCACGGGTAATATTTTGAACAACTTTGAAATTTACCAACCAGTGAAATTTAAAAGTTTTATAGGAATGTTTTTTAATAAATGTTTTTATTAAAATTAACTTTTGCTTAATGAATAAATGAACACCTTTGCATTGTAATGATTTTGGAAAACATAGTTGAAAGATAAAGAGATGGTGGAAAACAAGGTATATATTCATTTACTTTCATTGTTGCTATAAAACTTGGGAAATTTTTGCCCTGGTCAGTGTGGCTCAATTGGTTGGTCCTGTAAAACAAAAAGATTGCAGGTTCAATACTTTGGTTGGGATGCATTTGGCTATGGGATTAATGTTTTTCCCTTCCCATCTCCTTCTCTCCCTTCTTCTCTCTAAAAATCAACAAGTGTGTCCTTGGGAAAGGATTTAAAAAAATAACAAAACTTGGTAAATATTTAATTGTTAGGAAAACAGATTTTGGTGCTTCACAATTGAGACCTTTTGATATCCAGAAACACAGTCAAAAAAAGAAATGAATCTTGGGAAACTTGGTTGCCTTTATACACTTAATTTGATATTAGTTAAGTCAAAATTTATGATTGAACAATAATTTTGTTTATATAGTTTCTTGATGTTAGTAGAGCTTATCTTCTCTATTAGGAAAATTAGCCCCCAAAAGAGGATTTTATGTGTTAGAAAATTCTAAATTTAAGAAAATTCTATAAATTCCTTTACTGTAAAGCATACTCTTCGGGTAGTGAGACTAAAATCTTACTGTATACTTTCATTTAAAACTTTTAGTTTTTACTCAGAGGAAGGGCAGAGGGAAAGTTGGGAGAGGGAGAGGGAGAGAAAGAGAAACATCCATTGGTTGCCTCCCTCATACACTCTTTGGTGTGTGGCACCACGCTCCAATCAATAACCACACTGGAGAGAGTTTCATTTAAAACTTTTGAGGCAGTAAATTTGCCATGCTTTCTTGGATTAGAATATTATGTCTCAGTTTTCTCTAAAAGTCAGCTATGGAAGTGGTCACATAATTTTTTCATAAAGAAAGTTTTGAGTATAAAGCTAAGTGATGAGAAAAGTATTTTATTTAAAGAATCTCTAAATTATAATCCAAAATTTGTATGCTATATTATTAAAAATGGAACAATAGGGTCTGTCATAATTTTGATCTAATTTATAAAAAAGGGACTTTGCAAATAGTAATTTTTTTCTCTGGTTCATTTTAAGAGTTGTAAGTTGATTTGGCTTTGAGATGACTATTATTTCTAAATTTTCCTCTGTGTGTCATTTTCCTTTATACTTTTCATCATACTTAATTGCCTTAAAATTCTTTTTGGCTACTATTGCAGTATCCTTCTCAGTTTTCTTCAGGTTTCTCTTTGCCATGATTTTCTCCTCCTCATCCCAACCTCCCTCCTTCCCTCCCTCCTTCCCTCCCTCCTCTTCCTCTTTCCCTCCTTCCCTCTTTTCTTTCCTATCTTCCTTTCTTATTTAATATGCTTGAATAGGATTAGCTGGAAATATTAACCTTGTAAGGATAAGTAAAACCTGCTAATTTCCTATTTTTAGTTCTCCAAAATCTAGTCTTAGCATAGAATTCATAGGTGAAAGATGATAGAAGTGATAAAGTGTAGAACCAGGACTAGGATCGGAGGATATTCAAGTTTTCCCTCCTGATTAGAGTCAGTGTTTTGCAATTAGCACAACAGTCTTCATAGCTATTCTCTTCCCAATGCTTTTCAAAGGTTGTATGATTTGTCTCACTAAAGAGTTTCCGAAAAAATCAGCTCATCACACATTTGCCATATGACACCAAGTTTGACAGAATAATCTTTGCTTTAGTTCTACACACTAGTATATTAGTATATCTTTCACAACTTAACATAAAACCATAAACTGATTAACCTTGCAAGCTGAGCTTATCTTTTAAATACTATTTATCTTCTGGATTGTAACTCTAATTGTGACTCTTAAAATTACTGTTAAAAATTATTTACTTATTTATTATTATAAGATGGCCTTCTGAATGTTAGACCCTGTGTTTTATTACTTTGGTGGTAACATTACGTGTGTGTGTGTGTATCCCTAACTACAACTGAATGAGAACATTTATAGCACTATTTACAAATTTTAGGATAGAGGTTTTAAAACGTTCATATAAAAATAAATAAGCTTTAGCCGAAACCGGTTTGGCTCAGTGAATAGAGTGTCAGTCTGCGGACTGAAAGGTCCCAGGTTTGATTCTGGTCAAGGGCATGTACCTTGGTTGCGGTCACATCCCCAGTGGGGGGCATGCAGAAGGCAGCTGATCGATGTTTCTCTCTCATCGATGTTTCTAACTCTCTATCCTTCTCCCTTCCTCTCTGTAAAAAATCAATAAAATGTGTGTGTGTGTGTGTGTGTGTGTGTGTGTGTGTGTATATATATATATATATATAATAAGCTTTGCATTGAGAAGCTTTTGTTTACATATATGCAATACAGTAGATATTTACTGTATCATAAATGAAAAAAATCTTAAGATGCTAATTTAAATAACAAGATAAATCTATTACATGTTAACATAAATAATTTGTGAAAAACAACTTCTTTGAGACATTTGTGAGAAGAGTGGCATTGGTTTACATATAGGTCTCTTTAATGAATTATTGTTTATTATTTTTTTATTCCTTACCAGAGTAAGAATATTTTTTCCATTGATTTTTAGAGAGAGTGGATGGGAGGGGAAGGAGAAGAGGGAGAAAGGGAGAGGGAAGCGGGGGGGAGGGGGGAAGAGAGAGAGAGAGAGAGAGAGAGAGAGAGAGAGAGAGAGAGAATATGATGTAAGAGAACACCAATTGGTTGCCTCCATCCAGTGGGGAGGGATTGAAACCTGGAACCTGCAGCCCAGAGTATGTGCCTTTCACTGGGAATCAAACTTTTACCATTGGGTGTGCAGGCCTATGCTTTAACCATTGAACCACTTGGGTGAATTACTGTTTAATAGAAAACATCTGGAGTCTTTTATCTGCCTCTGCTGTAGTAAGTTCTTTTGGCTGAAATATACAAAGAAACTAAAATCTAACCTTGCACAGATATGTAGATGGTGAGGGGAGGAATATTTTAATAGCCTTTTCTGATAATTAGGGATCTTTGGTACTGTACCATAAGTTAACAAGCAGTAGTTTCTTAAAGATTAAGTTGCAGTATGGAATCTGAAATCATATTTTTTTTAACATATTTGGTCTTTTCATCAGTCATCCATGCATAATTAGTAACATGCATTGGTGATTGAACTTGTTCATTCACTGTGTTGTGCAAATCTTGACCTATTTGATCAGATAGTAATCTTCCCACTAAAAAACCCCCCATATTTATTATTATCACCATTTCTCTCTCTAAAAGTCTTTAATTATGGGAAGTTATCAAGCTTTTAAAGGACAATGTTTTCCAAAGTTTTAGTTTTCACCAAAATACTCAACTTTTATCATTGGGAAGAAATACTGTTTTTTCCCTTGAAGTGATAAATTTTATTCATTTTATTCATTTTCAAGAAGATGTCTGCCAGATACCTAAATAGAAATGGCTATAGTTTTATTACTTATTCTTTCAAAGTAACAATCGTGTTCCATGACAAAAACAGTTGGTTCATTTCAGCTTGCAACTCAGTCACATAAGCGTTTTTCCTCCAGGCAATTATCTGCTGGTATGTGGCAGAAATGCTGCATTTACTTCCTATTTTATCATACAAGGATCAAGATTTAATAAAATGAATACTTTGTTACTGCTTCAATAACAGTCAAGAATATGTTATTGCTACCCCCAGTTTGATGTGGTGGTGAGAGGAATACAGACTCAACAATACAGTTCGGTACTATGTGTTGCCTTGATTCCTGCTAAGTTTCCAGCAGCCTCACCATTGCTTTTACAGTGCAGTGGTTAACACAGTACCAAAAGCAAGTCACATCTTAATATTACAGTGGTACCTCGAGATATGCATTTAATTCGATCCGTAACCTTGAGGGGTGGTAAACTATGAGACGCTCGAGTCGTGTGTGCAGCTGGCCGATCCGCACGATTACTCCTATCTCAAATGTTGCCCATATTTCAAAGCAAAAATTGCTCACTCGACAGCTCGTATCTCAAAAATCTCGTATGTTAGGGCATTCGTATCTTGAGGTACCACTGCATTATGAAAATAGCATTGACCTTACGGATGCCCTGAAAGAGTCTTAGTGATACCCAGGTTTCTGTCCACCACATTTTGAAAACTGATGCTCTACAAGATGGCTTTGATTATCGCTCTATTTTAAAAATGCATTTAATTCTCTAAGGAAGAACGAATTGCAACTCTCTCATTTTATGTCTTTATCATTTTAATAATTATAATTTTGCCTCTGAAATAGGGAAAATGCCATATTTATTTATATTTTTTATTGATTTCAAAGAAAAAGGGTGAGGGAGAGATAAAAACCTCAACGATGAGAAAATCATTGATTGGCTGCTTCCTGTACAACCCCCTACTGGGGATCAAGCCCACAGCCCAGACATGTGTCCTGACCAGAAATCAAACCTTGACCTCCTGATTCATAGGTTGATGCTCAACCACTGAGCCACACTGGCCAGGCAAAAATGCCATTTTAAAATAAGTCTGCATGAGAGTACATTGCTTGGCTTTATATTTCTGTGCTGCTTTCTTTTAAATAGCACATTTTATAATTGTGAGCCTAGACTAAAGAATTCATTCTATTCAAACACTGAGTAGCTTTGTTTCTGACAGCAGTAATCAGCTCTCTGTTTTAAAACAATCACTTGGGTGCTGTTGGCTCAACTTGCAGTTGTCCTAGTCCTAACCCTATCTCAGCCAAAGACTTGTTGGAAAGCTTACACAAAGGCCTTGTGTACCAGGGAGCTCTTCTAATAAGGAGTGTGTTCTCGTCCCAGCAGATTAAATCTGCTTTGGTGTGCATTCCCTTCCCTTATTTCCTTTGTTTGCCCTGTTATTTCAATGAAAGGTTATTTTTAATATATATGAATATAGTTTCTTCTAATTTTTACATAGTGCAAGTAGAGGAGATTACTGGAATAAAATAAAATGTTTATTTCTCTATGGTAGGATGTGATGGAGCTGCTTGAAGAAGATCTTACGTGCCCAATCTGTTGCAGTCTGTTTGATGATCCTCGAGTTTTGCCTTGCTCTCACAACTTTTGCAAAAAATGCTTAGAAGGGATCTTAGAAGGGACTGGGCGGAACTCATTGTGGAGGTCATCTCCATTCAAGTGCCCCACTTGCCGTAAGGAAACTTCAGCCTCTGGAGTCAATAGCCTGCAGGTTAATTACTCCCTGAAGGGTATTGTGGAGAAGTATAACAAGATCAAGATCTCTCCAAAAATGCCAGTGTGCAAAGGACACTTGGGGCAGCCTCTCAACATTTTCTGCCTGACTGATATGCAGCTGATCTGTGGAATCTGTGCTACACGTGGTGACCATACCAAACATGTCTTCTGTTCTATTGAAGATGCCTATGCTCAGGAAAGGGATGCCTTTGAGTCCCTCTTTCAGAGTTTTCAGACCTGGCGTCGGGGAGATGCTCTTTCTCGTTTGGATACCTTGGAAACTAACAAAAGGAAATCTCTACAGTTACTGACTAAAGATTCAGATAAAGTGAAGGAGTTTTTTGAGAAGTTACAACACACATTAGATCAAAAGAAGAATGAAATCCTGTCTGACTTTGAGACTATGAAACTTGCAGTTATGCAAGCTTATGATCCAGAGATTAACAAACTCAACACCATCTTACAGGAACAACGAATGGCCTTTAACATTGCTGAGGCCTTCAAAGACGTGTCAGAACCAATCATATTTCTGCAACAGATGCAGGAATTCAGGGAAAAAATAAAAGTAATCAAGGAAACTCCTTTACCTCCCTCTAATTTGCCCACAAGCCCTTTAATGAAGAACTTTGATACCAGTCAGTGGGAAGACATAAAACTAGTAGATGTGGATAAACTTTCTTTGCCTCAAGACACTGGCATACTCATTGGCAAGATTCCCTGGAGCTTTTATAAGTTTGTAGTAGTCACTCTGCTTGGCCTTCTCATTTTCTTCAGTCCTACTATATTCCTAGAATGGTCTTTATTTGATGAGTTCTCAACCTGGAAAGACCATCTTTCACACTTCAGTTCCTATCTGACTAAGTCGCCTGATTTTGTAGAACAATCAGTTTTTTACTGGGAACAGGTGACAGATGGGCTTTTCATTTTCAGTGAAAAATTCAAGAATTTTACTTTGGTGGTGCTGAATAATGTGGCAGAATTTATGTGCAAATATAAACTATTATAAAATCTGTTTTAAGTGCATAGTTCTCTATTTTTTGTTAGACATTTGTTAGAGTACAGAGTGGTAGTTCAGATTTGGCCAGAGATTCCAGTCAGATACTTTCCTTCAAAAGTAATAACTCACATATGCTTTTCAAATTAGGTAGCATAAAGATAAAAGTGAAATTTAATTGCCCAGTCCTGAGCCCTCTTTCCTTTTGAAAGAGTGCTTTTGAAATAAGTATCATACTTCTCAATATTTCAATATTGTGTTCATGCTCTGTAAAAAGGGGAGGTGAAAGAGCACATGATGTAATACTGTATTGATGAGGTAATATAATCGTGATTGTATCTAATAAAGACTACTCTTGTAAAGCAACTTTTTTTTTTTTTTTACGGAAAGAAGCAGGTGGATAGGATTTCCAGATTTTTCTGCCAAGAGTAGATTTTCTTTTTTGCTGAAGTGTAAATCATATAAAGTGCAAATAAAAAGTGTCATTTTCTTGTGATAAGTGTACATTTTTAAGAGGGTAGAGATTTTAGCTTACTCTTTTCTCCTGAGGTATTATAAATTTGTCACTAAAGGAGTTTGGTGATAAGCTACAGAAGTGTTAGGTGGCTGTACAAGCAAAAGCATAGGTTAAAAAAAATGACATGATAAAAGCCTCTTTTGACAGACAGGTAAGTGTGGGTTGTCCCAAAGTATCCTGGCAACCATACAAACCACTTGCTTGAAGAATTTAAGACATTTGACAATAGAGAAGACAATCTGTCATCTACTATAAAGTACAAAATAATCATTAAACATTAATACTGTCTAATCTGTTCATATGAGGTAAAGATACCCTATCTCCCAAAGAATACTTAATTTCCTTGTTAAGAATTGAAGGAAAACAAGAGTGGGCTTTTCTTAGAACTGCTCTCTAGTATAACTTAGTCTGTCATGGAACAAGACATTTTGAAAGTTCAGAGTGTCTTTACCCCAGTCCTTTAATTTGGTTGAGAAGAGGTAATACAAGGGGAATAGGAAAAAAAAGATGGCAATGAAATTTAAAGTACAGAAGAATCATTTTAATTATGAGAAGAGTCAAGTTAACTTGCTAATTGAGGTAGTGGCTTTCTCATCCTTAACAATTTGTGATTCAAATTGCTAAAGGGATCATAAGAAATGACAATGTTTCTCTGTAAATCTTAACTGCTGCCATGAGGATTCAGTGGAAAAGCAGTCTGGGGAGGAGGAGTACTTTTCTGCTCCCAATTTTTTTTTTTTTTTAATACCTGTAGAGCTTTACAGTAGCTTTTCATGGAGAATTTTTTATGGAATACAGGAAAGTGATCTATTTGACACCTATTCTTATAAATCATCAGTTTTTCTTAAACTGTCCACAACTCAAATTTGCAAACACAACTATGGATACCATATCATTTGCTTTACAGTAGTTACCTGGAAATCTAGGTATTTGTTTTTTGTTATTTTCTCCTCTCTCCACTTATTAATCATATATAGCTAGCAACATTTATGGTTATAGTTTGATTTACAAGTTCTTAAGTTTGTGGCAGAAGGTTTGCAGCCTCTAATCTGAGGCAAGGGAAGAATGAGTAGTCAGGAACTGGTCACTCTGAATGTGGGAGGGAAGATATTCACATGATTTTCTACCATAAAGCAGTTTCCTACCTCTCGGCTAACACGAATATTAGATGGCAGAGACCAAGAATTCAAGATGGATGGTGGCCAGATTTTTGTGGACAGAGATGGTGTTTTATTTAGTTTCATCTTAGATTTTTTGAGAACTCAATGGCTTATATTACCTACTGATTTTTCAGACTATCGTAGGCTTCAGAGAGAGGCTCTTTTCTATGAACTTGATTCTCTGGTTGATCTCTTAAACCAAGAACTCCTGCTATAGCCAAGACCTGCTCTTATGCAGGTGTATTTCCTAAGCCAAAACACTCAAGTTTTTTTCAGGGTGTTTGGCTCTTGCAACAAAACAATTGAGATGTTAACTGGGAGGATTACAATGTTTATAGAGCAACTTTCAGCACCAACCTGTAGTAGTAACTGTTGCCCTCCTCAGATGACCTTACTTCCACTGCCTCCACAAAGACCTTCTTACCATGACCTGGTTTTCCAGTGTGGCTCGGACAGCATTACTGATAACCAAACTGGAGTCAGATATTTAGTACTTTGAAGCATCTCTCTTCTGTATCAGTTCTTGATATTTCCCCTCAAAACTGAAAGTTTCTCATGTCTACAACTTTTCTGGGAATAAATTATGACTCGTTTGGAGGAATGACCAGATAATTATTGTCCAAACTGGGATACTTTTCAGAGTGAAAGAGGGTTTTGTTATTATGTAGGACAATAGGAATAAACAAAGACTGTCCAGGGAAAACTGGGACTGTGGCCACTGAAGTTGTAGGAAGAAATAATTTTATAGAAAATGTTCCATTGCTAGTAAATTTGGCTTAGGAATAAAACTTTTTCTTTTTTAACCCCCAATAAAGGCTGGCATATAGTGAAGGCTCAACCATTTATCCTGATCTCTTACTTTATGTATGTTTCTTTCAGGTCTTATGATCTGACTACAGATTTTTCTCCATTCTACTTTAGTTTTAAGCACCATTAAGGCAGATAATCTATGGCAAATATGGTATCCTTTATCATCTTTGGCACTCTTAAGACAACTCAAACTATTGGGATAGGCCGTCAGTATGTTAAGAATAATTGCTCCTGAGTCAATTACTTTATCCCTCTACCCTAAGGCTAATTTCAACTCTACTCTCAGTATCTTTTTTTCCCTTTAAAATTATCTTAATATTGTCTCACCATTATTTTACTACCTGTGAAAATTTGCTTTGATTTTTAGGAGGAAGAAAAAGTCTGCCTATGTTTTTTTACTTGCAGTATTTAACATAAAATTACTTTTTTGGGGACATAATGGTAGGCATTTGGGGATATTTTCTTAACTTCAACAGCAGCCATCAGGAACTAACAATGTTTGCCCAACCACAAGACACCCCTCGATCTTGCAACTGGAGAACATTGAGCAGTATAATTCTTAACTTTTTATACTTCATAATTCCTGCCCTTGCAAAGAGGTTGAAATGCCATTCTGGGAGAAGAGAGCCAGTTAAAGTAATACGCTGATTGTGAAGAAAAGTAAGACCCTCTCATCTCAAATGGTTTTAAGATATCTCTATAGATATACAACATTCTTTTCATTGATGATGCACTAACATAAATAGGAAGTGACCAGTTTTGTTTTGTTTTTTTTGGTTTTTAAAATTTGACTTCGTTTTGAAAAAGGGATCCTAAGAAAAAATGGTATCATTGGTTTTAAGAAGAAACATGCAAAATAAAAAAAGATATCCTGGAAATACTTAAATGCTCTTTAAAAACTGCAGTTGGAGAAAGTAATTGTAATCTTGAAAAATAAGATTAGAAACTCAGGTTGGGATATCCTTGCAGTATCAAGTGGTTTCCCCTTTGTTATTAAAGTGTTCGTGTTTTAGAATTACTACAAAATGTTTTCATTTTAATGTGAGAATGGTATTATTTAAATTTCCAAAATAGAAATTCCCAAACTAAAAGCTAGTTTTAAAAGTTGAAAGCTTTTCTTTATCCCCAAATAGTATTCTTTTCAGTTGAATTTCAGAATTTTTTTCTATCCCAGAAATGTTTAATTTTTATACTAAGGGCTGGGGGCACAAAGATTCATACACGGGGCGGAGAGGGGGTCCCCTCAGCCTGACTTGCACCCTCTCCAATCTGGGAGCCCTCTTCTGTCTGTCTGCAATCAGATGAATGAATTGTCTGAGACCCCCAACCCATTTTGGTCTATTGCTCACAGAATAATAGAGACATTTCCAATGGTCTTAGGTGATGCTGCTAGCAGTTCTCAACCTGTAGGTTGCAACCCACAGGTTGAGAACCGACCCACAAGTTGAGAACTGCTGCCGTAGAGCCTAAGACCACTGAAAACACAGATATGTACATTATAATTCGTTAATAGTAGCAAAATTACTGTTATGAAGTAGGAACGAAAATAATTTTATGGTTGGGGGTCACCCTGTCAAGGGCATGTACCTTGGTTGCAGGCACATCCCCAGTAGGGGGTGTGCAAGAGGCAGCTGATTGATGTCTCTCTCTAATCGATGTTTCTAACTCTCTATCCTTTCCTCTCCCTTCCTCTCTTTAGAAAATCAATAAAATATATTTAAGAAAAAATAAAAATAAAAACTGATAACTTAAAATACTGAAACAAAAAATATTTTAATAGGAAATATTTAAACTGCTATTAATGTGTTCTTAGTCATTCACATTTGCAGAAAACTAGTTTGATGAGAAATGTTCTTATTAATGCACTAATAAAAACATATTACCTGTGGAAACATATAATATACATAATATTTATTAATTCATTCAATAAATACTTACTGGCATCTGCTATGTGCCAAATACTATTCTAGACACTGGAGATACTGCAAAGAACAAAACAATGCCTTCCCTTCTAGAGCTTACTATAATTATAACTCATAACATTGACAATGGGTTTAAATTAAAATAATTTGTCTTTTATTAAATAGTGTCTAAAAGCCACTAGGAAACAGATTGCCACTCTTTTTTTTTTTCATAAGTATATTTTATTGATTTTTCAGAGAGAAAGGGAGAGGGATAAAAAGTCAGAAACATCGATGAGAGAGACACACTGATCAGCCGGCCTCCTGCACACCCCACACTGGAGATGTGCCCGCAAGCAAGGTCCATGCCCCCGAATGGAATCGAACCTGGGACCTTTCAGTCCGCAGGCCGACGCTCTATCCACTGAGCCAAACCGGTCTTGGCAAATTGCCACTCTTAAAAAAATGTTCATTATAGGGAAGTGACTGCTAGAGTGGACTGAATTTCTTATTTTAGCAAATATTTTAGAGATATCTCATCTGGAGACACATCTGTCAAAATTACTTCAGTAAGCCTCTGGTGTTCACTCCAAAATAGAGTGGGACTCTGTGATTGGTATATGAAGATATGCAAAAAATTGAGTCTTTTTTAAGAAAGGGAGCAGACAAATGTAGTTAGAAGGAAACAATGATATGTTTAGATGCACCACAGGCAAATTAAAAACTTGCTTGCTTTAGGGAAAAAAAGACTAATATTTTCATATGGACACCACTTAACTCTTAACTTCTTGAATAAAATGGTTTGTCAATTTTATTTTCAATTATAAGAAAATAACGGCAGAAGTCTGTCTTGGCAAACCATGCTGAAAACTTTGTTCATCAAATCATATAAACATATCAATCCATCTCATATACACAAGTATGACTCATCACGATGACATGTTAATGTTTGTCACTCTTGACTATATCATCAATAGTCGGGCCTCCCTTATTATCCCACTTCTCTCTTTTTTTTTATTGTGTTACATATATACATATCTTCCCATTTCCCCCCTCCATCCCCCCCCCGACTCCCAGGCATATCCCAAACCCCCAGTTTCTTGTTTGTGTTCATTGGTTATGCTTATATGCATGCATACAAGTCCTTTGGTTGATCTCTTATCTACCCCACCTCTCCTTCATCTTCCTGCTGTAATTTGACAGTCTGTTTGATACTTTACTGCCTCTGTTTTGTTTTGTTTCAGCTTTTTACCACTGCCCAGTTTCATTTCTGATAAGGCACTAAAGATTTTAGCTTTTTCTTGAATCTCCTTAATTTACCCTTATAAGTAATAGGAAGTTCTCCCTACAAAGATTTTCTAAAAAGAAGCTCTAGTGTTGAATTTTACTCTTGAATTTAATATATGTCATAATTAGAAAGAGTTCAGAATTAATTTGAGCTACTTGGAAAATATATCTAAAATCAGGAGCCCAAAATAATATAAAATGGTCAAGGGAAAGCAACTTGAGAAATATATGGTTTAGGGCAGTGGTCGGCAAACTCATTAGTCAACAGAACCAAATATCAACAGAACAATGATTGAAATTTCTTTTGAGAGCCAAATTTTTTAAACTTAAACCTTTTCTAGCGCCACTTCTTCAAAATAGACTTGCTCAGGCCGTGGTATTTTTTGGAAGAGCCACACTCAAGGGGCCAAAGAGCTGCGTGTGGCTCTCGAGCCATGGTTTGCCAACCACTAGTTAGGGAATAATTGCTATTTCTAATCTGTCTTGTATACTGTTTTCATCTGACAAACTTCAGCTTCGCTTTGTAAGCTTTTGTATTGATTCTCTATAATAAATAATAGAAATGGTCACATCATCAGAGACCTTGCTGGGGGATAATAAAAGACTTGTTAAAGAGTCCTCTAAATCTCCCATATGCTACTGTTATTTTTCCTCTGTGTTGGGGGAAGTTGATTTTGTAACAGTAAGTTTAGCAATGTAGAGCCACTAAGGAAAAAAAAAAGTAATTTAGGAATATTTACTATCTTCCTAGAGTCAAAGAAGCCATCAAAGAGAATAATGTGACATCAAACTTAGTGTTTTAAACAAAACGTAATTACCAGCTTTGCCACAGAACTATACCTAAAGAATTATTTGGCCTTCTAGTGGACCGACTAGAGAAAAGTTCCGTACAGACTTTGCCAAAAACTCAGCATCTTATCATTATTAAGCTTAGAAAATGCCTTAATATTTATCTAAACTATGAGACAGATCTAACTACAGGTCTTTAAATGGATAAAAAGCTAACACCTTCCATGGGAAATTAGTAAGCATGGGGTATAGAAAAAGCAATAATAGGCAGCAAAATAACTAGGACTATGCTCCCAAAACTAAAATGTGCTTAAGACTTGTGTAACCAGAGAGCTTTTAGGTACAGCATTCTGCACCTGCAGATTTCATATCAGTACCTCAAAACCAGAAAACATTACTTTAAAGAGGCTTTTTCCTCTATCAGTTGAGTTAAACATACCAAATATCCAGTGTTTCTATTTCATGTTATTCTCCATTTTCACTCTGGTAAAAATTTGAATGTCTTTGGGTTCCCAAGATGGAAGCCAAACAGGATAGGCTTGTCTTACCCTTCTTGTAAAAAGAGACCCTGAGAAATTCTGGCTGCAATATCTGAGGTTCCACAAATTCTTTTAAGATGAGGGCTGGGACTTTGCTTTATTTCCCCCACAGTGCTGGACATACAACAGTCCAAACTGAACTGAACAGAAAAATTTGGAATGCTACATTATCAGTGAACAGGCTCTTTGAAAAACAAGAATTATAGTAGATTCAAAGATGGATGAGGATACTTTATGTAAGAAGTCTGAAAAACTTGATTCAAGTAAAGATTACAGAAAAAAACAACACCCATAGCATTTTTCTATTAGGTGTTTTCTTGGGTGATTACAAAATGAGATGAAAATATAGATGCATATAGAAATACTAACTAGTTGGAAGTTACACCAAGTATATATCTAATCAGTAAAAGAGCCCACCTAAAACTGGAATATATATAACGTGCTAATAAAAAATACAATGCTATAAGAATGCTTAGTAATTAAAAAAAGAACATTAGAGAGAGAATCCAAGATGGCAGCATAGATAAACACCTACATTGCTGCCTTGCACAATTTCCAAACTACAACTAAAAGACAGAACAAACAGCATCCAGAACCACAGGAAAGCTGGCAGAGTGGAAATTCTACAACTAGAAGGAAAGAGAGGGGCTCACAGAGATCCAGAGGAGCTGCAAAAAGCTGAGGTACAGAGACACACACGTGGAGAGAGCGGGTGCCGGAGTACCTGGCTGGCTTTTTCTGGTGGGAGGGAGACAGAGACTCCCAACCTTGAACCCCTTATCCTATGGCACTGAACTCCAGGTCCAGGTGAGACTCATACAAGGGGAGTTTGGACTGTGAAAAGGGAGATGGGCACAGAAATTTAGGGGAGTCGCGAAAGGGCTGAAGTCTGGTGGTGCGCATAGCACTGCGCGCAGAAAACTGACTGCTGATTGTGCCGCTGGCTTTCACCAGTGGGCAGGAGACAAAGCCTCCCAACTGCACCACTTCTAACTCCCTTAAACCCCAGTTTCAGGTGAAATCCTGAGGACCGAGACTCATATGGTCCCGGAGCGCTGGGGAGCCAGAAAGGCAGTGGTCTAGAGGCACTGTGAGAGCGCACGCGCACACAGGGACCACTCCAGCGATTACCCAGTCACGTGAGACTTGGGCCGTGGAGGGTGGGGCGAAATGGAAGGCAAGGTGGTCCCTTAAGCCCTGAGACTCCACCCATTCCAAGCTCAACAGAGAGGCTTTTGCAGTTTTACAAGTTTTGTATCATAAGGCTGAATCCAACACAGAATTTCTCCAGGCATAATGAAAATGCAGAGACAAAGGAAGAGATCACAAACAAAAGAAATGGAGGAAAACAAATGACTGGATGTAGAGTTCAAAACCACGGTTAAAAGGTTTTCAAGAATATCCTAGAAAAGATGGATAAAGTTAGCGAGACCCAAGAGGAGAAGAAAAAGGACCAACTAGAGATGAAAAAGGACCATCTAGAAATTAAACAGACACTGGCTGAAATAAAAAATATTATATAGAGACCTAACAGCAGACTAGAGGAAGGCAAGAATCAAGTAAAAAATTTGAAATATAAAGTATCAGAAAATATTCAACTGGAAGAGCAAGAAGAAAAAAGAATTCAAAAATGTGAAGATAATGTAAGGAGCCTCTGGGACAGCTTCAAGTGTACCAACATCAGAATTGTGGGGGTGCCAGAAGAAGAGAAAGAAGATACTGAAAACCTATTTGAAGAAATAATGACTGAAAACTTCCCACATCTGGTGAAAGAAATAGACTTACAAGTCCAGGAAGCACACAGAACCCCATATAAAAGGAATCCAAAGAGGACCACACCAAGACACATCATAATTAAAATACCAAGAGAAAAAGACAAAGAGAGAATATTAAAAGCAGCAAGAGAAAAACAGTTTATTACCTACAAGGGAGCACCCATATGATTGTAAGCTGATTTCTCAGCAGAAACTATACAGGCCAGAAGGGAGTGGCAAGAAATATTCAAAGTGATAAATAGCAAGAACCTACAACCAAAAATACTCTATCCAGCAAAGCTATTATTCAGAATTGAAGGGCAGATAAAGAGCTTCACAGATAAGAAAAAGCTAAAGGAGTTCATCAATTCCAAACCAGTATTATATGAAATGCTGAAAGGTATTCTTTACGAAGAGGAAGAAGAAAAAGGTAAAAGATAAAAAATTATGAACAAATACATATCTATAAACAAGTGAATCTAAAAATTAAGTGAATTAAAAATTTGATCAACAGAATAAACTGGTTAATATAATAGAATCAGGAGCACAGAAAGGGAGTAGACTGATAATTCTCATGGAGAAAAGGGTGAGGGGGGTGCAGGGAGAGACTGGACAAAAATCATACACCTATGGACTCATCAATGGAGGGGAGGTAAGGGCAGGGGGAGAGGTGGGAGCCGGGTGGAGGGGAAAAAAGAGAAACAAATGTAATAATCTGAATAATAAAGATTTAATTTAAAAAAACATTAAAGAAATATAAGTTCAGAATGAAGGTCACATGACTATGATCAATATTAAATCTTTACTTACCTCCACAATTTAGTCAAGAAAAGGAGTGAGTAGATCAGGCATATAAATTAGATGTAACTAGGATGAAAATACAGGGGGAAAAAAGTTCCCATTTCTGGATAACCCAACTCTAAGTTCACTGAACATGGATTAATCAAATGGTAGAAGGATAGAAGTGAATTAGCCTAAAGATCCTAGTATATGCCCAGAAGACACATTACTGAGTTTTTAAAAGATTGGAAGTACAGGTGAACATTTTAGGTTTCCTTACATTTCATTAAAATAGAACACACAAAATCAACTAAACATGTAGAATAATATGGTATTTCTGTCTAATGACATATGGCTACTTTATAGACAGGTAATACCTAGGTAAATAGGAATCCTACAAAATAATGTTTAACCTCTAGAAAACCAAAATATTTGCTTCCAATTAATTAAACTATTTTTAAAATTGTTTTCTTTTTGGTAACTTTTTAAACACCTGCCTACAATTTTAGCAGTACCGAGTTCCTAATTGATTATTTTTAGCTAACCCTTTTCTATAGAAGCAAGCCCAATTTAGGGTAAGGAGAAAAAGTTCTAAATCTCATTTCCTCTTAACATTTTTCTCCATCAAAAACAAGTATTCAAATAAGGAATCTCATTTATCTAAACCATTTTTGGCCAATTCTGGAATTTCTTGTTATACCACCTTTGAAATGCCACAGTTGTACTCTTGAAAAACTTGTCTTCCTGGTTTTCAAATTTCTGTTTATTATTACAGTTCTTCAACAAAATGCCAGTTCTTTGTGTTGTACTGTTTCTTGAAACTCGAGAGCAGCACATTTCCCACAATTCAATTATTTGCCCTTTCATTTGCTAAATTAAAGCCATTTCAATTTTACCAAGTTTTAATTAATTGAATTATTTGGATTTTAAATTCTCAATTTCACTCCTTCAATCTAATACTGGGAAAGATCTCTGTGTTATTAATGGAAATATAGGTTAAGGTTCAAGAATACGAACACATTTTAGTCACTGACCCTCATATAACTGATTTTCTTACAGGCATAATAAGCTTGAGATATGACACTTCATGAAAAAAAAATTAAGAATTTTAATTCAATTTTGGAAATGTTTAAGATTACATACTTAGTCAAATAACTTACATAAACATGTGTTTACATATTTAATTTATTATTATTTAAAAAAATATTTTTATTGATAACAGAAAGAAAGGGAGAGGGAGAGATAGAAACATCAATGATGAGAGAGAATCACTGATCAGCTGCCTCCTGCACACCCACTGCTGGGCTCGAGCTTGCAACCCGGGAATGTGCCCTTGACTGGATCTGAATCTGGGACCCTTCAATCTGCAGGCCAATGCTTATCCACTGAGCCAAACCACCAAGACTACATATTTCTTTTTAAAGAAAGGGTTCTACTGTATTGTCCATAACAAAGAGCTTCACATAGCTTTTCCATCCTTATCAGCTTTATGTGGATACTGACAAATTTACCTCTCCCGTATGACTTTTACATAGAATTCTAGTTCTATATATTCACAACCTTTAATCAAAGCATTTCAAATGAAATTCCTGCATATACTCTTAAATTCAGTATGACAAAAATGGGACTCAGCATCTTCTCAAACTAGCTTCTCAACTGTCCACTTTCAATAATACCATGATTTCTAGTACAGAACATGTATTTTTTGACACCACCCTTTTATCCAACTCATTGTGATGTTCTATACTTTTCCTTTTAAAATATCTTTTATTCTTTCATTTCCATTCTCATTGCTACTATTCTGTCCAGGATTTCTTCACCCCTAGATTACTACAATAGTCACATGTCCAGTTTCCTTACCACTATACTTTATTTCTTAGAATCCTTCTACATATATATAATACTGCTGTATTTGATTTCCAAAAATTCCATTACTTTGTCAACTTCCACTGTTATTTCAAGATGCTGGGCTATGCTAACTTCATGCCATATCAAGACTTAAATGCTCTAATTGATTTTCCAGGCAAAAATCCCAAAAAATAATAATCTAGTTATCCAAATGCATGCAACCTTTTGTCTAAGGTTTTAAGACAAAGGTTTCAAATTTTGCATTGTATTTTGACTTAAATTCTCACCCACAAACCAGTCCTCTACTTGACAACTCAGTGTATCTTAATTTACAAGCATATAGGCCTCAAATTACAAAATGAAGACTTTTTTTTTTTGAGTCAGCAGAGACAATTTTCTAATCCCCCTGTAATTCCCAAAAGTTACTTACAGATTTGTGTTGAGGGATATTCTCAGTGGCCTTTATTGCCCTTTGCTAGAGTGGTCCGTTGTCAGGAACTCTGCTCAGAGCAGACAATGTCTACAGCTTCCAATCTCAATCCTTTCTTCATGTGCCTTAGGTACCAATGATATCAGTGTTAGTGGATGGTGTAAAAATATATGCCTAGAAAATAGGTTATAAAGTAAATCAATATATGTGGAAACTGCTTTGCCATAGAAATCATAATTTAATTGCTGGTTAAATTCCTGACTTTTGACTAAAAGTGAAATATAATTTATACCTAGATTCTGGAAAACCAGACATGTCCTGTGAATTTTACATAAAAGGTTAGGGCACATCTGGGATAAACCAAGATGGTGGCATAGGTAAACACCTAAACTGCTGGCTCGCACAATTATTTCAAAACTACAACTAAAAGACAAAATGGACATCATCCAGAACCACCGGAAGGCTGGCTGAGTGGAAATTCTACAACTAGAAGGAAAGAGAAAAGCACACTGAGACTCAGAGGAGCTGCAGGAGGCAGAGGTACTGAGACACACACACGGAGAGGACTGGCAACTGAGTGTGCGGCTGACTTTCTCAAGCAGGAGGGAGACAAAAGCTCCAGTTCTGGGCAAGACTCATTCGAGGAGAAACTGGACTGTCTGGCAGTGGGTGGAACTCAAAAGTAGATTTCTCTCAGAGATGCTGACAGTGATTACCACAGGACACTGAGACACAGGGGCCTGTTAGGATAAGGCTGACAGGAAACCAATGCTGTCTGTTCGACTCTGCCCCATTCAAGCTGAGCACAGAGGCTTTTGCAAGTCCTGTCTCATAAGGGTGTCTCCAGCACAGAAGTTCTCCAAGTGTAGACACAGCTGATCCTCACAGCCAATTAGTCTGGAGGTCCGTTCCTCCCAGTGATACCAACAACAGGCAAGGCTTAACTACCACAAGACTGTACACACAGCCCACAAAGGGATGCACCAAAAGTGTCCACCTCAGGTAACTGGGAAGGCGGAGCCACTGGGCCCTATAGAACACCTATTACACAAAGCCACTCTATCCACTCAGGGAAGCAGCCAAAATGCAGAGACAAAGAAACAGGTCAAAAATGAAAGAAATGGTGGAAAGCAAAGGACTAGATATAGTTCAAAACCACAGTTATAAGGTTTTTCAATAATTTCCTAGAAAAAATGGATAAATTTAGTGAGACCCTAAAGGATAAGAAAAGGACAAATTAGAAATTAAGCATACACTGACTGAAGAGATCTAACAGCAAACTAGAGGATGGCAAGAATCAAGTCAAAGGTGTGAAATACAACATAAGCAAGAAACACTCAACCAGAAAAGCAAAACACAAAAAGAATAAAAAAATACGAATATAGTGTGAGGAGCCTCTGGGACAATTTCAAGCATAACATCAGAGTATGGGGTTGCCAGAAGAGAGAGAGCAAGATACTGAAAACCTATTTGAAAAAATAATGACTGAAAACTTCCCCAACCTGATGAAAGATATAGATTTACAAGTCCAGGAAGCACACAGAAACCCAAACAAAAGGAATCCAAAGAACACCACAGCAAGACACATCATAATTAAAATTCCAAGAGCACAAGACAGAGAGAATATTAAAAGCAGCAAGAGAAAAACAGTCACCTACAAGGGAGCACCCATATGACTGTTAGCAGATTTCTCAACAGAAACTATGCAGGCCAGAAGGGAGTGGCAAGAAATATTTAAAGTGATGAATAGCAAGAATCTACAACCAAGATTACTCTACCCAGCAAAGTTCTTATTCAGAAATGAAGGGCAGGAGAATCCAAGATGGCGGCATAGGTAAACACCTACACTGCTGCCTTGCACAACAATTTCAAAACTACAACTAAAAGACAGAACGGACATCATCCAGAACCACAGGAAAGCTGGCCAAGTGTAAGTTCTACAGCTAGAAGGAAAGAGAGGGGCTCATGGAGACCCAGAGGAGCTGCAAAAAGCTGAGGTACGGAGACGCGCGCGCTGAGAGCGCGGGTGCCGGAGTACCTGCCTGGCTTTCTCTGGCAGGAGGGAAACGGAGACTCCCAACGGCATTGAACCCCTTATCTTATGACACTAAACCCCAGATCCAGCCGAAACTCATACGGGGGGAGTTTGTACTGGGAAAAGGGAGAGGTGCACAGAAATTTAGGGGAGTCGCAAAAGATCAGAGGTCTGGTGTCACATGGCACTGTGCGGAGGACAGATTGCTGATTGTGCCACTGGCTTTCGTGAGTGGGCAGGAGACAGACCCTCCCCAACTGTGCCACTTCTGACTCCACTAAGCCCCTGTTTCGGAAGAAACCCTGGGGACCTAGACTCGTGTGGTCCTGGTGTGCAGGGGAGCCAGAAAGGCAGCGGTCTAGAGGTCTAGAAGCACTGTGGACACGAGCGCACAAGGACTGCTCCAGCGATTACCCAGTCACGTGAGACTTAGGGGCCTTGGAGGGCAGGGCCGACTGGAAGGCAAGGCGGTCCCTTAAGCCCTGAGACTCCACCCATCCCAAGCTCAACAGAGGCTTCTTCGGTTTTGCAAGTCTGGTATCATAAGGCTGAATTCAACAAAGAAGTTTCCCTGGCATAGTGAAAATGCCGAGACAAGGGAAGGGATCACAAACAAAAGAAATTGAGGAAAAAAAATGACTGGATATAGAGTTCAAAACCACGCTTATAAGGTTTTTCAAGAATATGCTAGAAAAGATGGATAAACTTATGAAGTCCCAAGAGGAGATGCAAAAGGACCAACTAGAGATGATGGATAAATTTAGCGAGTCCCAAGAGGAGATGAAAAGGGACCAACTAGAGACACTAACTGAAATAAAAAAATATTATACAGAGTCCTAACAGCAGACTAGAGGAAGGCAAGAATCAAGTCAAAAATTTGAAATATAAAGAAGCAGAAAACACTCAAATGGAAAAGCAAGAAGAGAAAAGAATCCAAAAATGTGAAGATAATGTAAGGAGCCTCTGGAACAGCTTCAAGCGTACCAACATCAGAATTGTGGGGGTGCCAGGAGAGAGAGCAAGATACTGAAAACCTATTTCAAGAAATAATGACTGAAAACTTCCCACATCTGGTAAAAGAAATAGACTTACAAGTCCAGGAAGCACACAGAACCCCATAAAAAAGAATCCAAAGAGGACCACATCAAGACACATCATAATTAAAATACCAAGAGAAAAAGACAAAGAGAGAATATTAAAAGCAAGAGAAAAACAGTTCATTATCTACAAGGGAGCACCCATACGACTGTCAGCTGATTTCTCAACAGAAATGATGCAGGCCAGATGGGAGTGGCAAGAAATATTCAACGTGATGAATAGCAAGAACCTACAACCAAGAATAATCTATCCAGCAAAGCTATCATTCAGAATTGAAGGGCAGATAAAGAGCTTCACAGAGAAGAAAAAGCTAAAGGAGTTCATCAACTCCAAACCAGTATTATATGAAATGCTGAAAGGTACTCTTTTAGAAGAGGAAGAAGAAAAAGGTAAAAGCCAAAAAATTATGAACAACAAATACATATCTATCAACAAGTGAATCTAAAACTTAAGTGAATTAAAAATTTGATTAACAGAATAAACTGGTGCATATAATAGAATCAGGAGCACAGAAAGGGAGTGGATTGATCATTCTCAGGGGGAAAGGGGTGAGGGGTGTACAGGGAGAGACTGGACAAAAATCATACACCTATGGATGAGATCAATGGGAGGGAGGTAAGGGGAGAGGAAAGGGTAGGAGCTGGATGGAGGGGTGTTATGGAGGGGAAAAAAGAGAAACAAATGTAATAATCTGAATAATGAAGTTTTAATTTAAAAAAAAAGAAAAAGAAATGAAGGGCAGATAAAGAGCTTCACAGATAAGAAAAACCTAAAGGAGTTCATGACAATCAAACCAGTATGATATTAAATGCTGAAAAGTATTCTTTAAGAAGAGGATGAAGAAGAAAAAGGTAAAGATAAAAATTATGAACAACAAATACATATCTATCAACAAGTGAATCTAAAAATCAAATGAATAAAAAAAATCTGATGAACAGAATAAACTGGTGCATATAATAGAATCTGGGACATAGAAAGGAAATGGACTGACATTTCTCCGGGGGAAAGGGGTGTGGGGAGTGCGGGAAGAGACTGGACAAAAATTGTACACATATGGATGAGGACAGTAGGGGTGAGGGTAATGGCAGATGGTGGGGTGGGAACCAGGTGGAGGAAAGCTATGGGGGAAAAAGAGGAAGAAGTGTAATAATCTGAACAATAAAGGTTTATTACATTAAAAAAAAAAGCTTAGGGCACCTAATTTTCTTCTTTTTTATCATATTATAATAACAATGAAAGCAATTGCTACATATTTGATCCACAATTTTCTTTCCTTAGATTTCTTAAACCTTTTTTGGGGGTGTGATTTAGTCTCTAATAAAATTATCTGAAGTTTCTTTTCTTCTTTTTTTTGGAGAAACACATTTATTTGGTTCTTAAATCAACAAATGTATCTGAAATGACATCTTTTTTTATATATATAAATCTTTATTGTTCAGATTATTACAATTGTTCCTCTTTTTTCTCCCCATAGCTCCCCTCCACCTGGCTCCCACCCCTCCCTCTGCCCTTACCTACCCCCCTTTGTCCTCATCCATAGGTGTATGATTTTTTGTGCAGTCTCTCCCTGCACCCACTCACCATTTTCCCCTGAGAATTGTCAGTCCACTCCTTTTCTATGCCCCTGATTCTATTATATTCACCAATTTATTCTGTTCCCCAAATTTTTAGATTTACTTGTTGATAGATAGGTATTTGTTGTTCATAATTTTTATCTTTTCCTTTTTCTTCTTATCCTTCTTAAAGAGTACCTTTCAACATTTCATACAATACTGGTTTGGTGTTGATGAACTCCTTTAGCTTTTTCTTATCTGTGAAATTCTTTATTGGCCCTTCAATTCTGAATAGCTTTTCTGGATAGATTATTCTTGGTTGTAGGTTCTTGCTATTCATCACGTTGAATATTTCTTGCCACTCCCTTCTACCCTGTATAGTTTCTGTTGAGAAATCAGCTGGCAATCGTATGGGTGCTCCCTTGTAGGTAATTAACTTTTTCTCTTGCTGCTTTTAATATTGTCTTTTGCTCTTGGCATTTTAATTATGATGTGTCTTGGTGTGGTCCTCTTTGGATTCCTTTTATTTGGGATTCTGTGTGCTTCCTGGACTTGTAAGTCTATTTCTTTCACCAGGTGGGGGAAGTTTTTAGTAATTATTTCTTCAAATAGGTTTTCAGTATCTTGCTCTCTCTCTTCTTCTGGCACACCCAGAATTCTGATGTTGGTACACTTGAAGCTGTCCCAGAGGCTCCTTACATTATCTTCACATTTTTATATTCTTTTTTCTTTTTGTTTTCCCAGTTAAATGTTTTCTGCTTCTTTGTATTTCAAATCTTTGACTTGATTCTTGCATTCCTCTAGTCTCTTGTTAGATCTCTTATAATATTTATTTCAGTCAATGTATGTTTAATTTCTAATTGGTCCTTTTTCATCTCCTCTTGGGTCTTGCTAAATTTATCCTTTTTTTCTAGGAAATTCTTGAAAAACCTTATAACTGTGGTTTTGAACTCTATATTCAGTCGTTTTTCCCCCTCCATTTCTTTTGCTTGTGATCTGTTCCTTTGTCTCCGCATTTTCATTGCTTCCCTTTGTTGATAGAGTAGCTTTGTGTGCTAGGTGTCTTATATGGCCCAGGAGCTCTACCTCCCCAGTTACCTGAAGTGGACTCTCTTAGTACACCCCTTTCTGGACTGTGTGTATAGCCTTGTTGTAGTTAAGTCTTGATTGTTGTTGGTATCACTTGGGGGACTTGACCCCCAAGCCAATTGGTTTTGAGAATCAGCTGTGTCAACACCACGAGAACTGTGCTGGACTCCGCCTTAAGACTTGTAAGACTGCAAAAGCCTCTGTGCTAGTCTTGGATGGGTTGGAGTCTCATGGTGGGGCAGACCTTGGCTTCCCATCAGCCTCTGGTCTCAGTGTTCCTTAGTAATTGCTGCAACCATCTCTGTATGCAGGCGTGTGCGCCTCCAGATCTCTGCCTTTCCAGCTCCCCTGAGTTTTCATGCAGTCTGGGTCCCCCAGGTCTTGCCTGAAACTGGGTTCAGTGCAGTCCGACCTGGATTTCAGTGCAGTTGGGAGCTTCTGTCTTTCTCCTGCTAGAGAAAGCCAGCGGCACAATCAGCAATCAGTCCTCCTTGTGTGCACCTCCAGACCTTTGCCTTTTGTGGCTGCTCTAAGTTTCTCTGCACTCCTCCCTTTTCACGACAGTCCAGACTCCCCCTTATGAGTCTCTCCCGGAACTGGGATTCAGTGCAGTCGGGAGTTTTTGTCTCCCTCGCACTAGAGGAAGTCAGCCAGGCCCTCTGCCCTGTCCTCTCCTCATGCGTATCTCTGTACCTCAGCTTTTTGCAGCTCCTTTGAGTCTCCTTGAGCCTCTCTTTCCATCTAGTTGTAGAATTTCCACTCAGCCATACTTCCTGTGGTTCTGGATGATGTTCCTTCTGTCTTTTAGTTATAGTTTTGAAATTGTTGTGCAAGGCAGCAGTTTAGGTGTTTACCTATGCCGCCTTCTTGGTTTCTCCGAAGTTTCTAATAAAAGCTATTCCACTCAATAAAATAGCTCCAGTAAGAAGTCAGAAGCATACTGTTTTCTTTAGAGACTCACTTTAAAGTACTGCAACTGAGCCTGGCCAGTGTGGCTCATTGGTTGAGCATTGACCTATGAACCAAGAGTTCATATACCCTACTCAGGGTTTATGCCATGTTTGTGGGCTCTATCCCCAGTAAGGGACCTGCAGATGGATGATTCTCTGTCATTCTATCTCTCTCTCTTCTTGTCCCCTCTGAATTAAAAAAAAATGTATTTATGTTAAAAAGAACTCAATACATGTTTTCTTTTTTAAATTATGGTAATGTTATTTCTTTAAAAGTATTTTTTAATGTAAGGTCTTTTCTTTCTACTATAGTTAATCTCCTCAGACACACAAATAAAGGCCATTCAGAAAGCTTTAGGTGATGTTAGATTACTAACAGCCCTCAAAAAGAAATATTGAAATTTCACCAGTCTTCCGACTATTTATACCAACCATAGTTTTCTAACATTACCATTTTTTAAAAGGACACTCTAATGTAGCTAAAACTTGAGTTATGATCGTAAATGCGTAGTATAGAATGAGAAGAACCTCGATACGTGGTATAAAGCAGAGAACTCCTAAATTACCAGAAAATAAACATTACATTTTCAGTGGTTCTCAACCTTTTTAATGCTGTGACCTTTTAATATAGTTCCTCATGTTGTGGTGACCCCCAATCTTAAAATTATTTTCGTTGCTACTTCTTAACTGTAATTTTGCTACTGTTAAGTAAATATCTGTTTTCCGATGGTCTTAGGTGACCTTGCTAGCAGTTTTCAACCTGTTGGTTGCGACCCACAAGTTGAGAACCGTTGCTGTAGAGCCTAAGACCATCAGAAAACACAGATATTTACATTATGATTCATAACAGTAGCAAAATTACAGTTATGAAGTAGGAACGAAAATAATTTTAAGATTGGGGGTCACCACAACATGAGGAACTGTATTAAAAGATCACAGCATTAAAAAAGGTTGAGAACCACTAATAGCTGGTACTCTTTTCAGAATATATTAATTTTATCATAAAACCATTTCTACTGATTTCCAGCACTCAACTGCAATTTATCAAACAACTGCTATGTTAGGCTGGCAAAGTACATAATAAAAAACGATAGTCCCTGCTTATAAGACAGGATATATTCATTGTTCTAAGTTAGGTATAGAAGCACAAAAGAAAAATAGTATTTGTGGCTGAAGAGGAAAATGAACTAGGAAAATTCATGCAGGGAGTAGATAACCTAAGATTTAAACAGTTGAAGATAAGGCAAAGGACATTGTAGGACTAGATAACTTGAGCTAAGACTTAGCAAATTAGAATAGTTTGGAAAAGGGATGTTTCTATTTAACTTAAAAAATACTTTGGTATTAATTCACAATCATTCCCGTAGTGGTAAAGATCAATGTTAGTAAAGCAAAAAATATCCTGATAGAACTTTTCTCTACAACTTTTTCAATATTTCTCACTTGATTTGCTTAAAAGGCATAGATCCTCTAATGTTCAGGATAATTGTCTAATTTAAGCCTAGAATTCCAATATATATATATATTTAAATCCTTACCTGAGGATATGGTGTTTTGTTTTCTTTTTCCATTGATTCTAGAGAGGAGAGAGGGAGAGAGCAAGAGGAGAGAGAGGAACAGAAGGAAAGAAAGAGGGAGGAAGACAAGAGGGAGTGGGGGAGAGGGAAGAAGAGGGAAGGGGGAGGGGAAAAGAGATAAGGAGAGGGAAGGGAGGGGGAGAGAGAGAGGGAGAGGGAAAGAGAAACACTGATGTCAGAGAAACATCATTCAATTGCCTCGGGTACACTTCCCAACTAGGGATCAAATCCCAGACTCATTAGTGCACAAGAGGATGCTCTAACCAACTGAGCCATACTAGTGGGTCTGTAATCCATTCTTTAAGTCCAGCTCATCTTCCATCTTCTTTAAGTCTTCTCTAATGAGTCTAAATCTTCATTTCCTTGAGCTTCTGCTGCACTTCAAGTCAGCAAGACAGACTTTATAGTCCACTATTCTCTAGTTGTTTGTTGTACATAAGTATAACATTCCATCTATGCTAAAAGTTCTTTGCCAACAGACAATTTTTTTTAGACTATAGTGAAATACTGGACATAGAATAGGTCCTTAATAATAAAAGATTATCTCACTTAAAAATGCAAACAAAATTTTTTAAGGCATTTAAAGTATTTTATTATTATTTTTGATGAGGTAAAATTATTATACTCACTCTCATTTATAGAATTTTAAACCTCAAATTGTCACCACTTCATATTCTTACATTATTCAAAAATAGATTTGCAGGAATATAACTGACCTACTCTACCACATGTATGTAACATAACCTAAAATTTTTTCTATGATGGCAAAGTTAAACATACACTTTCCAGAGGTTCCCACATAAATCTAAAAGATTTTATTTTCCATTTGCTTTTATGAGTACTATGTCAGTGTACAGAATCACTTGCAAAATAAATATACAGGGTGGACAAAAGTAGGTTTGCAGTTGTGACTATGAAGTTTATTCTTGTACATTATTTATTAA
The DNA here is from genome assembly GCA_011751065.1 of Lasiurus cinereus. NCBI lineage: Eukaryota > Metazoa > Chordata > Mammalia > Chiroptera > Vespertilionidae > Lasiurus > Lasiurus cinereus. The sequence goes on along the minus strand of JAAGEH010000012.1, from coordinate 15,543,602 downwards.
TTATTTTCCATACAAACAACTGTAAAACTGCTTTTGCCTCACCCTATATTGAAGGCCAACAACTCAGTTCTAGGATTATAAAATTTGGGACAAGACAACCAAATTTAACTTACTTAAAACTGAAGCATGGAGGGAGAAACCAAGATGGTGACTGCCTAAACTGGTGCCTCGCAAAACAATTTCAAAACTACAACTAAAAGACAGAACAGCCATCATCCAGAACCACAGGAAAGTTGGCTGAGTGAAAATTCTATAACTAGAAGGAAAAAGAGGGGCTCATGGAGACTCAGAAGAGCTACAAAAAGCTGAGGTACAGAGATACACATGTGGAGAGAGCGGGCAGCATAGTGCCTCGCTGGCTTCCTCTGGTGGGAGAGAGCCAGAGACTCCCGACTGCACTGAACCCCAGTTCCAGGCAAGTGTCATATGGGGGGAGTCTGGACTGTAGTGAAAAGGAAGGAGTAGAAATTTAGGGGAGCCGCAAAAGGGCAGAGGTCTGGGGGCGCGCACACCACTGCATGCAGAGAGGATGGACTGCTGGCTTTCTCTAGCGGGCGGGAGACAGAACCTTCCAACTGTGCTGAACTCCACTTCCGACTGCATTGAACTCCAATTTTGGGTGAGACCCTGGGGACCCAGACTCATACAGGTCCCTGGAGTGCATGGGAACTGGAAAGACAGAGGTCTAGAGGCACGTGTGTGCACACAGAGAGAGCTGCAGTGATTACCCAGAGACACTAGAGACCCAGGGGCCACGTAGGGCACGGCTGACTGGAAGCCAAGGCTGTCAGCTCAGCCCTGAGACTCCACCCTATCCGGCCTCAAAGGAGACTTTTGCAGTTTTGCAAGTCTTATATCATAAGGCTAACTCCACCACAGAAGTTCTCCTGGCATAGTGAAAATGCGGAAACAAAGGAACAGATCACAAACAAAAGAAATGGAGGACAACAAATGACTAGATATAGAGTTCAATACCATGGTTATAAGGTTTTTCAAGAATTTTCTTGAAAAGATGAATAAATTTAGCAAGACTCAAGAGATGAAAAAGGACCAACTAGAAATTAAACATAGACTTACTGAAATAAAAAATATTATATAGAGACCTAACAGCAGACTAGAGGAAGGCAAGAATCAAGTCAAAGATTTGAAATACAAAGCAGGAAACACTCCAGTGGAAAAGCAAAGAGAAAAAAAATCCAAAAATGTGAAGATAGTGTAAGGAGCCTCTGGGACAACTTAAAGCGTACCAACATCAGGATTATGGGGGTTCCAGAAGAAGAGAGAGAGCAAGATACTCAAAACTTATTTGAAGAAATAATGACTGAAAACTTCCCCTACCTGGTGAAAGAAATAGACTAACAAGTCCAGGAAGCACACAGAACCCCAAATAAAAGGAATCCAAGGAGGACCACAACCAAGATACATCATAATTAAAATAGCAAGAGCAAAAGACAAAGAGAGAATATTGAAAGCAGCAAGAGAAAAACAGTTAATTACCTACAAGGGAGCACCCATACGATTGTCAGCTGATTTCTCAACAGAAACTATGCAGGCCAGAAGGGAGTGGCAAGAAATATTCAAAGTGATGAATAGCAAGAACCTACAATAAAAAATACTCTACCCAGCAAAGCTATTATTCAGAATTGAAGGGCAGATAAAGAGCTTCACAGAGAAGAAAAAGCTAAAGGAGTTCATCAATACCAAACCAGTATTTATGAAATGCTGAAAGGTACTCTTAAAGAGGAGGAAGAAGAAAAAGGTAAAGACAAAAATTATGAACAACAAATACCTATCTATCAACAAGTGGATCAAAAAATTAAGTAAATTTAAAATCTGATGAACAGATAAACTGGTGAATATAATAGAATCAGGAGTATAGAAAGGGAGTGGACTGATAATTCTCAGGGGGAAAGGGGTGAGGGGTGTACAGGGAGAGACTGGACAAAAATCATACACCTATGGATGAGGTCCATGGGAGGGAGGTAAGGGCAGAGGGAGGGGTGGGAGCTGGGTGGAGAGATGCTATGGAGGGGAAAAAAGAGAAACAAATGTAATAATCTGAATAATAAATATTTAATTAAAAAAAGAGGTAATATGCAAAAAAAAAGATACAGTCTCTGAACTCAAACCTATTAGGCTTATAGCCTAATAGTACAAAAAATAAGGAAGAAAGTAATCACAATATGAAGTATCATAAGTAATAATAAAGCTATTATAAGGATGCTAATACAGAAAAGGGAGTTAATTTTCTAGATGTGTATATGGAGGGGGTGGGAGGAGGTTGTCCTTCTGAGTAATACCTAAGAATGTTTCTGAAGATTATATTGCCTGGAACTGCTCTATGAGACAGAATAAAATTAATGAGCATTAAGCCTTACTAGAAGTCCAATTGACAGGAAATGTTTTTAAAGTGTATCTGATAGTTTAGAGATAGGTAATCTCCAAAATGTTTATAATTTAGATGTATTAGTTTGTCTGCAATCTTTTGGTTACAAAAGATCCATTTTCTCTTAGATTTTGATGAGCTTCCAAAGAGACAGTGTGCTTGAGATGACAACATCTGATGCTATAAATGCCTTAAAAATAATACAACCAAGTACAACCTATAGATTATATAGGCTTACTATTGATAGTTGGGCAGGGGACAGTTTTCTCAGGGGATGATTATTACATTAAGAGCTGAATGAATTCACATATCAGCATGTATATCTATGGGGCACACATACATACAGGAGGACACAGACACAAACACTCATATCCATTGTTACTGAAACACACTTCTAAAAGCATGCCTTCTTGTAGAGGACAGTAGTACCATTCTAGAATATTTGAGGAAATAATTTGCGCTTGGTATAGTACTACCAAATATAAACCTATATGTAAGACATTCTTTGGAAGGTATCACTAGCATTTTGTATTTTATGGCTTAATATGTTAATTTTGTCTCCTGTATCTTGTTGGCTATAAGATAGAGGATGTAGACATAAGAGCATGAGCTCTGCAATCAAACCACCTGGGCCTGAATCCTAACTCGACTTATTAGTTGACATTAAGCATACTATTTCCCCTTGATGCAGTTTCCTTATCTATTACATGAAGATAATTATTTACATCCCTCATAAGATAGTTATGAGAATTAAATGGGTTATTAAAATTTCTGGCAAAGGATTATACAATCATTTATAGCAGCACCCAACACCTAAGTAGTTTCTATATGCACTTTAAAAAAAAATCAACGACCCTATGGTGTAGGTATTAAGTTGTTTTGATTGATTTGGGTAATTTTCACTAAACTTAGCACTTAAAATAAACAATAACAACTTATTGGCCTATTTCCCAGAGAGGCACATAAATATTATGAAAAGTACTTGAACTGTAAAAACTAAGAAGCCTGCATTAAAAGGTTTTCATAAAAATTATATTTTTGGCCAAGCCATAGCATTGTCTAATCAAGTCTCAATAATGATCTGGATTCATGACTGGTAATGATATATAGAATGATTACTTACTGCCTATCTGATGCCATAATCAACTAGAAGCAGTGCCAATTTCAGAGTGAGATTGATGTTCTGGGGAATACCCCACTTAATAATTAGCTGAGCACCTAGTATGTGCCTAGTAAGATGAGAAAAGCTCCAATTGAAACTGAATTCCCTTATATTTAACTAAAGGAAGAAAATTCAAAGAGAGGTATTACTCAAGCTATGACTTTTCAGTTTTAATATCCAAACACCCTAGAACAGTGGTCAGCAAACTCATTAGTCAACAGAACCAAATATCAACAGTACAACGATTGAAATTTCTTAAAAGAGCCAAATTTTTTAAACTTAAACTTCTTCTAACACCACTTCTTCAAAATAGACTCGCCTAGGCCATGGTATTTTGTGGAAGAGCCACACTCAAGGGGCTAAAGAGCCGCATGTGGCTTGCAAGCCGCGGTTTGCCGACCACTGCCATAGAATATAAACATCAAAGAATGTTCATTGACACTATAACCTGTCTCCTCAAATCAGAACAGTATAGTTAAAAATTTTCTGTAGAATCAATTCCTTCCTATTTATTCAAATTATTCACTTATTCTTCTTGGTAGTCTTAAGAGGAAAATGAAAACTTAATGATTAGTTCTATACTGGATTTGTCCAAAAGCCTTTAAAAGGTAATCCTCCTGGGCCCTGTCTGGATTAACTCAGTTGGTTAGAGCATTGTCCCAATATACAGGGTTGTGGGTTTGATCCCCAGTCAGGGCATATAGAAGAATCAAACAATGAATGCCTAAATATGTGGAACAAATTGGTTTTTCTAAAATAAAAGTAACCCTTCTTGAACACAAATGACAACTTATAAAAGCCTTTAATATTTAAAAAAATGTTCCAACTCTAGTGCTTAATGAAAATGTTAATATTTTCATTATTTCATAGTTTCCAGACAAGTGGCACATGCTCCTGGAGTTTTTTAAGAATATCTTTTGTAGATACTGTCAGTTCTGTTAAAACAATGGTTATTTTCACTAAATACTGTCCTAAAACAAAACAAAATATCCAGGAAGTTTCCTATAATTTCCTTTAGTAAAAAATTGTCCTTTGGCCCATCCGGGTGTGGCTCAGTGGTTGAGCACCCACCTATAATTCAGGAGGTTAGGGTTCAAATTTCAGTCAGGTTACATGCCTGGGTTGCGGGTTTGATCCCCAATAGAGGGCTTGCAGGAGGCAACCAACTGATGATACTCTCTCATCACTGGTGTTGCTCACTCTCTCTCTCCCCCTTCCTGGGGAAAAAATTGTCCTTTGTTAGCACATATTTTAAAGGCAAGGATTTGTTCAGCTTATGTATTTTTACTTCAAATGTCTTTAAATCTTACCTATTTAGTTACTTTCAAAGTTCCTGGTATATCATCAGTCTAATGCATATATCCAGTTGGTATAAAATACTGAAACTTGATCTACTATTCTGTCATCCAGTACAGTACAGATTAAAGAAGTCTCAAAATTATGTCTTTTCTTTTTCAATCACTCAATATATTTGAACACCTCATATTTTTTCAATTCCCCTCTTAGTTCACATCCATAATCTACATGTGGGCCTAATATAAACCATATACACCAAGACTTCCAATGAACATGCATTTATTAGCATATAGCAATCTAATAAAATACGCAAATTAACCATCACTCCGTCGCACCCTAAGCCACACCCACAAGCCAATCAGGAGTGAGTATGCAAATTCCAACCAAGATGGCTGTGGCCACGAAGAGAGCAGGAGGAAGCTTGGGTTCTCTTGGCGATGGAAGAAATCAAGCTTTCTGCAAACCCTGGCGAACCCAGGCCTCCACTCAAGGCTATTAATTTTCAATTAGAAAAGATAAATAAATACTAACAAAAATGGCAGCAGCCACTAAGCAGGCTTGGTTCTGCTCCAGGTTAAAGTTTCAATTATAGAAGATAAATAAATCCCAGATACCATGGCCTTTGCTTGGGTCACTGGGGGCATGGCCAGCCTGCAAACCACCACAGGTCCCTCTCTCAGGCTATCCCACACCTCAAGGGAACCCCCACCCTTATCCAGGACACCCTTCAAGGTAAATCAATCCCCACCCATGCACTAGGCCTCTATCCTATCTAATAAGAGTAATATGCAGACTGACTATCACTCCAACACAGAAGATGGCTGCCCCCATGTGGTCAAAGATCCTGCCTCATGTGGACACAAGATGGCCACCACAAGATGGCCATCAGGGGAGGGCAGTTAGGGGCAATAAGCCTGCAAGGGAGGGCAGTTAGGGATGACCAGGCTGGCAGAGGGAAAATTGGGGGTGACCGGCATGCAGAGAAGGGCAGTTGGGAGAGGGGGAACCCAGGCCTGCAGGGGAGAGCAGTTGGGGCGGGCATGCCTGCAGAGGGCAGTTAGGGGTGACCAGGCCTGCAGGGGAGACAGTTAAGGATGAACAGGCCTGCAGGGGAGGGCATTTAGAGGCTATCAGGCAGGCAGGGGAACAGTTATGCATCAATCAGGCTGGCAGGGGAGTCTTTAGGGGGTGATCAGGCTGGCAAGCAGAAGTGGTTAGGGACAATCAGGAAGGCAGGCAGGCAAGCAGTTGGGAGCCAGCTGTCCTGGATTGTGAGAGGGATGTCCGACTGCCTGTTTAGGCCCGATTCTGGTGGGATCGGCCCTAAACGGGCAGTCAGACATCCCTTGAGGGGTCCCAGATTGGAGAGGGTGCAGGCTGGGCTGAGGGACCACCTTCTCCCCACCCCCCATCCACAAATTTTGTGCACCTGGCCTCTAGTAAGTTAATAAATGAATTTCAATGCTAATTTTTAAACCTGTTGAACTTTTACCTAAACCCCAAATTAAATTATCTAGTTTGGCTATCCAGAAACCAAGACCATCTGGTATTGTTTAAAATAAGATTATAGTGAAGGAGGTCTTTTTTCTTCTTTTAGGAACTTATTTTCTTAATATATACCCTACATAATAAAAGCCTAATATGCAAATTGACCGAATGGCAGAATGACTGGTTGCTATGATGAGCAGTGACCACCAGGGGGAAGATGATCAATGCAGCTGTCCCCAGTCAGCAGGCCCTATACCAGTCAAAGTAGGTGCAAGCAGGGGTCTCCCCAATCACCCTGCCGGTCACCTCATAGAGGGAGGCAACCAGCAGTTGGTGGCGGGGGTGGGGCCGGCAAGCAGGTGGCACCAGGTCGACCAATGCAGATGCCAGTGACCCCCAACCCCAATTACCCCACAGATTGACCCTGATTGCTGGCCAGGCCTAGGGACCCTACCCATGCATAAAAATCATGCACCAGGACTCTAGCATAAAATCACAAATTCTTCCTGAAGTTTTGGACATGAACTCAGATATCTAAGAATCACCTATTCAAAATGGTACAATAACTGTTATGGACTTATTTGGTTCATAATCCCGATTTGGGTATTTTCCTATTTTTTCCAAAAGATGCAATACTCATTAAAATGCTGACAAAAATGGCATAGCAAGGCCTGACTTGAAATCTGTATCATAGGCCTGTTTTGGTGACAAACACCACTCTCCTCAGATTTTTAGATCCCCAAATAATATAGTTCCTTTATCCTATTAGCCAAGTTTTCATATTCTAAAAATAAGCTTTTATTGATTTTAGGGAGAATAGAAACATCAATGAGACATTTATTGGCTGCCTCCTGCACACCTCCCACAATGGAGGGAATTGGACAAAGTCCACAATGAGGGAATTGGGCTTGGACCTGTTGGTTCATGGGTTGACACCCAACCCATGAACCACACTGGCCAGACCAAGTTTTCAGATTCTAAACCTGCCTTTCCAAACTAAACTCCTAGTTCTTGAGTTTTAAATTATAAAATATTAGCACATGAGAAAAATGGGTTAGATATATCATTTTTGCATATATTCTAAGTGGGGCACTGTAACCAAAGGTCATACACTCTGAATTCATGTGTATTGGTTACATTTTTTAAATCATAGCCACATGTTCAAACTAAAATGTCCTTAACTATTCTTAAAGGTATTTGATTATCAAATGTAAATTCCACCCTTTCCAAACAGCTCAGCTTTTTGTTAAATTTGATATGATTGGGGTACAAAAGAAACAAACTCATATTGATCTTAGATTTCTCTTTGAGCAAATATTGAGTCAGTATTTTTCTTACTCTATTTTAAAAAATATATATTTTATTGACTTTTTACAGAGAGGAAAGGAGAGACATAGAGTTAGAAACATCAACAAGAGAGAAACACCCATCAGCTGCCTCCTGCACACCTCCTACTGGGGATGTGCCCGCAACCCAGGTACATTCCCTTGAAAGGAATGGAACCTGGGACTTTTCAGTCTGCAGACTGACTCTATCCACTGAGCCAAACGGGTTAGGGCTCTTACTCTTCTGTTTAGAAAACCTTCAATGACTTCCCACTATGCATCAGAATGCTTCTCACACTATGGGAAGGTACCTGTGGGGATGATAAGCAAGTGTGGCAGAAGAAGCCGCAGGATAAAACATCTCATATGCTCAAGTTTACTAAAACATCTTGAGCAATTTTATGTATTTATATATTATGGAACAAATTCTACAATTCATGGTATTTTTCAGGTATATTTTAGAAAAATGTAAAGAACAGTTTTCAGGTCCAGAGCATATCTTGAGAAGGTGATGCTCCCTTTACTGTCTTATGAATCAAGTTCAGAAAAAAAAATTGCTAATACAACTATATAACTAGAGGGGAATAAAGCCAAATAGTAGTATTGGTCATTAGGGGTAAAACTGTAATTTTTAAATAAAATTTTTTGCTCTTTCTGACATTTCTATATGTTCATTACCTGTATGCTAGAAAAAATTGAAACTTTTTAAACATAAAAAATACTTTTTAGACTTGAAAGTCAGGTTTGTTGTTTTTTTTTTGCTATTAAATACACTGTAAGTCAGATTTTCCTTTAGTTTGTTAATACAGTTTCAAAATTAAAATAGATTTATATACTCCATTTCTTATACTTACCTTTTGAGTTCTGAAAAAGTGGGAAAATGACAGAAAAACCTCTCAACAAATTCAAGAATTATTTTTGTTGTTTCTGTTAACCCTCACCCATGGATATTTTTCCATTGATTTTTAGAGTGGGAGGAGGACAGACACAGAGAGAGAAACATTGATGTGAGAGAGACACATGGATTGGTTGCCAGAGCTTGAAACTAAGGTACATGCCCTTGACTAAAACTAAGCCTGGAACCCTTAAGTCTATAGGCTAAAGCTCTATCCACTGAGTCAAGCCAGCAAGGGCTTCAAGAATTTCTTTCTAACACTCCTTTGACAACAGAGTAGATTGCTCCCCTGAAGCTTATTTTAAAATTAGAGGCCCTATGCATGAAAATTTGTGCATGAATGGGCCTTCCTTCTCCTGGCTACCAGCACCGCCTTTGTTCTGGCCAGAGATGCCTTTCAGCTTGCTGCCCAGAGGCCTGGAGCGGCTAGAGCCGTGTGGAATGCCTGCGTAGTCGCCATGGCAACGCTAGATGTCTATGTATGCAAATCAACCCACCATATCTGTTGGCTTAATTTGCATACTCATTCCTGATTGGCTGGTGGGTGTCACAATAAGAGTAACATCTAATTGTACAAAAGTACAATTAGATGTTACTCTTTTATTATGTAGATGATCTTATCAAAATGGCTTAATTTTTGAAATTATCTATTCAAGTTCTTCCCATGATAGTATCCTTCATTATCACTTGTACAGTTCCCAAACCCAGTGGGATTTCTATTATAGATTTCCATGGTGGTAAGACTGCTTCAAATAATATTTTTCAAGGATTTCTCATTCTGCATAGCTGGCCTGGCTCAGCAGTTGAGTGTTGACCTATGAGCCAGCAGGTCACAATTCAATTCCTGGTCAGGGCAGATGGTAGGGTTGGGGGTTTGATCCCCAGTTTGGGGTGTGCAGGAGGCAGTTGATCAAAGACTCAGTTTCATCATTGATGTTTCTATCTCTCTCTCCTTCTCTGAAATCAAATAACAAACTTTCCCCCATTCACAATCATACATTATTTATGGCACTCCCCCTCCCTCAATGCTAATAAGATTGATCTCACACCCATAGTAAACCAGTAATAGTAAGTTTAGCAAATGTATTCTTCTAATTAGTTCATTTGTACTATTTGGTAACCTTTTCACTTAATCATGAACAACTTCTAGCTCACTAATATAACATTATATTAATAAGTTTAAATAGTACCACTTATCAAAATATATTATATTTTGCTCTCTAGCCTGTACTCTCCTCTATTCCAGGAACTTATTCCATGTGGTTTGAGGAGGCCTGACCATCCCCACCACTAGGCAGGCGCGATTTAGACCAGCCAGAGTATTCCATTTATACTCCAACCTACCAACCTCAACCATGATGATTAGTTCAGGAATGGACATATCCTAGAAACAAGCCAATGAGAACTTTCCCTGAGACCTCTTTGCCAGAATTATTCAGACAGTATGCCATTCAATTGTTATTTAATCAGCTTTTAATTGTTAGACACTTAAAATAACTCTTCCAATCTTTTAGTATTATAAACATTGTAATAAACACATGGACTACTTCTTAAAAGAGTACATGTTTTTACAATATTAGAAAAGGGAAATAATTAATTATTCGCTTAATGTCCTAAGATCCTAAAAATATATTATGGCTATTCTACACTTTTATGTAATTAATAGTTTTTCATATAACAGAAAATAATCAACTATACGACTTGTCAGCATAAAACTAGTATTTGAACTTTGGGACCTAATATTTAACCTGATGTTTTGAAGTTCTGGCTATCTTAGTCAATCTCCTTTTTCTTCATTTTGTTTGTTAAAATTATTGATCATATTGCTAGTACATTTTTAAAGGTTAATATGTAGGAATAAATGAGATGCAATTACTGATAAAAGTATTATTATGTTCCTCACATGTGTTAAAGTACGAAGTTAAGAACTAGGTATATAAGCTGTTCTTACCATCAGAAGGAATAATGCCAAACTATTAAAGTCGGGAAATAGCAAACAGATTATTGGAAAGCAAAGAGATAGAAAAATGCATGTATCAGGACTAGTTCACTTGAAGAAATATGGAAAAACTTTAGAAAAAGTTGGGGCAAAATCATGAGGTACAAGCTAAAAAATTTGAATTTCAAACAATAACAAGCAGTGTTTTAGGAAGGTTAAATCAATGGGATATACTGTAGCAGATGATGAAACAATTTCAGGCCAAGAATTCCTCAGCTAAAATGCTGCAAAATAAGAATAAGCAAGAAATAACGAAGTACTTAACTATGGCAAGCAATTCTAAGAATGATGTCAGACAATGTTTGGGAAAATGACAAACATGAACAAGTTGGAGCCATTAGCTTTGACTAAACTGGTTTAGTGGAAAACAATTTGAGTCATCAAAACACAAGTTGCAAAAACCTGATCAGCACACATATATCTATTAACCAACCAAATACTTTTTATACTCTAAGTGGTCTCAAATAGAGGTTATTAACCTTGGGTCTGATTCATAAAACTATTACGTTATACTTACAAAAGTCACAGGCTTAGAGGAAACCAACTGAATGAAAAATTAAATCTGTAGGTTAAGCTAAAAGCTTAAGTAGTCATAACATTTGCCCCCTATAAAGTCTTTGATCCAGTGAGCTATGATTCTCCCTCTTGTATAATTGATCATAGCCTCCCAGACCTCCTTGATATACCAGAAATGTCTTTGTAGTTGCTATGTCATCTACCAGAAAGCCTTTTCTCCCAGATATCTAATAATGTGCTCCCTTATGGTTTGTCTTTGTTCAAATGTCATCTCTGTGAAACATTTTCTCATTATACTATTTAAAAATATGCCTCTCCTGCCTCCCAAACACCTTTATGCCAGCCCTCCAACAGCCCTTGATTTATTTTTCCCCATAGAATTTATCCCCATCTGACATGCCACTATGGTACCTATTAATCTTGTGTATTCTGTTATCCACACCTCACTCTCAAGATTGAAAGCTCTATGAAGGTTGGAATTTATGTATAATGTAAGTAAATTTGTACCTTACTTTCTACATATAAATGTTTCAAATCTATTTTTTTTAAATATATTTTACTGATTTTTTTACAGAGAGGGAGAGGGATAGAGAGTTAGAAACATCGATGAAAGAGAAACATCAGTCAGCTGCCTCCTGCACATCCCTTCTGGGGATGTGTCTGCAACCAAGGTATATATGCCTTTGACCAGAATCGAACCTGGGACCCTTCAGTCCACAGGCTGACACTCTATCCTCTAAGTCAAACTAGCTAAAGGGCTCAAATCTATTTTGAGTGTTCCTTGTCCAACATCAGCATTTTCACACTGTCAGAAAACACAAATATAAAAATCTGTATAAATTATGTTAAAACTTAAAATTCTCTTAAGAAGTGATATAAACATTCTCGATGTATACTACCAAACAATATTCTACCTTTATTGCATCAGGCTAAAGTATTTTAAACTGTTGCCATGGAAACAAAAAAAGTTACTTTACAGTTTACTATTTATCATTGAATTAAGTCCAGACAAAAAAGTTTTAGTAGTACTTTAGAACTTATATTCTTAAAAGTTACTTCTATATATAAAAGCATTCCCAAAGATTATAAAATAATGAGATACAGAAGAAAACAATCTCTGGGGTGATTTAAAATTTCAACCACTTTCTAAAGATATTCCTTAATAGAATAATACATGCTAAGTGGTTAAGTTATAAAATAAAGATATATAGAATACCTTTAATAACAAGTTAATTAAATTGAGGAACATTTAATGTAAAAGTGACTTAAAATTTTTTTTTCCTCCATACAATTTCTCAAGCAAAATCTAACCCTATATCATAAGATAAATAAAATAACAAGATTCTACAGGCAGTTTACATTAAAAAAAACAACAACATAAAAATCCAATCATATGACAATAATAACTATCAGATTATTCAAAAATCCCACTGAATTAAGGGGAGCTGTATTCATTAATATGCTAATCTAAGTTAATTACTCATGTTGCATCTGTTAATCAAGAAATAGATCCAAACAGAAATTATGAATGCATTTAATTTCAGTATAATTAAGACAAAAAAACAGCAACTAACTTGTCACCTTGCACAGAAATTTAACAGAAGAGGTTTAAACTTATTTGCCAACATTTTCTTCATAGCATATAGGATAAAAAAAAATAAAAAAAACATCAGAAATTCACGAGTTCTATTTTATAAATAAACATGGTAAGAACATAAACTTCTAAATTTCTGGTGAAGGAATTAATTCTTCATTAAAGGAGTTAAACAGAAACTGTTTTATTCTAAACTATAAAATTCCCTTGATAAAAGTTAAGAAAATAAGATTTTTTTAAAGCTGGAAATATACTGATGATGGTCTCTTATTTTCCCAGATATGCAAAGTAATATGTCTAAACACTTCTCGAACCAAATCTATCTTAAAAGTTTAGGATATTAATTTCTCTCTCTTTTGTTAATACTCAATGAGAAACAAACACTTAGAATAAAACTTTTTCCATAAATAAGAGATAGTAATATCCACCTGTGCAAAAGGAAAAAAAAATTGAATTAGAATGTCAACTTCTAAATAGATATATATATATATTACTTTAGAGATCACAGTTTATGATTTGAAAGTATAATGTTAATAACCAATTATGCCTAAGATGGGCTAGTATCAGTAATAATGCTTAGTTGTTTAAAACACCTATAATTCTGTAACATTCAAAGAATATATAAATGAAGAAAATCAACTTAAACATGAAATTTAGTCTATGGCCAAATTTTCAAATCTATCACCTATCAACATGTGTTTTCTTAAGAGATTTGCATTTGAATATAGGATGCAAACTGAATTGAATAAAATATTCCTCTTCTGGATATTTGCCTTCGGTACTGGTACTCTGAGTTAGCACTAAACTCAATCTACACTCTAAATAACAGATTTAAGATGATCAAAACTGAAATTATTTGGCATCAACTTAAAAAAAAAATCTGAATAAAAAAGATTAGGATTTTTTCCCCCAAAGATGGGAAAAATGAAAAAAATATACACTTATATGTAAATATTTCTTCAAAATCAATAGCCAAGTTAAGATTAACATTTTATTTTACAATTTGTTCTTTGTGTTTCAAAATTACACAAAGATGGAATTATATTAACTTTTATTAAAAAAAAAAACAACACCTTCCCGTCCTGTTGAGTTACCTGTTTCATCAGGTACTGACAGGCTATTTTCTCTTCTATGATAAAAGACTGGAAAGGAACTGCATAGCTACAATAAATTTCAATGCAATATTGTCTTACTCTCCCAATATTTCAAATTTTTAAAAATATACTCTCAGGATTAAAACAAGTCTTCTTTTAGCTATAATAGCCCCAAATGGACCTTCTTCACACCTGCAGCACCTAGATATATATATTCACTAAGTAAATGTAAAATCCAAGTTTTCTCTGTCATTTAGAAGGCAGATTAGACTAAATATAATTTTGTAACATTTGACTTCAAATTCATTTAGAAATACAAAAAGAAAACAAAAAAAAATCTATCGCCTGGGATGTTCTGGAAAATATTAGACAAACTATGTAATTCATTCAGTAACTATTTCTAAGCATCTATGTGTTAGATGATGGAATATTTTTAGTGAAACCAAAAACTATCATATATTTATACAATCTTTCATAAATGGTTGAAATGAAGTAAACAGGTTAAGAGCTTGATGAATGATTTATGAAAGCACCAGGCAATATTATTTCAATGTGACAAATGGCATTTAATTCTAACTATATGGTATATTGCTCCCTTATTTTGAGACAAAAAATTGCTGGAAAAAAGTGAGGTTGTTCTAAAAAAATGTCTTATATAATATTTCTTTACCTTCAAATTAGAATTTAAACAAAAGATACTTGAATACAATTCCTTAAATTACATCTACTATACTTTCAGGGCTTCCAAAATTGACAATTAAAATTGGAAATTATTCACTAAGAACTTCTTTTATTTTGTATATTTTCTGCTTGGTTATATAGAAAAGGGAAGATATTCCTGGCAGGAAATAAAACCAGAATTATGGCACACTATACAAACACGTTTGTTCATCCTAACCATCAACTTTTAGTTGAATGACTTAATAAAACTCCAACAAATAAAAAATAAAAGGTAAACATATTCCTTTAAATTTTAATTAAAAATTTTTACTGTGTTTGCATCTATAAAATTCATTTTTGGTTTTACTACTAAGTTAAATTTTGGGATATAAAAAGCAAATAAGGTATTCATATATATATTTATACATACATATATACATACGCACACACACTCATATATAGTTTGCTTTTTGTTAATCCTTAGATGAGGATATTTTTTTCCTTGCTTTTTCAGAGAGAGAATGGAAGGGAGGGAGGGAGGGGAGAGAAAGCGGGAAAAACATCAATGTGAGAGAGACACATTGACTGGCTGCCTCTTGCATGTCCTGATCAAGGGCCAGGAGCCAACTGTATCCCAGGTTAAATGCTCTTGACTGGGAATTGTAGCCTCTTTGAGATGGCTGACACTGAGAACACCAGCCAGGGCAAGATGTTTGTTTCTGACTTGTTAAACAAAAATCTTCCACTATTAAAAAATAACAATTTAATAAGAACAGGAAAAAATATGAGAACATAAAGTCAGATATGGGATTAAGATTCTAATCTGTCATATATAGCAAATTACTTGAGTTGCTGTTTCCTAAGTTATCCCAGGAATAGGTTGATCATCTATAAGATTTTTCCTACCTTGAAAATTATTATTAAGTGCATTTTGAGACCCAGAATTTCAGGAATTTAATTCACATTTCATTATTTTCCCCCTTCCCTTATAAGGAAATATTTAGAAACATTATTAGTCTTCTACGTTCTTTCCAAAATATATATGTTATAATATCCATTTAACTGTGAGATAAGTATCTTTCAAGTAATTTCAGTTTACTAGAGAAACAAAGGGAAAACGAATATTTGTTTAATCATAAGTAAAAATCTGTATATTTACACTGAATATAAATATGCACTAAGAAATATTTATTTGATTTATAAGCTCTTTCAATAAACTCTTGATGGCATTCAACACATTAAATTGCAATTATACATACATAATACATCTGAAAAGTTAGTACTTATTTTTATAGATTATAAAATCATAAACATAAAGATTATTAATAACACTGAAAATATACTATCAATAAAACAGAAAGTCCATTAGTAATATTAATATATATTAAAACATGACTGTAGAATACGGTCAACCTTACTTCAGCAGCACAGTTAATACTGGAGATAATTTAGAATCTTAACGCCAATATTTACGTGCTGCTAAGGCACTGTTGACATCACTATCGTGAGTTATGAAGAGTTAAAAGAAACACATTTTCTTCAGAAGATCAGATCCTTGTATTTTTGAGGCAGCACAATATGGCCTGCACCTTTTCAAAACCCACAAACCATTATGTGCTGCTACTTTACTCCAAGGTTTTATTTTTTTAAACTCACATTAGAACCTAAAGATACAAAAATATTTTTTTCTTTTAGGGAAACAAAGAAAATAAAACCATTAAAAAACCCACGTTTAAAGATTGCATAATTAGTTTCTTAGAAGCTTTTAAGTAGCATAATAATTTATTTCTATATCAAAAATTTAAGGAAAGCCAACTATGTGCCAAGCACTTTCTATAGTTAGGGACACAAAAATGCATAATGCGAGGAAAAGAAAAGCATTTTGCCTATGTCACCTTAATAAGTTAAGAGTTAAATATTTAATCAAATTTTTGAATGTATTAAATTTATTTTTTCATTTTATAAAAAGTAAATTAATAAAATTTGATCTTTACCTTGGTAACAGTATAAATTATAAACAGCATTTCATTCCTTGAAGTACACTTTTCATAAGACATCTTCATTAAGTAGGTAAGACTTCATATCAAGAGAAAAATAAAAAATGACATGCAAGAGCTCAGTTTCAATAAACTAAAGCTAGCAACATGAAGTCACATGAAATATTTAATACTAAGTAAAAAGACCCAAGCAAATGAATTTTATTAAATAATTTATGTTTAAAAACCCAAATATTTTACCCTCAACATTTATCTCTCTACTAAAATAGTCTTGTCAAAGTTAGGCATCATTTTATATAAGAATTCTAGAATATGAAGCCTTGGGAAGATAAATTAACTTTGTACCCAGGGATGAAAAATAAAAACAGGAATCCTGTGGCTTTTTATCTTTCTACCCCTTACCCGTCTCCACTCTTCACCAGGCAAGAAAATATTCCCCTAAACATTTTCCATTTATTCAACTTTGGGAATTAAATTACATATTTCTCTCATAGGGGAGGGGAACCCTTTTTTCTGCCAAGGGTTATTTCGATATTTATAACATTATTTGGCCATGAAAAATTGTCAACTTAAAAATTAACCTGATATATTTTGTCAAACATATAATTAACTCAGCCCTAATGTTTTGATAAGGCCAGATCAAATGATTTCAGGGACTTTATATAGCCTATGGACTAAACATTTCCAAACCCTCTTCTAAAATATAAAACTACCAGGATTCTAGCTCAAATCTTGATAACCTTTTTTTACCCCCGTTTTCTCACCATTAAAATAGCTTTGCTAAAGCTACAATACTTTTACAGAATAAGATGATATGCACTGAAATTTGTCGATTCCTCGTAATATCTAACTGTTTAGGAAAAGCACAACTGTCATATAGTCCATATTAATTTTCTTGTGAATATTTTCAGTATTAAAAAATGTATGTAGCTAATCTCCTATCTGAGCAATGTTTTTCACATGTTATTCTACTCTATTAATGTCTTACTTTTCATACAATTTTTAATATGTAGCCAAAATAAATCTGTTTGCAGTAACATAAAAATACATAATTCTTATTTGTATTTATCAATTACACTAAGAAGGTGACCTTCAGGTTACCCTCTCCCCTCAAAACCACTTTCCAGACAAAAAGCACACCTTCAGACAAAAATGTAAGCATGACAATTTTCAAATATACAAACCTTATACATATATATTTTTATTTAATACTTTATTGAACACCTACCATGAACCAGGCACTGTCTCAGTTGGTACACTAATATACCAAACAAAATCCCTTCCAAAAAAATTTAAAACCATTTAGATTAAAACAAAAATCATGAAATAACTCTTCAAGATTACATATTGTTCTATTAGCCTGCTGCACAGTAGATGTATACATTAAATAATTATTACAAAGTCGAATGATTATTTCAAAATCAAGAAAAATGAGTCATTCCAATTTCAATACTTCCTTTTTGCTAAGTCTACTAGTATATATTTTAAGCTAAGCCAAGTATACTATACTTGGAATGTGAATACTGTAAAATGCAATCAATTTTTAAAACCTTTTAAAATAATTCACATTAAGAATGTCATTTATTTCATTTCTTTAAAATGCAGTTAAATATATCTAACATAAATGTTTCCACTTAAAGTTCTATGGCATTAAGACCATTCACATTGTTGTGCAATCACTGCCACCCTCCATTCTCTAGAACTTTTTTATCCACAGCAACTAAAACTATACCCACTAAATACTAACTACCTAGGGAGGAAAAAAAGGAAGAGGAGAGGGAGGGGAAGGGAGGAGGGAAGGATGAATTGAGGGAAGGACAACGGAGGGAGGGAAAAATCAATTCGTTGTCGCCCTGACCAGGAATTGAATTGGAGACCCTTTGATGCATGGGGGGATGATGTAACCAACTGAGCCACATTGGGCAAGGCAACATTATTACTTTCTGTGACAATACATATTGTAATTTTCTCACCAATGTTTTAGAAATCACCCTCATGAGGAGGAGGATTTTCCCCCCTATTTTTATTTCTTTTTTTAACTATCTAAGATAATGAAAAATAACTACTTTTTATTTGAAAGCATGATAAAAATATTTTCATAAAATACAGAAATTCTTGATTTATTTTAATCAAACGTGAACGAACATTCTTGATTTAAATTATTAATAAAGTGAAAGATTCCAGTGGAGCAATTCCAGGTAGATAGAGGAGCATCTCTTTATATGGCATAAAAATATTTCTTCTCCTTTGTTATTTAGTTATCCTTTAAGTATCACCACATTACTTTAGATTTATCAAATATCTTAATTTCACTTTAAAATGCCATCAATACATTTTATAATAGTAATTACTTTCTTCAAGTATGCTTTAAATTCTGTAGATAAACCTCTGGAGCTGTCTAAATATAACCTCTGGGTTGCAGAATGACTATCTTTACTCAGGACAGTGGAATACTACTTAAGTAATAATATATAGGATAGGACAAAAGTAGGTTTACAATTGTGAGTATGCAAAACTGTTTACTCTTGTATTATTTATTAATTATTATATTATTTTTCCATATGAACTGTAAACCTACTTTTGACTCACCCTGTATTATTATTATTATTATTATTATTATTATTATTCTTTGTTAATCCTCACCGGTTATTTTTCCCATTAATTTTTAGATATGGAAAGGAGGGAGGAAGAGAAAGAGGGACTAGCGAGAGAAGGGGAGAGGGACACATCAACTGTTTGCCTCCCACAGGCAGAAGGCACTCCAACTTGGGCTGGGGATCGATCTTGCAACTCAGGTACATGCCTTTGACTGGGAATCGAACCTTCGATTCTTCAGAGCACGAGTCAACCCTCTAACCACCAAGCCACAATGTCCTAGGGCTGTACCTTGTGTTGTTATACTTGAAGAACATTTTAAATTAGACACTCTTTAATATCTTCAAGCAACGCCTAAATTATGGGGTCAAACCAAACAGAATGACAATTTCACTGAATATGATAATTTTTTCATTATCCTACTAAGAAATTGAGAGTTTTATGAAATGTCCAAATATATAAAACTCCCAGGTAACAGATTAAAATATGTTTCACTTTTTTTTTCTATTTGTCTTTTGGATACAAGTAATTAAATACAAAAAGATATTAACTACAGAAGATACATTTAAAATTCAGTGTGGTGATGAGGCATGCAATAAAAAAAAATCTATAATCCAAAAAGCTTGTTTTATAATCCAAAAAACCTAGTTTTTGCATTTCAGTTGTATTATTTCTATATTCTCTTGATTTTTTTTTTCTGATGGAGAAATTAACGAACAAATGATTATTTGGAAACTGTGAAGTGGATTTCAATTTAGACAATTCACCCCAGAAATGTTGGGATATTTATATATAATTCCCCAAACTATGCTATCATGTTATTAGATTTCCTAATAATAGTTTCATCATATATAAAATTAAACTACTTAGAAGCTAAACATTCGTATTTTTGGGTTATTAAATTTTTGATGATTTTACTCTAGATATGAATCAATTAAAAATATATGATGATGTTATCCAAGAAATATAATACATAAAAAGTTGATAAAAACTAATAAATATAGCCAAACCTCGATTCTTAAACATCTCCCTCCTCAAAGAATTTGGTTCTCAACTAAGTTGTTTATGAGGGAAAATGTCTCAGTTGTTGAATGAAACTTTGGTTCTCGACTCCACAATTCCTTTCATGCTGATACTACCTGTATGATTAGTCATGAGTCTCTCAGCTGAAAAGGAGAGAATGCATGTGTATGAATCAGTTTATCACTAAACCTTGTGTTGTAAACATATCAGGAAAATGAAAACAAGGCAAAATTTAATAGCACAGGTCTTGACTTAAATATGAAATAAACATACAAATGTAATGAATGAACTCTAGTATAGTAGAGATTTCATGTTCTAAGCATAAATAAAATAGGTAACATCAATAGATTGCTCAATGCAGTCTTGCCCTTTGTCACTAATTTGTCTGAAATATTTGAGTCTTCTAAGTTATTGCCACGTAAAAACAGGAATAAATTGAATGCAGAATTGAAATTAATATATGTCCAGAAGTAAGCAATCACACTTTTTGCCTAGGCTGTCAGTTTTACTTTTCCTATTATGTTCAATAAATAAATAAGAAAAGAGGCATACACACAATTATACAGAATCACTGACTACTGTCACTATGTGCTATTTTCCTGGGTATTGTTTAATTGGAAACATTACCATTTCAGTACCTTAAAGGAACTCCAGGCATATTACCTAGAACAGTGGTTGGCAAACTCATTAGTCAACAGAGCCAAATATCAATGGTACAATGATTGAAATTTCTTTCAAGAGCCAAATTTTTTAAACTTAAGCTTCTTCTAATGCCACTTCTTCACAATAGACTCACGCAGGCTGTGGTATTTTGTGGAAGAGGCATACTCAAGGAGCCAAAGAGCCGCATCTGGCTCAAGAGCCGCAGTTTGCCGACCACAGACCTAGAACAAACAACAGAAAGAATTCCAACATAAAAAATTGCAAATGACCTATGTTTGAAAGATACTTGGAAAGAGTATCCAAGAAAAAGTGCTTAGAAATTTATAAAGGAGATGAAATGAGGTTAACAATGTGATGCTATGTGTGCTTAAAAATTTGTTAAAAGTTAAATGATACCCATCTCTTTTTGAAGAATAGACTTCCCAAAGTCTATGGTAAGAGCAATACAAATTGAAAAGACTTCTTTTTCTGAGACTTCTGGTTGAAGAAAAGCTGAGCTGGCTTCCAAGGGACCAATTAAAAAAACCCAAGCCTGATTATATAGGATTCTTTGGGGATTTGCAAATGTTTCCATTCTAGTTTTCCAGAAACAAAAATATTGAGGATAAAAATTTAAACAGGAAGCGACCTGTGACATTTTGCTACTACTCTTCAAACTGGCTCATTAGTAAAAGTTTTAATATTTAGTTGACTTGTACCCTAAAAACTACTTATCAAATTCAGTGGATGACCACCTATCCTATCTAATAATCCTATCTAATAAAAGAGTAACATGCAAATTAATCATCACTCCGCTACACCACCAGCCAATCAGGAGCGAGTATGCAAATTAACCCAAGTAAGATGACTGTGGGCAAAGAGTGAGCAATGGTTTCCACAGCAATGGAGGAAGCCAAGCTTTCCACACACCCTGTCGGGCCCAGGCTTTCATGCAAGGCTACAAAGTTTCAATTATAAGAAGATAAATCCCAACAAAAATGGCAGCAGCCATGGAACTGGAAAGAGCAGGAGGCTTGGGTTGACCCCAGTGATGGAGGAAGCTAAGCTCTCACAGCCCTGGCCTGCCTTGGCCTCTGCTACAAAGTTTCAATTATAGAAGATAAATAAATTCCAACAAAAATGGCTGTGGCCACAGAGCAAGCAGGAGGCTTGGCTCTGCTTAAGACACTACAAAGTTTCAATTATAGCAGATAAATAAATCCCAGATACAAGGGCCTCTGCTTGGCTTGTCGAGGGTGGGGAGCATGGCCAGCCTGCAACCACCACAGGCCCCTCGCCCAGGCTGCCCCATGCCCCAAGGGATCTCCCACCCTGATCCAGGACACCCTTTAGGGCAAATCAGCTGGTCCCCACCCATGCAACCAGGTCTCCATCCTATCTAATAAAAAAGTATTATGCAAATCGACCATCACTCCAACACACAAGATGGTTGCCCCCATGTGGTAAAAGATGACTGCCTCCATGTGCACACAAGATGGCCACTACAAGATGGCCTGCAGGGGAGGGCAGTTGGGGAGGGAACAGATCTGCAAGGGAGGGCAGTTGTGGGTGATCAGGCCAGCAGGGGTGGGCAGTTGGGAGGGACCAGGCCTGCAAGGGAGGGCAGTTGGGGGGCCATCAAGCCTGCAGGGAGGGGCAGTTAGGGGCAAACAGGCTGGCAGGGGAGCAGTCAGGCATCAATCAGGCTGGCAGTGGAGTGGTTAGGGAGTGATCAGGCTGGCATATAGAAGCAATTAGGGGCAATCAGGAAGGCAGGCAGGTGAGCAGGGGGAGCCAGCAGCCCTGGATTGTGAGAGGGATGTCTGACTGCCCTTTTAGGCCCATTGGATCAGACCTAAACAGGCAGTTGGACATCCCTCGAGGAGTCTCTTGGAGAGAGTACAGGCTGGGCTGAGGAACAACCTTCCCCTGCCCCCTGTGTACGAATTTCGCGCACCGGGCCTCTAGAGATCATAATAAGGTTACTCTTCAACACATATACAGTATTTACTGGGTCACTAATGCAATGGTATAAGATGATGTAAGAAAAGCATCTCAAATATTAGTTTTCGTTTAAACAGGGCCATGCCTCAACATCAAGAACAGAAACAGCTGCACATTACTTTCAATTAGAGATATAGAATTAGCTCAAGAAATATATGGAAATTAATCTTTTTGGTAGAGAATCTAAAATACTTTAGGGAAATAAGTATTTCCTGGATTTGAGAGTTTTTCTAACAGTATAATATTAATTTTAGCTAATGTGTTAGAATTATTTCCTTAGAATTTACTTGTTTTTCAAAAGTTAAATGAATCAGGGTAAGAATATTTCATATTCTAAGAAAAGAGGTATGCATGTGTATATATAAAAGGAAGGAAAAGGGATTGTCTTCCTGTTTTTTTCCCCCTCCTGAAGTTTAACAGCTAAATCTTAAGTACTTCACAAAGAAGTATGAAGTGTTACCCAGGGAAATATAATAATAATAATAATAATAATAATAATAATAATAATAATAAAACAATTTCTTAAATGGAGAGATTACTTCCAATTTATAAAACCATAAAATAACTGTTAAGGAACCTGAATTATGATGATAAGAAAAGACCAGACTTATATGTAAATTCCTTTTAAGGAAAAGGGTGTAAAATTGTGATTCTCAGAGTAAGAGATGCTAGAGCCTAGCTGTAAGATACTTTCCCAAATAGAAAAATTACCTACAGCAATGGCATTATTCTTGCTCTAGAATGGATTAAACAAACACCAAACTTAGCCTAGCATGACTCAGTGGTAGATCATTGACCCACGAACCAGATCACAGTTCAATTCTTGGACAGGACACATGCCTGGGTTGTGGGCTCCATCCCCAGTAGGGGTCATGCAGGAGGCAGCCAATTGATGATTCTCTCTCATCAGTGATGTTTCTGTCTCTCCCTCCTCTTTCTGAAATAAATAAAAATATATTTAAAAAAATAAAAATATATTAAAAAAACAACAACACAAGAAAACACCACACCCATCTTCAATGTGTAGAGGGTAATGGGATGCTACTAAGTTATCATTCTAGGTTGATAAAAAAAAATCAGAAATAAAGCAAAAAATGACATTAAACAGTAACTTTTTTATACCAATGGAGTTAATACTTACAAGATAAGAAATGATGAACTAAGTACGAGGCTGTTTTATTATGGTCTTCATTTTATTATTATAAACCTAGAAGAAAATAAAAGTGAAGACTAAAAATTTCTTCACATTATGTAAGCTATAAAATTAGCAACCGAGGTTGACAGTTTTCTGATCCGTATTAAGCACAGAACAATCACAGATAATAAAATTCAAACAAGTCACAAATGAAAGAAATGGATGAAAGCAAAATACTGGATATAAAGTTCAAAACCACAGTTATAAGGTTACTCAAGAATCTTCTAGAAACCTCCAAGAAATTTAGTGATACTCTCAAGGATATGAAGAAAGACTAATCAGAAATTAAGCATATATTGACTGAAATGAAGAAATAAAGAATAGACAGAGAGTCAACAGCAGACTTGAATTAAGAATCAAGTCAAAGACTTGAAATACGAAGTAAAAAACACCCAACTGGAAAAGCAAAAAGCAAAAAGAATCCAAAAATATGAAGATAGTGTAGGGAGCCTCTAGGACAACCTTAAGCATACCAATATCCAAATTATGGGGGTGCCAGAAGAGAGAGAGCAAGATACTGAAAACCTATTTGAAGAAATAATGACAGAAAACTTCCCCTACCTGGTGAAAGAAATAAACTTACAAGTCCAGGAAGTGCACAGAACTCCAACAAGAGGAATCCAAAGAGGAACATACCAAGAAACAGCAAAATTAAAATGCTGCGAGCATTTTAAGAGAATCTTAAAAACAAGAGAAATACAGTTACCTACAAGGCAGTATACATATGACTGTCAACTGATTTCTCAACAGAAACTATGCAGGCCAGACAGGAGTGGCAAGAAATATATAAAGTGATGAATTGCAAGACCTTACAACCAAGATTACTCTACCCAGCCAAGCTATCATTTAGAATTGAAGGTCAGATAAAAAGCTTCACAGACAAGAAAAACCTAAAGGAGTTCATCACCACCAAACCAGTACAGTGGTACCTCGAGATACGCGTGCACTAACATATGAGATTTTTGAGATACAAGCCGTAGAGCGAGCGATTTTTGCTTTGAAATACGAGCAACATTTGAGATACGAGTAATCACGCGGATCGGCTGGCTGCACACGACCCACCAGTTTACCACGACTGGAGCGTCTCATAGTTTCCCATGCCTCAAGGTTACGGAACGAATTAAACTCGTATCTCGAGGTACCACTGTATTATATGAAATGCTGAAGGGTATTCCCTAAGAAGAGGAAGAAGAAGAAAAAGTTAAAGATACAAAAATTATGAATAACAAAGTGACAACAAATACGTATCAACGAGTGAACCTAAAAATTGGATGAATAAAAAACCTGATGAACAGAACAGACTGGTGAATGTAATACAATCAGGGGCATGAAAAGGGAGCAGACTGACAGTTTTTGGCGGGGAGGAAGGGGTTGTGGGTGGTGCAGGAAGAGATTGCAAAAAGAGCTTACACATATGGATGAGAGGTAAGTTGGGAGGGGGCAGGGGAGGAGGCCTGGAATGAGGTGGGAACATCTGAAATAATCTGAACAATAAAGATTTTTAAAAATCATAAAAATAAATAAATAAAGTAAAATATGTAAGTGTAATTTAAATTCATTCTTCAATGTCTAACTTGAAGCACACTAAGCTTCTGGAGAGCATCATAATTACATATATTTTAAGATAAATTCAAGATCATACCACAAGATTGACCAACCTCTTTCTCTCACACACATACATATATGCTACTCCAAAAACTAAAAACCACAGTGCCCAATTTCAATAATCTTATTATAAAAACAAAGCTTAAGGTGGAGTTGAAATATGTATAAGTAAATCATTTAAAATCCTATATAATAAAGTATAGTATGCAAATTGTTCTCTTGATGGGAGTTCTTCAAGGAGTTCGACCAGGGGGTGGGCTGGTCGTGGGGAAGGGAAGGAGGCCCTGGCCAGCAGTGGTGGCAGGCGGCCAGGGGAAGGAAGGGAGTACCCAGTCAGCAGCTGTTAGGGACTCTACACCAGTGCACAAATTTCGTTCACTGTGCCTCTAGTAATGTTATAATCTATGGCCAAAACAAGAGAAAATATAGTTGTGAAATTGCCTGAATGCAGGAGTAAATGAAAAGGTAATGATAAATTTATTTCCATGGTAGACCTTTAATTATTAAGAATAGAAAGGATTAAAAGCCAGTATGCAAAACATTACATCTTCTCTTTAAAAATAAAATCATTGAAAAATATTCTGGAAACTTAAGTTTGTTAAATGATTTGACTTCCGAAGGACATATTATAAACTGTTCTTACATAACAGTTAAGCACTTACTACAAGTCACAGAATAGAAAGAAGAGAATAAACCCATACATGCTTAATGAAACATTTGTTCCAATTGTACATCTTATTGTTGAAGATCTTCACCAAAAAAAAAAGGATAGCACTTTTGTTTCATTAATTTGAAAAACAAACAAAACCCCAACTTTTTAAATCCAAAGAAAAACCAAGAGAATACCAAAATAAATCACATCTTAGCCCTGGCTCTCCAATCCAGCTGTCTTTAATTCTAATATTCTGCCATGCTTACTTTGCTTAAAATTTTTTTTTTAAATACACTTTTATTGATTTCAGAGAGGAAGGAGGAGGGAGAGATAGAAACATCAATGATGAGAATCATTGATTGGCTGCCTCCTGCACACTGCACCCTGGGTACTGAGCCCGCAACCTGGGCATATGCCCTGACTGGGAATTGAACCGGTGGCCTCTTGGTTCCTGGGTCGATGCTCAACTGCTGAGCCACATCTGGCTGGGCTTAAACTTTTTAAGAAAGACACATATATAGTTGAGTTCCATTCTCCCTCTCTCCTAATTATAATCCTGAATTTGTTTTTTTATTTCCTATGCATGCTTTAATATGATTATTATAAATTCAAGTTATTTAAAATAATATATATCACTAGAGGCCTAGTGAACGAGATTCAGGCACTGGCGGGGGTTAAGGGGTCTCCTTCAACCTGGCCTGTGCCCTCTCACAATACAGGATCTCTTGCTCCTTACAGGCTAGCTGCAGTGGAGGCAGGAGAGGCTCTGGCCACTGCTGTTGCGCTCACCAGCATGAGCCCAGCTTCTGGCTGAGCAATGCTCCCATAGGAGTGCACTGACCACCAGTGGCAGCTCCTGTGTTGAGTGTCTGGTTCCTGGTGTTCAGTGCATGTCATAGTGACTGTTCATTCCATAATTCAGTCAATTTACATACAAGTGGTACCTCAAGATACGAGTGCCCTAACATACGAGATTTTTGAGATACGAGCCGTAGAGCGAGCGATTTTTGCTTTGAAATACGAGCAACATTTGAGATAGGAGTAATCGAGCGGATCGGCTGGCTGCACACAACCCACCAGTTTACCTCGACTTGAGCGTCTCATAGTTTCCCACACCTCAAGGTTACGGAACGAATTAAACTCGTATCTCGAGGTACCACTGTATTATGCTTTTAATATATAGGATTGTTTTCAAACTTTACATAAATGTTACCATACCATAAATATTTTGTATAATGTACTGTATATAACCTTTGCAACTTATTTTTACCATTAATTTATAACAATATACACAGCTCTCACTTAAATAGTAGTATAACAAAGAATTCATCATATGATTATATCACAATTTATCACTTTCTATTACTTAACATTCAAATTGTTCTAAAAATTTTTCCTATGAAAAGTAAAAATAAACAAGGTTTTTAAATACGTCTTAGTTTATCTAGAACAGTGGTCGGCAAACTGTGTGCGGCTCATGAGACACATGCGGCTCTTTGGCCCCTTGAGTGTGGATCTTCTACAAAATACCACGGCCTGGGTGATTCTATTTTGAAAAAGTGGTGTTAGAAGAAGTTTAAAAAATTTAGTTCTCAAAAGAAATTTCAATCGTTGTACTGTTGATATTTGGCTCTGTTGACTAATGAGTTTGCAGACCACTGATCTAGGACATCTAGGAATGGAATTATTGTGTTCAAGCCTAAGTATATCTTCAACTTTATTAAAATTTTGTCAAATGCTCCCACAAGCAGTATAAGAAAAGTTCTTCTGTATTTTTCCATCATTTTAAAACTATACATTTAAGAAAAAGAGCTACTATGCAGATGAAATTTTTAAAAAATTCTTAAATGATCAATTCATCAAGTGTAGTTATACTAAATGTTCCAAAGAAATAGAATAGACTAAAATATAGCCAAAGATACTTGCACAAAAGTAGAGCTCACATAATATAGATTTTCCTCATATGACTGAAAAAATATCAGACTTAATCTAGAACTAGTGGAAGAAATGATAAGGTTCATAATTAGTTACTGAACTTAGATACACAATGATCAAAAAGAAAAAGCAGAAAATATAAATCGTTTATTGATGTGAAGAATCCTCCCTCATTTCTTTTTGGGCAGTGCTTTTCACATGTAGTGCTTCTAAAAACAAAACAAAACAAAAAATTACAGATTGGAAAAAAACAAATTCCTGACACTTAGCTCTAGATTTTGATTCAGCAGGTCTGGAAAATATTTTATTCTAGGTTTTTCTGGTACAGGTAGTACACAGACAATTTACACAGTAATTAGTAGTAAAAGCAAGGCGTTTTCAATATAAAGGATTATGTAACTCACTTTTTGGTTAAGGGTCATTTACCACTAATTAATGTTACCTGTAAATTACATCAACATATTAACATTGTAATCTCAATTTCTAGTTGAATATGTTTGACTTCACAATGTTAAACTGGGTTGTGGGATCATTTATCATTTCAGATAACCAAGCACATATTACAACAAAATTTTTTTGGATAATATTAGGGAATATTCTTAGTTTACTGTAATTAGTAAAGGAAAAACATTAAGAGTGGGAGTGATTAGTTGTGATTTTAATGAGGGCTTTTGTTACATTTTTAAAGAAATGCTATTGCAAATGTCAGACTTTTAAGACATTATGCTCGCACATTGAAATAAAATGTCATTGTAGTTCCCAGCAAGAATACTACAAATGAAATCAGTACTTTAATAGAAACCCAATATTCACTTCCCTGTACTTACAACCTAGTGGAATGATTTAGTTGGAAAAAATGAGAAAATGTATATATATTTAGGTGATACAAACTTGTGCAAATTCAAATTGTGTTAAATTATAAAAACACTCTTTATACTGTTTGAAATTACAAAGTCCTATCTCTGAAAGATTTAGAATAATCTGAATTTTCCAGATAGAAGACATGAACAGTGAGAAAAAGCAAAGACTTAATGAGTTTTTATCTGCAGCATGCTTTGTATTAGTTATATACAATACTTAACATAGTAGTAGTAATATAGAGTGGTATTCTTTTAGTCATAGTGAAATCAACAATAAGTTGGCCTGGTTTAGATTGGGCTATAGTAAATGAAAATAATATGGGTTCGGAATATGGCCTCAATGTGAAAAAAAACACTACTATATGGCCACAGTCAACTTTTCTTTGTTCAATTATTACCTAATTATTAATTTTTTAATAATTAGAGACTAATTATTAATGTTTCCAGTTTACTAGCTTAAAAGTGAAAAACCATAAAACACCATACACGCTTTTAGATGCAAGACAAAGTTTACATTCAAACAGAGTAAATTAACTAAATGAAATTACATTAAGTAAAACAAGAGTAAATAGTAAAAACAGTAAGTCTAAAAACTGTGAGTACCTACGGTTCTCTTTATGCTCCTCTGGGAAGAAGATACTTTTTTCTCAATGAATGTATCCAAAAAGCTGCATAGGGTTACACTGACAGGCCTGTCACACCTAATATGTAAGAACTAGTGGGTTTAGGCTTTTTTGGCCCATTATTGCATATTTGATGCTATTATGTACAACAGCTGAGTAGAAGGAGCAATCTCCTAGCTCCTGTTTCCAGCTACGTATAAGGGACAAGAACAAGGGCTGTGGTGATATTTGTTTATTCACTGTTGCTGCTGCTGAAGCAGTAAACTGAGAAAAGCATATACAACTAATAAGAAAAAAAAATGGTTCAGTCCAACCTATCTAGCAGGTCTGCTTACATCATTGTGCAATATACTTATTTTGAAGGAATTTTTTTTTTAAAAAAGCAGGATGGAAAGACAAGAAAAAAAGATAAAATTGATTGGTGTTTTGCTTAGGGCACCTATTAATGTATCTCAGAAAATAAATTAATGACATGTAATGATCTGCAACTTCTAGCTTAGATTTAACTGCTCAATTACCAAAATTCTCAGGTTGTCTTATTACCCAGGTTCAGGGTAAATTCGTACACAGTATTTTCTGTAGCTAGTCTCCTGGAGAATAAGTATCTAAACTTTAACCAAGAAATGAAATTGTATTTTGCTTATAAAAAGCTCCAGGTTCCCAGTTAATCACTACCATATGTTTCACATTAGATACCATTAACAAAAACACAAGATTTTTTTTTACCCCATAAAGTTTACAAAATCCCAACTATTAAAAAACTTCTACATGTAACTTATCTACTTCAAATGTAACACAAAGCTAAAAACTTAGTACATAATATAAATTAATGATGGATAAGAGAAATAAATTGTTCTGTCAAATTACCTTTAAATTTAAATGTGATACTATTTATGAACTTAAAATTGTATATTTAAAAGCAATTCATATCTTTTAACATCTAGGGAAATTTTTGATCCTGAAAAAATATTTTAGAAGTCAGAAAAATTAGGAAACCTATAAAAATTTTATAAATGCTAGAACTGGCTAATACATTTAAAAAAATATTTGATAAAAAAGGATAGGTTTGATATTTCCTAACATAAAAATATAAAATACAGAAATATTTAAAATTCAGATCACAATACTTTGTAAAAAGAAAAAAAATCACCCAATTTTTTATTTTCCTTACAATTGAAAGCATAATTTTTCTGCTTAGCAGCTCAATAGGAAACAAATAATAAATAAAAAATAATTCTGAAGATTACAGGACAATAAAACTTCTAAATATATGTATTTAATTTACAGGCTATACAATAAAATACTAACAGTAAAATAAAAGGATTTTTAAAAATTAAGACATTTACAAACAGTAATAAATAAACTATTAATCAGAATATTAATCAGTATCAGCAGGTGCTTTTGAAACATACTGCATGTTTCTGTTCCAAGTGATTCTAACCAGGAAAATAGGAAAATAAAAGTAAGCTAAATTATATGTTAATGAAATAGCAAAAGTGTGGTATGTGTTGCTGAGAACGTAAATTCTACTTCAAAATGATGTTTAACAAAAAAATTAAATTCTCACACTAAATATTGCCTTTTGAAAATGCTTATCCGAAAATGTAATTCTGATGCAGTAGGTCTCATTAAAAACAAATAAACAAACAAAAAAAAACACAAATAGAATTAAGATGAATTTCCTAGTCAAGAAAGAAAACAAATTATACTCACGTACAAAACTGCTTCAAATAAACATTTTTTTATTAAGAAATATAATTGTATCTACTTTAATAAAACCTCTATTAAATAGTTGTTATAGCTGACAAGTTACTTAAAATATAAGTTGTCCTTATAAATTAGTATTATATACCAATGACAAATAATTAATAATTTCAAGTCCCTTCATACACTTATGTTAAATTACCTCTGTTCTAGTTTATCCAAACATTCTCCCCCAGATGCTAAGAATAACTATTTCAATAAAATAGGAACACTGACAGTATAGCTGTATTTTAGAAATAATTAAGAATCTTTCCTTAAAACAAATGTCATTTAACTCCCCAAAAATGCATTTAACAAAAAAATATAGGTATTTGCACAAGATATAAGTTTATCACTGGAAAAAAATAACACATTCTTTCTCAAAACTCTGACATAATGAAGTACATATCAAGGCTTAGATATAGATAAGTGGGTTTGCAAATTTTCAGCAGCCAAAATCCTTACAAAATATCCTTTAAGGGGCAGTTAAAAGATAACCAATCACACTCTGCAGTACAAAAACTTATTAACATGTCTCCTAAAATAACATACTACAAATTAAAGTTTCTGACCCTTTATAAGAAGTGACTAAATACAAGAAAATTATTAATATCTGCATTGATTCTTTTAGGTGTTAAATTTATTTACTAAGTTTAAAATTTGGAAGTTTATAAGCCAGTGTATACCAAGGACAATTTTATGATGCTAAAAATTTGTGTCCAAACAATAAGTTTTGACAATTTCAAAGAACACAAATCATAAGCTCTCTAAATTAGGCACAACTCTGTGGATTTATGTCCTAATCTACAACATAAATGCAAAAGCTGTCTCTCTTCACCCATTTAATTCAATAAAGCTGTATGTAAAGATACCTGGTTTGAAAGTAATAAATTGATCCTGGATTTTATTCCCCCCCGACATTCAGAAATCCTATTTTTTGTTTTTCATTAGAGTTCTTTAACCTGGAAAACAATGGTTAAGTTAAAGGGGAGCAAATTTTCATTTTCTTCCCAATTAAACTCAGGTTTTTCATAACATTCTCAAATCAAAGTTATGAAGACATTTTAATACTATGTATTTATCTCAATCACCTCCAGTATAATGATATCAACATCTGAATTTCACCCTTATATTAAACAAATTTCTATTAAATTTTTAACATTTTATTTAACCTTAATTGTTAATAGATTCACATTCCTGGGTTATTTATCTAATATCTACTAATGCAGAAATATCCAACATTAGCTGTTTAGTATTTCGATATATATCTCAATGTTCAGAAATTCTTAAAAATACATGAGAATTTTCTTTAAAAATATTTAATAATGTGTAAAGATGTTTACAGATAAAAGTAGTTTTATGACCATGATAATTACACTTTATTCTTAAGACTAAATTACACTTTTCTTGTAGAAAAAGAAAACACCTCACTTTTGTAATTCCTATATTTTAAGTATATAAAGTAAATATTTTTAGGTGAAAAATATTTAAAGAAAAATTATAGTATGTTATATTTTAGTAAACCTCACTTTTTGTAGCAAATAGTTTTTAAAAAATCATAATACTGTTCAAATTCATTTTCATTATAACAGATTACCATTTAGAAAACAATCAAGAATTTTATTAGCTAAGTAGCCAAAATTTTTAACTAAACCTATACATATCACAGAAAAAAATATGTTATGGAAAGTGGTTCTGTTGTAAAGTTGTCTGTAGGAAAAGACAATAAATCATTAGAAATTTTGGCATTCTCCCATTTATTTTTTAAAGGAGTTTGCAACTTCCGATATTAACAATTTAAATATTTTACTTGGAGTACCCATGAGTCAGACACTAGTTTCTACTTAAGTGGGTTTTTCAGTTTCAACCAAATTGCCACTTTTAGTTAGAATACTACTTGGACTCTTTAAATACTTTTAAAATATTCTATTAATTTTATCTAGTTTTATAGGTTCTACCGACTACTTAACCCATCATACAACCAAGCACCAAATTCCATATGATTGAAACTTTCTATTTATAAGGTGAAAAGTCCAACATTTAATTCTTTTATATATAACACTATAATAACAACACTAAGAGGAAAAAAGAAAAATCCCTATATATATTTACTTTTAGACTAAATAAGTTCAGTTGGTGAATACAAGATGATGAGATCAACTATGTAAAAGAATCTGGATTTTTAATAAGAGTACTTGACCATGGCAACTTCACAAAAATGCCAAAATTTCTAATGATTTATTGTCTATTCCTACAGAAAACTTTACAACATCCTACAGAAAACTTCACAAGATTTATTAATATATCTTTCCTGATTTTTAACTTACCTAAAAGTTCTAGCTTTACCAATTTTGCAACTCAATTATATTGAAAAGATATAAAATTGTATGCTTCTAAAATTTATTAATATACCTTTAGTATACCTTAATCTCCTAATATGTTCCAGTGCATTATGCGAGTGCTCAATCAAAGAAGTTAGGTTGTTCTCCAGAACTGGCTCTCTCCTAAAGGTCAAAACCTGCAATAAAAATGTCATGTATTATAGCATGAAGACACTCAACAGATTTCTGCCTCCTGGAGTTCCACAGTGGATCCCTGGACAGAGGTAGTAAGGTCTTCAAAATGACCTCAATCTTATATATGTTAGAAAACAAACACAAACTTGAAAATAATGTTATTTAAATAGAAATAACTTAATTAGAAACACCTGTGATATGCTTTATCATTTGAAGTCTCTTCAAATCAGATTAATACGCTTCTGCTTTCATTTCTCTTTAGGGCATTCATTTTCAAAGCAGTATAGAGGGGGAGGGGGAATAAGTAGGTGTTAGAGAACTGGTAAAGGGGACTCTCAAGGAAAATACCAGAGATACAGTTTGTCTGTGCTTCTGAAATTTATAAAACCCAGTTTAAAAAAAAAAATTTAAGATTGAGAGAAACTTTTAACTACCTTTCTCCCCATATTATCCAACTTTAAATGATTAGAGAAATTATCATTATTTTCAACTTGTCTTTTGCCATACCCGAGTGAACAATAATATTGACATTTCCAAATATTTTAAGACATTACAATTCTAACAGAACAAAATTTAGAACTTATTCTCTAAGCAAATTAAAATATAAGTAATAAACAAATGAATATTGGGTCAATGCTTTTTTTAATGTTCCAGGCAGATGTGGTGTAACCAAATGTATATGTGGCTTTTTTATTTGTTTCACCTGTATCTTGACTTAGTTGCAATCAACTATATAAAAATATTAAATTGTTTAATTACCAAAGATTTATAATGTACTATAAGTGAACCATAATACTCTGAATTATCCACATTTATTTAAAAATAACTTAGAAAAATAAATGAAAACCAAGTAAATTTTTACCCCTTTGGTGCCAAATATTTGATTATTTAATGGCAAAAGCCACACACATATAGCCCACAAACACCAATTAAATACCATGATATTTTTAAAAATTAAAATCATTACTACATAGTCTTCCTCAAAAATGCAGACAAAGTTTTCTATAGTTGAGCACTCTAAAAATTAAGGTAGTTTAGCTTTAAAAATCACAAAAGAAATGTAGTTGATACCAATATGTACTCCATGCCAAAAATTAAGTTTTTACATAGTAGGAAAACAAAATATACTAGATAATAAAGAACAAATGAAGTTCAAAGACAAGACAAATATTAAACCAAATGATAAAAAATAATGATGTAAAAAAAAACCTTTAAGTAATGAAACTCAAATCTCAAATCTATTACAAAATAGCTTATTATTTATACTTAGAACTCATGACTTTCCAGTACAAGAATTCTCTAGTAAAGTAAGTCAGGATTAAACAAAAGTATGTTAAACTTCTCATAACTTAATAAGAAATACTTAGAAGTAAATTCATATGTATTTAATATCAATTTCAATATTTGAAACTTATCTTTAAAGGAAGACCTTTTAAAGAATCTTGAAGGGGAGTGGGGGGAGGCTGAGGGGGAGGGAAGGCAAATCGAAATCATTTCCCCTCCAGAAAGCAGTATTTATAGGAAGGTTTTACAGTCATTTGTATATGCAAATAATCACAAAAATATATAAACACATTTAGTAATGTGATATTATAAAACGGATGTTATTATTAATAAGATAAAAGCTCTAACAGTAACTTGTAAAAAATGCAAACAGCTTAATCTCATTTTCAACATTTATTTAAAAGAAAGTGGTAACTGTTGTACGGATTTTATTACCGATTTCCT
This sequence comes from Lasiurus cinereus, assembly GCA_011751065.1. Lineage (NCBI taxonomy): Eukaryota > Metazoa > Chordata > Mammalia > Chiroptera > Vespertilionidae > Lasiurus > Lasiurus cinereus. The sequence goes on along the minus strand of JAAGEH010000012.1, from coordinate 15,508,069 downwards.
TTGGTGTTAAAAGAGGGGCCACCAAATTTCAGCAAGTCATAGTTTGAGTTCTAATTACATGCCAGATTAGTTGCCTGGCACATAGTGTTTGTAACCCTGTTGAATAATAATAATAAAAAAAAATTGCATATATACTCTACTCCAAAATATGACAATTCTTTCTAAGAAGTGTTTTTCTAATTATAATCAGATTCATAGCCTGTTTCTTTTAAAAATAGGTTAAAAGAAATCAATATGGGGATCATTATGCTTCATTAAGCAAAAAAAATAAAAGACAAGAGCCAATTTTAGGTCAGTAATTTCTTAAAATAAGAGACAATTTTTTTTGTAGAATAAAATTTCAAAATAGTGTATAAATTTATACTGATTTAATTGGAGAAAGTTTATGTATCATGTAGAACAAATAATTAATATAATCTTCTGGCTATTTTATTTTTGTAAACCAAATCAACTAATCAGTATTTCTGTACTACTATACTTTGTTACATTCTGGACTGTTACTACATATCAATAAACAGAAATAAAATATAGGTAAGTCTCCACAAAACAAAAACCAAAAACGTAGTATACCAGATGTGATAATACAAAGAATCCAGAATATGAAAGTTATTTGGAAGTTTTCATCTTTAGCTCTAATTCATGATAAACATTAAAAATGATATTAGTCTGATTAGAAAAAATACAGTGCTACATACAAACATCTGAGAATATATTTTGTAAATGTACAACTAAGATATTTGACAGCATTAAAACAAAATCTAAAACTGCACTTTTATTTAGATTTTAAAAATAGTAAAGACAAAAATTAAAATCAATGCTAACAGGAAGATTGATATGATACTTTACCTCCTCTAGTTCCTTCTTCCTCCACCAATATGAACTTTAAAAAAGAGGTGAACTACTATAGTAACTAACACCTTTACCCACCATTATTTTCCCGTGGTATTTTGACTTTTCTAGTCTTTACAATACAATAAAAAATAAATTTAATCACAAACATAATAATCATATGCATTTTTTGGAACTCATACCTATATGCCTACAAAACTAAAACCAAAACCTTCCTCTTACCTACCATCACATAAAAGGGAAAATATTTTGAGTGCTGTGGATTTTATTTAGATGCTAGTGTATTTTCAAGCTTTAAGTGCAGTGTTTGAAATAAAGGAATTCTTCTCTTCTTTAAAAAATATCTTATTAAGCAAGACAATCTTTCACTGTCACCCCCAAAATAAAAACCATAAACCAAAATACTAAAAAAAGTATGGTTAAATTTTACCAGCTGGGTGGAATCTGAAAGCCTCCCCCATCATCAAATTCTCCAAGTTATATAATAATTTAAGTGAAAATTAAAACACACACACAAAAAAAAAATCACAGGAAAAAAACACACACACAACAAAAAACAACAACTCACTGGTATCATAGGTAAAATTACATTAAAAATAGAAGAGAGGTTTCCTATAATTTCATCAAATCAAATTTAATAAAGGATAATTAGTATTTTCTATGAAATTTTGATGAGATGATTGAAAATAAAACAGCTTTTAAAAAAAGGTAATGAACATGTATTCTGTAATTGCAATTCTTTTTATGAAGGCAATATAAAATAGTACCATTTATAAATTCAGTTTTTCCACTTATTAATATAAATTACATTTATAGCCCTGCGGAGACTTATAAAAGTCATATAGAAGCCTGCATTTGAATATTTCCTAACAATGCATATTTGACCTAATGTGAGAATACAAACTCTTAAGTTTCAAAATTTCAACTATTACTCATAAAAGGATGCAAATTTCTATTAAATTAAAAAAAAAAACACGTTAAAAAGGGTCAACAGTTATCTTGTTTATCAGTGAGTTTACAAATTTTCTTTGAAAACCACACCAGACTTTTATCTAGATGCAATGAAATGCAATGACAAGCTTGGTAATAAACAGAAGTATATAGATGGCTGTCTCAAGCAAAAATCAACTTAAAACCTACCAAATAAAACACATCATACCCATTGTTGTATGCAATATTTTCTTCATAGTAAATTTTTCAAAGGAATGAAATCATATATACGCACCTGTGTATACTTACGTGTTGCACTGTGTAAATTAAGCAATATAAATTTCCTGTAAATAGTTTTAAGCCCACTACATTGGCTGATTTAATAAAACATTTATTTTAAAGATGTGAAAAGTTTAAAAAAATTTTCCAATTTTTGTAAAAAATGTGGGAACGCTCTTTCTCAACATTAAGAAAATTAGTTTCTTCTTATAAAAGTAAAAATAAAGCAATTCTCCCGCAATCTGCATCTAATAAATATATGTAGCTTAAGATGAAAAATTTCTGTCAAAAGAATAAACAATCTTAATGCTTCACTCAGTTTTTAATCAATAGAGAACAGGGGCAAATATATAAAAATCTTGTAATTTCTGCCAGCAGAGTTACTATTTTGTGAAAATTGTCTCCTCAATTTTACTTTTAATATACATTTCAGGATCACTCGAAGTTCTTTTATGGAAAAAAATTAAACATCGGCTTTTATTCAACTCTCCGTATTAACATTTTGTAATGATTTCCGTTGTCTAAAAACATAATTTTTCGTCAGGTCGGGAATTATAATCTAGTGTTTAACATTCAAATCCCCCAGTCCGCTTTTCTTCCAGCCAATCAGGGGATAAGGAGTCCAGTGTTTGGGGTGCTCTGCTAAACACAATTTGAAAAACATCACATGTCGTCCTCCTATTCTCTTCGGGAAAAGACTCTAAGTGGAGGCGGCTCCCCAGTCTTCGCAGAAATAAGAAATCAGTCCGTCGTTGTGTCCATGGGGGGGGGTGGGGGGGGCGCCTTCCGCAAGCTGGCCTCGGGCTGCGACTGCGGTTCCCCTGAAGCGTTATTCCTCTGGGCGAACAATGTAATAGCTGCTGCAAAAACCCAACTCAGAGCCCGCATCCCACACGCAAAATGTCACGCCCGCAAGGAGTTAACCTAGTGGCGCCTTCGCCGCAGAAAAGGATTCCAGATCCACTACACTGACAAAGGTCATCATCTATAAAGTATTACTGAAAACCGCCACTGGCTCAAATCCTTCGAGCTGTCGAGCAAGAACTGGTAGAAGCTGGGAGTTAAAAAAACAAAAAAGCAATCGCTAAAGGGAAAGACAAATAACATCCCTCCCGCCTCTGCCTCAGGGTCAAGAGAGTCCCCAAGAAAAGGTGGGGGTGCCAAAATCGCCGCTAAATTGTCCCGCTAAAGACTTTCCCGAGAAAAACATCCATACTGCTTCACAGATTGCTTTTTTCCTCGCGACATGTTTCAAAAATTGGAGAAGAAAAAAGCATTCTAAGAAAAGTGACTTGGAGGGAAGCGCAAGGCTCAAAGCCTCATCTTTTATCTCACCCCAATACTCCCCCCCACACACACACACACCCCGCCCCAGGAAAGGACAACACCGGGAGAGCAAAAAAAGACAAAGATCCCAAGCAAAAAGCGAAAGTCCGGCACCTTTGCTAGGAGCCCGCTAAAACCTCAAAAGCCCCATCTGCGCCGAACCGCTAAAGCGGTCAGCGCCACGCCTGCCGGAGCCAGGCGCTCGGAACCCGAGGGCGGCAAGGTGGGATCCCACCCCTGGGCACCTCACGTCTTAGCATCGAAGCACGACGGGCGGGAGGCACCCGCTCCCCCGGGTCCTCAATTTTCCGCCAACCTTAACTTTCTTGTCACGAGAAGACGGCCGTCAGCAGGCCAGGAAAACTGCCATGAAAGACGGCTCGGTTCCGCAACGGAGAAGAAGGCGCTCGTCCCCCTCCTCCTGTCAAGGAGCCGCGGCCGCCGAGCCCGGCGCGCCCGTCGGGCCTCGGGGGTCGCGCTGACAGATGCGCTGGCCGGCGGCCGCCCAGCCGCAGCCCGTCCCGCTCAAATGCAGCTCCCCTCCCCCACGCCCCGTCCCCGCGCTCCCGCCGATGCCGCCCGCCGCCGCCCGCTCGCAGACACCGTTACCCCCAACCCTACCTCCTCGCTTTTCCCGTGATTACAATGAAGACGGACCCAGTGCCCACTCCCTGCACTCCCACCGCCTGCGAGTCCCACCACTGCCACCTCCCGAGTCCCGCTCCGCTACTTCGTTCTCTTACCGACTGCGCCAACCTGGCCACGCTCCGCGAACTGCCCTTGGCGTGAAGTAATTTTTGGAGATTTTTTGAGTGATTTTTTTTCGGTGGAGTCCTATCGGCGATATACTGTCGGACAGGTTATCCCATCTCTCCCGCTACATGGATGGGCTCAGGCATCACTCGAAAATGGCGCCGAAAGCGCTAATGCTCCTCATTCAAATTCGTTAGAGCCAACCCCGCCGCCCCAGGGCATGCCGGGAACGCGGGCTGCCTTCAAAGCTGTCAATACCTCCTCCTACCCGCCCCTTCTGTCTTTCCCGACAATTTTGCGCACGCGCCGACCCCTCCCTTCAAACTCCCCAACCCTCTCTCCTTGCACATGCGCAGAATTATAGCTGTTCCTGGCTCTCCCATCACTTCCTAAGTGGCAACCTCTTTTTCTCGCGCGTGCGTGCAAGTCCTCTTTTACTCAGCCTCGGAGGTAGAGACACAGTGGGAGTGTGGGCCTGAAGATCCATAGACGATATGTCAGTCTGTAAGCATGTAGTCTACTATTCGAGGAAAACACATAAGGGTGCAGCTTAAGCGAAAAGAAAAATGTCCTATTGCCAGTGTCTAAACTAACAACGGAATGTCTCCCCGAGACCATCTGTACTGGATGGATACACGCGTACTTAACCCCGCCTGTGTGCAGAGCTCTTGCTGCAGAAGTTATCGCACATAAGCTTCAGAACAACTTTATGAGGTAGGTACTATTATTTTGTTTGCAGACCAGGAAACCAAGGCTGAGAGACCTTAAGTAATTTGCCAGGTAGCAAGCATGTGGATGAGTCCGCATCTGTCAGATTCTGGAGCCCGAGGCATTCTCCTTGCTGTGCAATCCAAAGGGAGCACACACAGGAGGTGTGGTTTCCCCTGCTCCACAACCGTGTGTGTGTGTGTGTGTGTGTGTGTGTGTGTGTGTGTGTGTACTTGTCCTTATGGGCAGTCTATGGGTGTCATGTAGTTTATTTTTTTTTACAAGGCCTATTAGGTGAATTGAATCTAGCAAAGATGGGTTTCCATTGTGTGACACACTGATAAAGGTAATAATACCTAGTTACCACGTATTGTCTGTGACAGGCCCAGAGCTCAAGTATTTATGGATAGATCCTGTTTATATCTCACAACAGCCCTAAGAAGTAGGTAATATCCTCATTTTACACATGAAACCCGAGAATCAGATCAAGAAACTTGCCTCAAAGTGTTACAACTAGTAAGTGGAAGCACAAGACCTAGGCAAATCTGTGTCCACCTTAAAAACGATGTGCTATGATGCAAGTAAAATGATGATAAACTTGTCAGTAATTTAACACCTTCCTTAAAAATTTCAGTAGTTCTTTTGCGTGGTTAGAGTTATCCTTTATGCCAAAAGGCTAGTTAAGATTTTAAACTGCAGTTGATCCGAAATTATTAGATTTTTAAGATTATTTTGGATTGGTTACCTTTTTCCTGATTTCAAGTTATAACGCAGTTTCTAAAGAATCCAACAGTTATTGCTGTGTTGTTGTTCTTCCAGTTTTTGTTGCAAAACAACTTGTGTTTAAGTATATGAAGACATTATCATTGTAAAGGTTAAAACAATGAATATATAAGTGCAGGAAGTATTAAGGAGTAAGGAAATGGAAGAAGGCTGGCACATTTGTATTATGAAGGTACAATTGAAAAAGAAATGGATTTTAGTAATTTCAGATCTAAAAGTAAATGGCTAAGTAGTATGTGTATTTTATATCTGTATGGTACTTTTGTGCACTGATTAAGTAAGTGGACTCTGGAATCAAATTGCCTGGGCTTGCAAGCCTGCTACTTACTAGCTGTGACCTTACAGGAGTTACTTTTTCTGACTTTGGTTTTCTGTGGAAGCAGTAATGCTAGTGCTTCGTTGGATGGTTGTAACAATGTAAATGAGCTAATACATTTAAGGCATTGAACAGTGCTTGGTATATTAGTAAATATCAACAAAAATAGTCGTTATCATTGATCTTTCAAAATGGCTTTTTAAAGAGATGTTTTAAAAGTCAAACTGTAGTTAGTGCCATTAGGAATTAGCAGTCGTATTCAAGAGTCTTTTAAAATGATAAATTAGCCTGACCTATGTTTTTTGCCAAATATGAATGATGATTTCTGTCAGATGAATAAGGATGATAATTTGTGTAAGAGTAACCTGGAAATTGAATGGTTTTATTGCTCTTTCTAAATGTTAAGGTTAAAAAAAAAATCAGGCCAGTCTAAAATATATAAAGTAAAAACCATCCAAATGTCTGTAATCCAGAGATAATTAATTACATATTCTTTGTATTTTAAAAATATAATGTACCTTTGGGGAAAATCAGCTAGGGGAAGTCTAGATTAAGTGATATATTTGAGGAACTTATTTTCAAGACTATATTGAACTTCATGAATTGGTTAATTTTGATCTAGCTCCCTTTTAGTATAGTCTGTCAAGAGAATGACAATATAAAATTGATAATGTTATTTATAACATTGAGTACCTACTCTGTCAGGTACTATGCTAAGTATATACGCAATTTTCACTTGAATCCTCATAATAACACATGAGGTGGGTGCAATTATGATCTCCATTTTGTACAGACTGAAATTTATATGGAGGTTACTTTTAGATTTAAGCTATTTTGTGTAAAATATTTTTTAATAAACCCAAAATATTTAATTAAAGCTCTTGATTCACTAAAATGGGAGAAAACAAAATCAAGTAACATGATTCTTATCCTATATAATAAAAGCTAAATATGCTAAGTGTCCAGTTGTCTGGTCTGCCTTTCAACCAATCAAAGCATAATAATGCTAATGATATGCTAAGGCTGCTCAACTGCTTGCTATGATGTGTGCATAAATTTACATTGAAGTAATATTTTAATTTGCCATGATATTCCAATGTTGTAGGTTGAATCTTATATTATTTCCTCCTCCAGGGCAGATTCAGTCTAGGATTAGATACTGCATTTAGTTGTCCTGATTCTTTAACATCCTTTAGTTTGGGACATTTTCACAGCCTTAAGAAAAAAATCATTTACCTTAACATCTTTGAAGAATACAGCTTGTCTTCTCACTCCCATTCTTCTTCCCCTCATTTTTAATAGAACATTTCTTATTTTGTTTTTGCCTGATGTTTCCATATGATCAGATTGAGGTTATGCAGTTCAAATGGATTACTGTGCAGATGGTATGTGTCCTTCTCAGAGTATCACTTCTGCAAGCACATGATATCCATCTGTCCCTCACTGATGATCCATATGTGGCTTGAGGTGGAAACTGTATAGTTAGGTGTTGTGTTTTGCTTTTTTTTTCTTCCTGTATATATCTTCATCAAAATTACCATTTAAGTGTGTATGTTCTATCTATATTTATATGTGTACATATTGTAATTTTTTTTCTGAATACTTGAAGGTAAATTACATACATCATGACCTCTAAATATTTAATCATTTAGCTGTTCAAATTGTCCCAGATTTAGTTAGAGGGGAGACCTTTGGTCTGGCTCCTGTGTCTTTGTGACATGCCTACATCATTTTTTTTTTAATCTTCCTAACTTTGTGGTATAATAAGATGTTCCATGTTTATCTTATCCTTACCCTGCCCCACCCTGGAATTAACCTTCTCTCTAAAGAGCCATCTTAGTGGAGAATTGTATTAGAAAGGCTATGAATGCTCATTGTTACTGAGGTCCCTCTGCTTCTTGGACCTTTCAGAGGCAGAGCTAGGATATATATGCATATATATGTGAACACACCAATATATACATATATGTTAATGGCAGGAGTTTAATTTTTAATTTTTTTATTACAATGAAAGTCATAGCAATTTCATGAAGTTCTAAATAAAGGCAATGAAATCATAGTCCACACAAACAACTCACATTTTTCATTTTCCCTTTGTTAATGTCTATGCATTTATTTTTATAGGGTTTTAGTGCGAAATTATTTTGTCTTTTTCAACTTAACATGTCATAACCATCTGAGTTACTATATCATTTTTACAACCTTCATTCCAAATGGCTGGGCTATGTATTTCATATCATTTAGCCAATTCTGCCATTCATTTATTTCTGGCATTTAAGTTGTTTCCAATATTTTGCTTTTGTTAAAAATTCTGAATTGAACGTTTTTATGCATATACCTTTCCTAATTGACTTTCTTATTTATTTGCTTGTTTATTGGAAGATTTGCCAGATGTGGAATAGCAGTTCTCTAAATGTAGGTATGTTTTGATGGGTTTGATATGTACTAGCATCCAGAATTAACCAAACATTTACCATATCAGAATTGAATAAATAAAGATGAAAAGAATCTAGTCTCTGTTAGCAAGAAGCTGAAAGTCTAATGGAAGAACCATAAATTTTTTTCAAATTTTAGTTTGATAAATATAGAGGAAGAGCTTATAATCCAGGTTAGGAGTACGTGGCTCAGAAAACCTTTACAGGAGGAGGTTACAATTGAGCTGTGTCTTGAAGTACAGCTTGATAGAGCTGTCTTGAAGGATATCTTAGTGAAGCCTTAAAGGATTGGAGTTACCCCAGTGTAAAAGAGAGTAGAAATAGGCCATAGAAGCATTTAAAGCAGAACCACTATAGTATGAAAAAACAGGGAGGTTCAAGAAAATTCAGGTAGTCAATGTGATTTGTTGTCTAGGTGCCTTTGGAGGAGGTGAGAAAGTTAAGTCTGATAAGTGGATAGAGATTAAATCATAAAAGGCCTTGCATGTCACCTTCATATTTGTGCAATTGGAAATTCTCAGACCAATGATTAATATGATCAGATTTATATTTTAGAAATATACTTTAACAAGGGTACTGGAGAACAGATTAGAATATCCAAGAAACATGGAAAAAAACCCAAAAACCTCACATTTGTAGTATCAGTAAAGAAAGGCTAGTGCCAATGTAAATTCAAACAGACGTTTAAAAAGTAATTTAGTGATATATAAAAAAAAGGTTATAAAAATATTCATATTTTTCCTTTCAGAAACTCTAATTTCAGGAATCTAGGTGAAATAAATCCGAAATATGGGGGAAAATCTATACAGGAGCCTTATACAAGCATTAAATATAATAATTAAAAATAGAGGATAGGAGAGTGAAATGTCTAATAATAGGAAAATTATTAATTAAGTTATGGAATATGTACTGCATTTGCTATTAGCATCATCACAAAATGATACATATCAACATGGAAAATGTTATGAAGTGCAAAATATAAAGAAGTATAATTAGCATGATTATAACTATGTCTAAAAACACAAAGAGAATGCCCGGCTGATGTGGTTAGATGGTTGAGCATAGACCTATGCACCAGGAGGTCAGGGTCCGATTCCTGGTCAGAGTACATGCCCAGATTTCAGGCTCAATCTCCAGTAAGGGGTGTGCAGAAGGCAGCCTATCAGTGATTCTCATCATTGATATTTCTCTCCTCTCCCTTCCTCTCTGAAATAAGTAAATAAATAAATAAGTAAATAATATATTTAAAACAATCACAGACAAAAGTATACTTAAGCAAAAACTGTCAACCCATATTAATGTTTTTAAATCAGAGTTAAAAATATACATGTTAAAAGGCCAATCTAAAATGTGGAATTGTTGACACCACCAAACTATGCTTCCAAAAGAACACTGGTGTTCTGTGATCTAGTCCAATGATTCTAAAACTGAGAAATTTGTTGAAAGCTATAAATCCTTTCTCTAGATTCCTGTACAGGAGTTTTCATAATTTTAGAAATGGATGATGCCTGATGCAAGATCCTGAAGAAAAACAGGAAAAACTGTATGAACAGTTTTTAATATAATATATATGTAGAATAATGGTCCTCCCACAGATGTCCATGCCCCAGAATCAAGGAATATGTTATGTTATATGGCAGGGTTGAAAACAGAATTAAAGTTTCTACTCAGATGGCCTAAAAACAGATTATCCCATATTATCTGTGTACGCCCATTGTAATTATAAGATTCTTCTAAATGTGGAAAAGAGTAAGAGTCAGTGTCAGACTAGTAAGATGTGAGAAAGACTCAGCCAGCTATTGATCTAAAATTCCTTGACATTAATAATGGTTAATATTTATTGAAGAAGTTTGAACTTTCCCCTCTTCTTACCAACAAGAATATTTGGAAATGGATAAACCCATTCGTTGCAGTTATCTTCTTTTTAAAAAATTAGTTTGATAATGCTAGCCTTAGATTAAATATTAAAAACAATGTTTTGAAATGTTTGAAAATAATGTAATTTTCCTAAGAGCTTAATAAAGAAAATTTAACCTATTCAGGATTGGAGTCAGAGAATCTTTTTTTTTTTTTCACATAACTTTTATTACAATATGTTGTTAGTAATATTCTATTTTATTATTTCTTATTGTTATTTATCTTTTTTTCTTTCTTTATTGAGTAAGATATTGCATATGTGTCCTTATCACCCCCATTGCTCCCCCCACCTCCACCTCCCACTCATGCCCTCACCCTCCTGGTGTCTGTGTCCATTGGTTGTGCTTATATGCATGTATAAAAGTCCTTTGGTTGATCACTCCTCCTTACCCCCACCTTCCCCTATTTTCCCTCTGAGGTTTGAGCATCTGATTGATGTTTATCTGTCTCTGGATCTGTTTTTGTTCATCAGTTTATATTATTCATTATAACCCACAAATGAGTGAGATCATGTGATATTTATCTTATTTCGCTTAGCATAATGCTCTACAGGTCCATCTATGCTATTGCAAATGGTAGGAATTCCTTTCTTTTTACAACAGCATAATATTCCATTCTGTAGGTGTAACACAGTTTTTTAATCCACTCATCTGCTGATGAGCACTTAGGCTGTTTCCAAATCTTACCTATGGTAGATTGTGCTGCTATGAATATAGGGGTGCATATATACTTTCTGATTGGTGTTTCTAGTTTCTTGGGATACATCCTAGAAGTGGGATCACTGGGTCAAATGGGAGCTCCATGTTTAGTTTTTTGAGAAAACTCCATACTGTTCTCCCCCATGGCTGCACCAGTCTGCATTCTCACTAGCATTGCAGGAGAAAGCCCACTGCATAGGAAAATATATTTGCTGGTGTTATCTCCGATAATGGTTTTAATCTCCAACATTTACAGGGAACTCATACAATTTAACAAAAGGAAGATAAACAACCCAATTAAAAAATGGGCAACAGACCTAAATAGATACTTTTTGAAAGAGAACATAAAGAAGGCCTAGAGGCATATGAAAACATGCTCAAAGTCACTAATCATCTGAGAGATGCAAATCAAAATGACCTGTCAGAATGGCTATCATCAACAAATGGCAAGTGCTGGCAAAGATGTGGAGGCATAGAATCTTAACAGCAAAAGCATCATTCTGTAATTGTCACCATTGTCAGAGTGCCCCCTGTAGTTACTGAGAATAAATTCATTTCCACCTATCTGTGAGAACTCTTATCTTCAACCAGAAGATAATTGAACCTCCACTCCCCCCAAATCCTTTTTGTTTCTTTGATGGCTTTATGATTTTAAACCCTTTACTAACTTGGTTCCCTTCTTCTGGTTATTCTTCAAGATAATAGAACCTCTCTCAAAAGTGACACCCAGAATGGTAAATCATATACTGTATTTAGTCGGAAATATATACCAAGGGTTGGTTAACTTTTTATCCTAGCCATTAAAATGTATGTTTTGGGGAATAATTTTAAATAATAAAAAATACTATAAGTAATACAAATAGATCTATTCTTGGCCCTTTGTCAAAATTGAAGAAGAAAGGAAAGTAATATTTTGTTAAGGGGTCTTCAGAAGCAATGCAGTCTGTTGGAGATGATATTGAATTTTCAGTCCCTGTGACATTCCCAGGTTAAAGTGGGCAAGCATCAACCAATCTACACCCTACCATACTATAAATAGCTTAGGCTAAACTGTACAAGAGAAAAATGAAAAGGAGCATATTATACAACCATGAAATAGTCTAGAACCTTGCCTGTAAATGTCCAGTTTGAGGAAAAGGAGAACTTGTTTTATGCCTGGGTGTTAAAAGTGACTGAATAAACATAAGGCATCTTCTCAGATATCAATTTTACTCAGAGATATTTTATGAGATTTATAAGCAGTATATTTATGCTATATATGGGATTATTATGGTATATCATGCAACATTTATATTAAATTTAAGACAAAACAGGAAACTAGAGAAAATTATAGCTTGGGATCAATCTTCTCGGCAATTTTATTCATTCTTCTCTGCTATTAACTATACTTTTGTGAAAAGGTTTGAGAAGCAATGACTTTGATGATTATTCATGAAATAGGGGTAAATCTAGGGGAGAGGGGTTCACAGACAATAGTGCAGTAAAGGCCTGGAGGAGGTGGATGTGGGGTGAAGGTCAATGGGGAAAAAGGGAGACATCTGTATGCTTGCAACAATAAAGATTTTTTAAAAAAGAAATAGGGATAAATCTGTGAAAAGGCATGAAAGATCTGTACACTGAAAACTAAATATTGCTGAGAGGAATTAAAGATGACTTAAATAATTGAAAAGATATATCTGACTCATGGATTCATATTGTTAAAATATCAGTTCTCCCCAAATTGATCTATAGATTTAACATGATCCAAATTAAAATCTCAACAGGCTTTCAAAAAATTGACAAGCTCATTCTAAAATTCATATAGAAATGTAAAAATCTAGAATAGCTGAAACAACTAATTTTGACAAAAAGACCAAAGTAATCCAGATAGAATCCATTAGTATGAAAGAGACAAATAGATAAATTCAGCAAAAATACAGAGTCCAAAAAGACCCATATAGGTTAAGGACAACAGATTTTTGACAAAGTGTAAAGGTAATTCAAAGAAGAAAGAATATATTTTTTTCAAACATGGTGCTGGAAGAATTGAATATCCATATACAAAAATATGAACTTTGATTCATATGTCATACCATATAAAAATTAATTCAAAAGTGGTCACAGATCTAAATATAAAACCTAAAGTTACTATACTAGAAGAAACCAAGAAAATTTTTGTGATTCTGAGTTAGATTTCTTAGATATGATACTAAAAGTGTAATTTATAAATAAACAAATTGAATATTTATAAATAATCAAACTTTACAAAGTTCTATTCTTTAAAAGACAATGCTAAAAGAAAGAACAAACTACAGACTGGGAGAAATATTTGCAAACCATATAATAAAAGATTTGTATCAAGAAAATAAACTCTCAAAAGTGAACAATGAAAAAACAAAAATCTCAATTAAAAAATGGACAAGAATGAATAATCGCTTCACCAAGAAGATAACTGGATAATAAACAAGCTATGAAACAGCATTCAACTTCATTAATCTCATTAGTCTTTATGGAAACACTAAGTAAAACCATCATGCAACAACCAGTTATCTGTATATATAAAAAAGGTATAATTATTTATTAGAACAGCTAAAATTAAAAGTGATGTTGAGGATGTGGAGGAATTGGAACTCTGATACACTTCTCATAGGAATGTAAAATTATAAAATCAGTCTGGAAAACAGTTTGTCAATTTGTTAAAAAAGTTAAACATACTCCAACCTATGATCTAGCCATTTCAGTCTAGGTTTTTTCGCAAGAAAGGAAAGCATGTGTTCCTACATAGATCTGTACATGAATGTTCATAGCAGCTTTATTTTTATCAGTCTCAAATTAGAGGCAACTCAAATGTCCATCAACTAGTGAACAGATTGTGATTTAGTTATACAATGGCATACTACTCAGTAATAAAGGGGAATGAAGTCTTACATGCAACAACATGGATGAATCTCAAAATAACATTCTGAGTGAAAAGACAAAGAGTTGAGAACATATATATGACTATACATATATAAAATTCTAGAAAATACAAGCTAATCTATGGGAACAAAAGACCAGGGTTGCCTGAGGAGAAAAATGTTAAGGAGGGAGGGATTATAGTATGTTCACGGTATTACTCTGGTGATGGTTTCATGGGTGTATACATGTTAAAACATCAATTGTACACTTTAAATACATATATTAAAAGTTATCAGTTTTATACCTTAAACATGTATGGCTTATTGAATATCAATTATCCTATATAATAAAAGCCTAATGTGCAAATTGACTGAACAGCAGAACCACTGGTCATTATGATGTGCATTGACCACCAGGGGGCAGATGCTCAGCAGAGGAGCTGCCCCCTGGTGGTCAGTACTCTCTTACAGCGGGAGCCCGCTCAGCCAGAGCCCTGAGCTGGGCTCACTGCTGGTGAGCACAGCGGCAGTGGCGGGAGCCTCTCCCACCCCCACAGCAGCACTAAGGATGTCTGACTGCTGGCTTAGGACCCCTTCCTGTGGGGAGTGGGACTAAGCCGAGTGTTGGACATCCCCTGAGGGCATCCAGACTTCGAGAGGGCACAGGCCGGGCTGAGGGAACACCCCCTCTAGTGCCTTAATAAAGCTTATAACAAATTCCAAAGGCCCTGTTCATGAAATTCATGCACAGGTGGGGGTGTCCCGCAGCCCAGCCTGCTCCCTCTCCAATATGTAACTGTCTGTTTAGGCCCAATCCCATTGGGTGCTCAGTTGGATATCCCTCTCAAAATCCAGGATTCCTGATTTCCAACTGCTTGCCTGCCTCTTCCTGATTGCCCCTAACCACTTCTGCCTGCCAGTCTGATCACCCCCTAAACACTCTCCTGCCAGCCTGATTGACACTTAACTGCTCCCCAGCCGGCCTGATTGCCCCTAACTGCCCTCCCCTTCTGGCCTGGTCACCCCTAACTGATCTCTCCTGCCAGTCTGGTTGCCCCTACCTGCCCTCCCTGCTGGCCTGATCACCCACAACTGCCCTCCCCTGCTGGCCTGGTCCTCCCCAACTGCCCTCCCCTGCAGGTCTGGGTCCCCCACAATGGTCCTTCCCTGCAGTGTTTAGTTTAAGAAAAATTTAAGAAAAGAAACAGTTTCTTAAAGAAAGACATTTTAAAGTTACAGAAACTTTTGTATGTTGGTAACATTTCTCCAGAAATATCCTATCAAATAAAAGAGTAATGCACATTGACCATACCTCTGCTACACCCACAAGCCACGCCCACCAGCCAATCAGGAGCAAGTATGCAAATTAACCCAACTGAGATGGCTGTGGCCATGGAGAAAGCAGGAGGCTTGGGTTTCCCCAGCAATGGAGGAAGCCAAGCTTTCTGCACACCTTGGCCGGCCCTGAACTCCATCAAGGCTACAAAGTTTCAACTATGGAAGATAAATAAATCCCAAGAAAAATGGCTGCAGCCACTGAGTGAGCAGGAGGCTTGGCTCCGCTCCAGGCTACAAAGTTTCAATTGTAGAAGATAAATAAATCCCAGATACCAGGGCCTCCGCTTGGTTCTCTGGGGAGCATGGCCAGCCTGAAAAACACCACAAGCTCCTCGCCCAGGCCACTCCACACCCCAAGAGAACCTGATCCAGCTGGCCCCCGCCACCACACCAGGCCTCTATCCTATCTAATAAAAGAGTAATATGCAGATTGACCATCACTCCAACACACAAGATGGCTGCCCCCATGTGGACACAAGGTGGCCACCACAAGATGGCCAGCAGGGGAGGGCAGTTGAGGGGGACCAGGCCTGCAAGGGAGGGCAGTTAGAGGTGACCAGGCCTACAGGGGAGGGCAGTTAGGGGCAAACAGTCTAACAGGGGAGCAGTTAGGTATCAATCAGGCTAGCAGGGGAGTGGGTATGGGGTGATCAGGTTGGCAGGCAGAAGCAGTTAGGGGCAATCAGGAAAGCAGGAAGGGGAGCATTTGAGAGCCAACAGTCCTGGATTGTGAGAGGGATGTCAGATTGCCCGGTTAGGCCTGATCCCAGTAGGATCGGGTAGGATCGGGCCTAAACGAGCAGTCAGACATCCCTCAAAAAGTCCCAGATTGGAGAGGGTGTAGACTGGGCTGAGGGACACCCCCACCCATGCACGAATTTCATGCACTGGGCCTCTAGTTTAATATAATATAAAAGCTCTGGACTGGTCAATTTGTATCTTTTCTCATGGTCTCCATAGAAATGTTTGTTTAACAGAGACACTGAACTAGTGTTAGATAGAAAATATTATTAACTATTAAAAACATAATTTATTCAAAGATAATGAGAGATAATATCCTGGATTTCTACAATACAAGGTATTCCTTAGTTGCCTCACAAAGGAATTAATGTAGTAGAACATAGTCAAGGCATGGCTGAGGTGTCATAATAAGACTGTACAAAGTGTAAGATTTTCAACTAGCTAAATTTTGTCATTCACTCTCTGTCCTCTGCCCATCTGTACTGTCGTCTGGCAACAATAAAGTTGGGTAATTTATACATTAAAGCAATTTCTAATGATGCCAAATAAACAGCAGTTCCTAAGTCATTTATATTCCCTCCTCCATGAAAGTGTACAACATTTAGATTATCCCACATATTTCCCTTACATCCCAGTGTTTGGTTGTCAAAGAAAATCAATCAGATAATATTATTACTTGCCTTCATGTAATCCAGTGGTTCTCAACCTTCCTAATGCCACGTCCCTTTAATGCAGTTTAACTGCATTAAAGGGACGTGGCATTATAATGGAAGGTTGAGAACCACTGATAATCTCTAAATACATACAAAATTAGACATTAACATGAAAATATAAAGGCTCTCTGGATTGGGAGCAGCTCTCCTGCCACATCCCATCATCCCCTAAAAGTGTACCCCTGAATCAAATTTGTCTCCAACCCCTCAGTCAGGAGCACCTCTGTGCGGCTGAGCTGATCACTGTCTGCAGTGGTGCTGAAAGGACCCGAGACACTGATAGTGAGAACCTCAGCAGCTCTCCTGACTTATTTCACAGCTTCCAAACCAGCACCATTTCAAGGGACATTGACACAAGAGCCAAGTTCACTGGGTCTGGGGCTGTCACTACAATAGGGGCTGGGATTGGGACTATGTTTGGGAGCCTCATCATTGGTTATGCTAGGAGCAACAGGCTCTTCTCCTGTGCCCTTCTGGGCTTTGCCCTCTCAGAGGTCATGGGGCTCTTTTGCCTGTTGGTGGCCTTTTCCATTTGCCTGACCATGTGAAGGAGCTGTCTCCACCTCCCATAGTTCCTTCTCCCTGGTCTTGTCTGCCCTTTATGTTCCTTTATACCTTCCCAGGCAGTCTAGGGAAAGTGGTTGGCTCAGGGTTTGACAGAAGGAAGACAAATAAATAAAGTCTTAATCGAGGGGACGGGGTGTGGTCGTGGTTGGGGGTGGGGGCACACGGGGATATGAAGGATAGAAAACATCAAACCATAGAATTTTAGTTTTACTGACATTTATATATTACACTTCCTGTTTATGACTTCAGAAGTGCAACCATGCAGTGCTTCTATTAAAAACAGAATAACTGAGAACAGTTTAGGTAAATGATAACTTCCCCAAAGGAAAAAACACTAAAATGAATGCTGCCTTCATTTCTTGTCTATGTATACAGAGTTGAATGTTTGTTAAACATCATTTACTAATTGTGTAGTTAAAATGGAGCTTGATGGCTTTTAAAACAAGCAACCAGACATAGTTCTGAATCTGACTAGTTAATGGAATACGAAAATCAAGCCAAACCACCTCATATATATGTTAAAGTATATATTTTGTATGTATAAATGTTATGCTTGCAAAAATTTGCTTTTTTCCTCATTTTGAGATTTAGTTGACAATTTTGTTATATATTCATTAACAATTCTGCCTGAAGGAGGGAAAGAGTAGAGGTGAATACAATTCTTAAATAAAAGTCCCTTTATTTCACTATTAACTTGTTCTATCTGAAGCATAATTGAGTTTATTTTTTGTGACTTCAAAATGTGTGTGTGTGTGTGTGTGGAGAGAGAGAGAGAGAGAGAGAGAGAGGATAGAGAAAGAACATACATGAGCACTGACTGCTAGCTAGACATCAAAATCCATGTTCTCACTTTTTGGCCTCTCTTGCAGTTAGGTATGGGACTAAATTTTGGGCAATAGAATGAGAAGGGGAGTTACATGTACTACTTTCAATCCCCCTGCCTAAAAAAATTCCCCTTCCAACAGACTGAAATAGAGAAAAATCACAGGGATACCTTGGAATTTGTTATTGAAAGCCAAGGCACTGAAAGACCTTGAAAACTAAGTATTGAACTACTTGTTTATTTCAGCAAGAAATAAATTTGAGACAATTGATTGTACACTTGGGGATTGATTGTTATGGCAGTTAGCCTACCCTGATTATATGACACACACAACACCTATTTGCAGTGTTCCTAAGATGCACAACTACAGGGTATACCATTTACATCGTAATGTACATAAATGGCATTTTCTGAAGCACACTTAAGAGGCTATCGGTGTGGCCCTGGCTGGTGTGGCTGAGTTGATTGGAATATCCTGTACACCAAAAGGTGGCAGGTTTGATCCCTGGTTGGGGCACTTGTGTGAGGCAACAGATTGATTTTTCTCGATCACATTGACATTTTTCTCTTTCCCTTCCTTACTCTCTAAAAAATAATAAATAAAATAGAGGTTACAGGTATATATACACATGGATAGATATAAATGCAGCCCTCCCAAGGAGTTGTGCAATGATGTAGCTTTGTTAAATTAGCACCCACTTCCCTCTTGGGTTTTATTGCATGTGAACATCAATTTGTGTAAAGGCACTTCCCTTTTGTGTTGGTGGTAACAGATTAAGGTGGATTGGAATGGATCATATAATAAAAATGATAAGGAGAAAATCAGAATCAAATCAGACATCTTTCTTAGATTTGTTCAACTGTGTTAGCTACATGCTGTTCTTATAAACTATGATATTCTGGCATGCATTAGACCAAAAGAGTGTGTTGGGACTACCCCTTGCAGCTACTCACCCTCCCTCCCCCTCCTTCCCGCCCCCCCCCTCGCCCTCCCGCCCCAGACTTACTGGTATGAGTAATAAAAATGATCTGGGTTTCACTTGTCCTTATCTGTAAATGAGAGCTGGATTATATAACCTCAAAAACACCTTCACTAAAATTATATTTATGACTACAAAAATTTTACTCTTCTCCTAAACAAAAACTATTAAATTAAAAATATTTTTCACTCAGTCAGGATATTTTTTAGAGTAATTTTAAAGCAGTGTGTCACTTCTTTGATTACTCAGGGTGTGGAGAAGTAGCAAAGCTAATGTAGAATGTGATATTGTTACTATCATAACTAGCTAGTTAATATTAATAATAGGAAAGCAGCAAAGGGGAGGCCAGACATTGTAAACACTGTCATCTGGGCAGCTTCACTAGGATGTCACTTCACACTCCCCAGGGAACATTCCTTCAAATCACTGGGGGAGGGTGTCCAACAAAGAGGAAGATGGGAACATGGGTGCACAGTGAAGTTGAGATGACATAGGGAAGATACTTACCTATCAGTCTAGCCTGGAAAAAAGATAATTGGCTAGGAGGGTGTGGCCAAAGCAACACTTGGAATGCTGAAGGATTCATTGAGTAAGTCCCAGTTAAAATATGCAGACAAAGGAATCTTGCTTGCTCTTATTTATCTTGATTTGCTCCTGCTTCCTTGCAGTCACTTGCTCTGTATTCCACACTTGCCTGCCATGTGGCCTAAGGAGCTACTTGGCCCATATCCATGTGGACCCCATATGCAACTGCAGCTGGGAACACAAGCTAAGCTAGCCAGACGCTGAACTGGACTATGAATATGGAGCAAAAACTCTGGGCAGTGGCTTTAAAGCTAGCTCTCCTGAAGACAAGTTGGGACTTTTTCTGTGGTAGAATGGAGGGAGATTGGGCCTTGGAGGGGAACTCCCTTAATGTTATATCATCAATAAAGTTTTCTAAGATACCTTATCCTCCGTGGGGCCTCAGGAAATTCTTATTCTTGCAGTACCCCAAGAGCTCTACTTCCACTAGTAACAGGTGGGGATACAGAAGGCACCCCACTGATAATGATATCTATTGAAATAATATACCATATTACAAAAAAAATTTAAAAACCCTAAGTAGATTTAGGTATTTGCCAAATTTAGTTGTTCATTGAGTTTAGCAGATAAAACATTAACTTAAAAAATTTTTAAGTTGATTTTAAAGAAAGGAAGGGAGAGAGAAACACTGATTTGTTGTTTCACTTATTTATGCATTCATTGGTTAATTCTTGAATGTGCCCTGACCCAGGATCAAACACATACCTGGTGTATCAAGATAATGCTTTAACTAACTGCAAAAGAACAAGACAAAAGAGAAAACTTGCAATATTATTTTAAATACTAGTATGGATTGTAACAGAACATACAACAGACAGAGGATCCTCCAAGAGAAATGGGGGAGAGGGAAGAGATCAACCAAAGAACTCACATGCATAAGTGCATAACCCATGGACACAGACAATAGTGGGGTGAAGGCCTGGGGAGGGGGGAAAGTGGACATCTGTAATACCTTAAACAATAAAGATACATTTTTTAAAAATTACAGAAAATTAGGAAACAATCTTTAAGATGAGTTATGGATAAGTAAATTTTGGTATATTAATAAGTTGAAACAATAAGCAGATATTAAAAACATATTTTTAAAATATCCAATAATATGAGAAAATGGTCATTATAGCCTGTAAGTCCATTATTCCTATCAAACAGGAATCAATCTTTTTCTTTCCAACTCTGTACTCTTCCTCATACCATTTCCTCCCTACTCCCAAAATATATAGGAGCATAATGGAAGAAATGTTTTAAGGAGCGATGCATAGATAGTGACTTTTAAAGCTTAAAGGTATTTTAGAGATCACTTAGTCAAAATCCATCATTTTACAAAGGAAATTGACACTCTAGAAAATTAAATATCTCATCATTAAATGTCCCAATCCCAACATTGCCACTTGGTGAAAACTAGGTTTCCTTACTCTCCAAATTTGGCACATTGTACTTTCTACTACAACATACTACATTTGAGGCTGAATAGACCAGATTACAATGGTCACCAATTATTCACAGGTGGTATGTTTCAAGATCCTCAGTGGATGCCTGAAACCTGGGATTCTACTGAACTCTATACATGCTATTTTTTTTCCTATACATACATACCTCGTCATTTCAAGGAAGCACCTTACAGCTTCTCTTTGGCACATCCAAATTGCCAGGCATCACCACTCTTGTACTTGGGGGCAATTAATAAGTAAAGTAAGGATTACTTGAATGAAAGCACTGTAATACCACAACAACTGATCTAAACAGAGTTGTCTACTAAGTGACTAAAAGGCCTATAGCATATACTTGTGGATAAAGGGATGATTCACGTTCCAGGTAGTACAGAGTTAGATGGCATGAGATTTCATCATGCTACTCCACACAATGTGCAATTTAAAACTTATGAATTGTTTATTTCTGGAAATTTGATATTTTTGGAACATAGTCATTGACCTCTTATAACTGAAACCCTGGAGAGCAAAATCAGGGATAAATGAATACAGAATGTTAGGTCAAAGAGTATGAACTTTATTCTATCTATCCTTTTTTTGCGGGGGAAAGGGGTCAGGGACAGGAGAGTAGGTGGCACAGGGTGCAAGGGAATAATAATGATCAGTCATAAAATATTTGTGAATATCATCTATATTTTTTCATAATTTAAAATCTTTAACTGTGTTCTTATTCAGTACAATTTTAAAAATTCTTGGAGAAGAACTCAAATAATTTCTTTGTCTCACGTAAATAATATTGAGTAATGGAAGTGACTAGATTACAACTTATAACTATTTTTATTTATTCATTTGCTTTTATCTGTCTCTTCCTCTAGAATGTATCTTCCAGGAGGGCAGGCCTACATCTTTTTGTTGTTGATTCCAGTGCCTAGCAAGTGTTTGACATATAAAGGATGTTCAGTAAGTATTTTAATAAGTTCAATAGGTAAGTGAATCAATGAATAAATGATAGCCATAATAATAATACAATAATCCTTTATTTACTTTGACTAGATTTATTCTGGAAATTTCCCCAAGTTTGTCATTCCATCATCACTCAAAATTAATTTTAGAATTCGGTGAATCTACTCTATTCTTCATATGCCCTGCATTTCAGTCTAGCACAAGTGAAATGTTTTACAATATTAATTTAGGACACTTAAAACTATTGTGCCAAATTTGCTAAGTTTGGGAATTACCTTAACAAGTAATTTGCATTTTTATATTTTTATCCACAGATGAATGTATATACTTATACCATAAACTAGTGGTGTACATGTGAGATTAAACTGCTGATAAGTCAGAAGGCAACACTGCTGGGTGAGCATGTTTAAAAATAGAAGAAAAGGCAAGATGGTATGCCTTGAAAAATATAAGCATTAGGCTGAAATAAGTATACATTTAAACTTATAGTCTCAAATTAAGTGTAAGTTTAAAACCTGACAAAAAGAAGTAAATAATATTTTAAAAAGCACATTTTTCCTTAATGGTAAGATATTAAAACAAAAACAAAATACTGAGCCTAAATTTAAATAATGACCTTAGTTTTAAAAGCCAGTGCACTTAGAATTTTTCTCCTTAGATTGATTTTCAATATTAATATGTATAGAGAATTAAAATATTTTTTACACCAAAATTTTGCCAGATGAAGAAGCTTTAAAATGTTGGCATTATAGGCCATTTCTAGGATTTTATCCTAATTTAGGAAATAAGCTGAAATTTAAAATAGATTTATGCATCAACAAGTTCATAACTACATCATTTATAAGAAAGTAAGGAAAATAGCTTTAATGATTGCTTAAGGATAGTACTCAGTGACTATTACAGTCATTGAAATGTTTTTGCAGTGTTTAAAATAACTTAAGGAAACATTTCTGATAAATTGTTATGAAAAAAGGCAGTGTACTTAAGCAAACAGTTCATAAGCTTAAAAAAACTACATGGAATATGTGAATTGCAAGTCATTTGCATCTAAATAAAGGAATTATTGGTTATTTTTTCCTGTTGTCATTTATTTTTTTTAATTTTTAAAATATATCTTTATTGATATCAGAGAGGAAGGGAGAAGGAAAGAGAGATAGAAACATTAATGATGAGAGAGAATCATTGATTGGCTACCTTCTGCATATCCCCTACTAGGGATCAAGCCCGCAACCCAAGTGTGTGCCCTTGACTGGAATCAAACCTGGGACTCTTCAGTCCACAGGCTGATGCTCTATCCACTAAACCTGTTTTTATTTTAAAATATTTTAAAATTTTTCTTTACCTATGTGTGCAACTTTTATAATCAGACAAAGAAATCCATTACTTGTCATAGATAAGTGATTATCCTATATAATAAAGATAATTGACCATCACTCCATCACAAAGATGGCTGCACCCACAGCTGAGGCCAAATTCCCATAAGGAGCCTTAACAAGCAATCAGCAGGGACCTGGGGCTATGCCCTCCTCTCCCCCTGTGGGGCTTGACAGGAGACTTCAGGCTGTGCCCCCCCATCCTGGCAGGGCTTGATGGGGGTCCTCAAGATGCACTTTCTGTCCTGGTGCTGGGCTAGGGGACCTTAGGCTGCCCCCCAACCCCAGCACCAGGCCAGGGGACCTGAGGCTGCATCCCCCGCCTGGCTGGGCTTGACAGGGGACCTGAAGCTGACCCAGTGCTGGGTCAGGGGAATGCAGGCCATGTCCCCACCCAGCAGGGCTTGATGGGGGAACTGAGGCTGCATGCCCCTCCTGGTGCTAGGCCAGGGGACCTAAGGCTGCACCTTCTCCCCCGCACCTGGTGGGGCCTGACAGGGAACCTCAGGCCATGCCCCCCACCCAGTGATGCTTGACAGAGGACCTCAAGGCATGCCCTCCATCCCAGTCTGAGCTGGGGGACCTCAGGCCACAGCCCCTGGCCTGGCACCGGACCAGGGGACCTGAGGCTACCCCCCCTGCCTGGCAGGGCTTGACAAGGTTGGGACTGGCCGGATCTAGATCTAGCCCAATTGGGGTGGGAGGCGGCCAGGTCTGGGTATCAAATGATTTTGAGGTACATGTTGGTGGGTGAAGACTTGACTCTGGGTCTCATGGTGAACCCCAGACTCTGACAGGAGGATGGTTTTCATATACATTTTACTAATTTTCTTTCATCTTTGACACTTCTATTATAGAGAAAGGGCAAATAGCAATATTCAATTATTCCTCTAATTAATCCCCTTTTAATGTGTATGAATTTTGTGCACCAGGTCACTAGTGTTCCAATAATGTTTTCAGTATTATCATGTGAGTGTAAATATTGTTGACCAAAAAAAAAGTTTGATATTATCTGAATCCAAATAATGGACTTTCCAAAACAAACACTGATGCATATCCTATAACTTGGAAAATTATATTGGTTTATTATAATTTACTAATTATTTTGATATGGTGGGCTCTCACAAAGTTTGTTGATGGTTGATGATGGAGATACCTCAATTCATTTTCCAAGTCCCTTGAATCTGTCAGTTAATAACTCTCCCAACAAGAGCTTAATGATATGGTATGATGTCAAAAAGCTGTCCATAATATTGCCATTAATTTGTGTGGTGTACTTTTTTTATTATTAAATATATTTTTATTTATTTCAGAGAGAAAGAGATAGAAACATCAGTGATGAGAATCATTGATGGGCTGCCCTTGATTGGAATTGAACCCAGGACCTTTTGTCCGCAGGCCATTGCTCTATCCACTTAGCCAAACCAGCTAGGACTGTGGTGCATTTTTGCAAACTATTATGTTGTACGTCAAAAAGAATACTCTTTAGTGCTAAATTTTTTCTAATATAAAGGAGAAAATTTCTTCTTAGCTGTGAGCTTCAGGTAATATTGTGTGATCTGACATCACCAATAAAAAAGGTTTCTTGGGGAAATAACTGGCAACATTTTACCTTGTAAAGTTGTTATAAGTTTTAGAGATCAAATATGCAAAGTGCCTGGCATAGTAAATGGTGGCTGTTATAATTAAATATAACATAATTATGACTTATCTATTATATTCCTATATATAGGGTGAATTAAAAAATACACAGTGCAATCTATTTAAAAACATTTTTCTAGACTTTCAGTTAAAGATAGGAGTGAAGACCACAAAATATTCCTACCCAAAACATTTTACAAAATGGGCAAAACAAAGAACAGTAAAAATTCTTTTAACAGCATTTACTAGAAGTAACCAGAAAATATCCACAACCTAGACCAACAAAGGCCAAAATAATATTGTTATTTCAAAACAAATAAATTTGGATCAGCAAGAAATAAAATAGACATAGCTGGAATTGATTTCTCATCAAAAGGAAAAACTGCTAATCCCAGCACATCACCTTGGTCAGCTCATTCTTCAATTCTCCAAGACAATTATGACTTCTCTCTCTGAAATCTCCCACATCTCCCTGCTCCTCACTTCAAACTCTTGTTTCATTAATAAACAGAAGCTGTCACAAGAGAATTGTATGTTGCTCACACTAAATCTACCAATCTGCTTTCATCTCTACTTATATATTGTCTCCCTTTCTTTATAAAGGATCAACTATCCCTGCTTTTATCTAAGGCAAGACCCTCCACTTGTGCCCCCGATCCCATCTTCCATAGTCCAGGACTATGTTCTTATAATTATACCCTCCAGTCCCTGCATCCTCAGTTTCTCTCTCTCTACTGGATTATTCCAATAAGTAAACATACTGTAATATTTCCCATCCTAAAAATAGCACCACCATAGACCCCATATCTCCCTCTACTTATATGGTGAGTAGGAGTCCATTTATCTGCTCCCCTATATAACAAAACTTTTCAAAGGCTGTATATACATGCAATCTCCACTTCCTCACTTTACATACTATCTCTTCAATCCAATTAATTAGAATTATTATCTTCACAGCTTTACTTAAGCTCCTCCTGTTGAGATCAGGATTACCTTCTTGCCAGGTCATTTTACTCTTCCTAAATGTTTGTGGCCCCCTTTCATATTCCTTACTCTTTTTCTTTTTCTCCATCAACATTCATTTCCCCCTAGGTCATCTCATTCAATTTTTCTGGTATATTGTCTATATTCTTAAGACTTCTAAAATTTGTATGAGCTCTGAACTCATATCCAACCTTCTACCTGGGGACTTTATTTCGATACCTAATGAGGACCTCAAAGTTAACACATTCAAAACAAATCTCATTTTCTTCTCCAATTCAAATTGTTTCCTTCATGTCAGTCAAACATTATTTTCATATATTGGCTTAAGGCAAAAACGTAGAAATTGTTCTTTTTTTCACATTTAACCAACCGTCTTTATTACAAAGTGTATTTCTTTTTTAAAAATTTAATATATCTTTATTGGTCAGATTATTATAATTGTTCCTCTTTTTTCCCCCATAGCTCCTCTCCACCCACTTCCCACCCCACCCTTGCTCTTACCCCCCACACTATCTTCATCTATAGGTGTACGATTTTTGTCCAGTCTCTTCCCGCACCCCCCACACCACTTTCCTCCCTGAGAATTGTCAGTCCACTCCCTTTCTATGCCTATGATTCTATTGTATTGACCAGTTTATTCTGTTCAGCAGATTTTTTTATTCATTTGATTTTTAGATTCACTTGCTGATAGATATGTATTTGTTCATAATTTTTATCTTTACCTTTTTCTTCTTCCTCTTCTTAAAGTGTATCTTTCAGTATTTCATATAATACTGATTTGGTGTTAATGAACTCCTTTAGCTTTTTCTTATCTGTGAAGCTCTTTATCTGCCTTTCAATTCTGAATGATAGATAGCTTTGCTGGGTAATCTTGGTTGTAGGTTCTTGCTATTCATCACTTTGAATATTTCTTGCCACTCCTATCTGGCCTGCATAGTTTCTGTTGAGAAATCAGCTGACAATCATATGGGTACTCCATTGTAAGTAACTAACTGTTTTTCTCTTGCTGCTTTTAATATTCTCTCTTTGTCTTTTGCTCTTGGCATTTTAATTATGATGTGTCTTGGTATGGTCCTCTTTGGATTCCTTTTGTTTGGGGTTCTCTGTGCTTCCTGGACTTGTAAGTCTGTTTCTTTCACCCGATAGGGGAAGTTTTCAGTCATTATTTCTTCAGATAGATTTTCAGTATCTTGCTCTCTCTCTTCTTCTGGCACACCCATAATTCTGATATTGGTATGCTTGAAATTGTCCCAGAGACTGTTTACACTATCTTCATATTTTTGGATTCTTTTTTCTTTTTTCTTTTCTGGTTGAGTGTTTTTTGCTTCTTTGTATTTCAAATCTTTGACTTGATTCTTGCAATCCTCTAGTCTGCTGTTAGATCTCTGTATAATATTTTTTATTTCAGTCAGTGTATGCTAAATTTCTAGTTGGTCCTTTTTCATATCCTTGAGGGTCTCGCTAAATTTATCAGCCTTTTCTAGGAAATTCTTGAAAAACCTTATAACTATGGTTTTGAACTCTATATGTAGTCATTTATTTTTCTCCATTTCTCTATTTGCGATCTGTTTCTTTGTCTCCGCATCTTCACTGCTCCCCTGAGTTGATAGAGTGGCTTTGTGTGCTAGGTGTCCTATAGGGCCCAGTGGCTTAGCTTTCCCAGTAAACTGGAGTGGATATTTTGGGTGCACCCCTTTGTTGGTTGTGTGCACAGTCTTGTTATAGTTAAGCCTTGATTGTTGTTGGTATCACTGAGGGGAATTGACCTTCAGGCCAACTGGCTGTGAGGATCAGCTGCGTCTACATTGGGAGAACTTCTGTGTTGGAGACATCCTTATGAGACAAGACTTGCAAAAGTCTCTGTGCTCAGCTTGGATGGGGCGAAGTCTCAGGGCATAGCTGACAGCATTAGTTTCCCATCAGCCCTGCCCTAATTGGCCCCTGTGTCTCAGTGTCCCGTGGTAATTGCTGCAAGCACCTCTGAGAGTAAGCCGCCCTCGAGTTCTGCCTGCTGCCAGACAGTCCAGTTTCTCCCCAAATGAGTCTGGGTTCCCAGAGTCTGCCCAGAACTGGAGTTCAGTGCAGTTGGGAGCTTTTGTCTCCCTCCTGCTTGATAAAGCCGCTGTGTACTCAGTTGCCCGCCCTTTCTGAATGCGTGCACCTTGGTACCTCTGCCTCCTGCAGCTCCTCTGAGTCTCAGTGTGCTTTTTACTTTCCTTTTAGTTGTAGAATTTCCACTCAGCCAGCCTTCCTGTGATTCTGGATGATGTCCATTTTGTCTTTTAGTTGTAGTTTTGAAATTGTTGTGCGAGGCAGCAGTTTAGGTGTTTACCTATGCCGCCATCTTCACTTCTCCTGGATATTGTTCTTAGTTGCCAATTATTAAGCTATTGTCTCTTAGCAATAAACTTTTCCTTACTGTGCTTTGTGATGCTTGGATTGGAACTTTGCAAATTAAAGTACACTTATACTTTACCAACTGGATCCCTGCTACAGTCTCTCAACAAGAGGCATTAGAGAAAGACTAAGAGTCAAGAAGAGAGAGCAAGAACTTGCTCCTTGGTTTTCTGCACCTGTCAGCATTGCCCCTGTTATGGTCCTTCATCTTGACAGCAGCAGTTAGCTCCAAATTTCACCTATTTTGTACTCTCCTGTAACCAGCCTCAAAATACCCTTTCAGAGGTACCACCAGCAAATGGGCAGCAATCCCTCCTTTGAAGTCAGGTTTCCAGCTCTGCTGAGTCTTTTCTCATAACTTCTGTGTTCTAATAACTTCAGGTCTTCCTTGTGTTACTCCATTATCTTAGTACTTCCCTGAAGTTACTCCATTATCTTAGTACTTCCCTTTTCCCTTTTCAGTTCTACAACACCTATTTGACCAATTATTTAAATAGTAGTCCCCCATATCCACATTTTTACGTTCTATTATTTCACTTACCCACAGTCAATTGAAGCCTGAAAATATTAAATGAAAAATTCCAGAAATAAAACAATTAACAAATTTTAAATTGCATGTCATTCTGAGTGGTGTGATGAAATCTTTTTGCCATCCCACTCCATCCTGCCCAGCATATGAATCATCCTTTTGTCCAGCATATCCTCATATACACACCCCCATCTAATAGCCATCTCAGTGAACAGATTACTGTTGAGGTAAGTGCTTGTGTTCAAGTGACTCTTATAATTCTTTTCCACAATGTTTTTATCACTTCATCTCATCACATAGGCATTATCATCTCACATCATCACAAGAATGGGGATTTCAATGTAATGAGGTATTTTGAGAGACCACATTCTCATAACTTATTACAGTATATTGTTATAATTGTTCTATTATTGATTGTTTTTAATCTCTTACTCTGCCTAATTTATAAATTAAGCTTTATCATAGGTGTGTAAGTATACAAAGAAACATAATATATATAGGGTTCCTTATTATCTGTGATTTCAGGCACCCACTGGGTTCTTGGAATGTATCTTCCACTGATAAAGGGGGACTACTGTACTCAATTTATTGCTGTTGAAATATTTAGTGGCAATCAGAGGGATTCTTCTAAAGCACTTACCATCTCCCTGTTTCTATTCATACTTACAACAAAATTCAAACCCCTTATTAGGGCCTTCAACCACTTTTGTGACTTCCCCTATCTAATTCTCTAGATTCATCTCTCACCAGCTTCTGTTTATTTGTTTGGCTCTAATCATTTTGCCTGGGACATACCATCTTCCTACTGCATACAGGACCTTTGTCCTGGCCCTTCTCTACATCTGGATTATCCAGGTTTCCTAGGTCACTGTCTCACTTCATTCAGGTCGCTTCTCAAATATCATCAGAGAGAGCCTGTTTTCATTGCTCTATCTAAAATGCCCAATTCCGCCTAGCCAGGATGGCTCAGTGGTTGAGCATTGACCTTGAACTGGGAGGTCATAGTTAAATTCCTTGTCAGGCACAGGCCCGGGTTGTGGGCTCAATCCCCAATAGGGGGTGTGCAGAAGGCAGCTAGCTGATCAATGTTACTCTTTCATATCATTGATGTTTCCATCTCTCACTCTCCCTTCCTCTCTAAAATCAATAAAATATTAAATAAATAATAAAATGTCAAATTCCTTTCCCCCAACCTTCAATTCCTTACTTGGGTTTCTTCTTATTATTACTATTGAACATCAAAAGTTTTTTTATTTCTTCCTCACCCATCCTAAACTAAAATGTTAATCCTATCTAATAAAAGAGTAATTTGCAAATTGACCATCACTCCAAGACACAAGATGGACATAAGATGGCCGCCACAAGATGGCCTGCAGGGGAGGGCCGTTGTGGGCAGTTAGGGCTGACCAGGCCTGCAGGGGAGGGCAGTTGGGGGAGACCAAGCCTGCAGGGGAGGTCAGTTAGGGGTGACCAGACTGGTAGGAGAAGGCAGTTAGGGGTGACCAGGATGGCAGGAGAAGACAGGGGCAATTGGGCCGGCTGGGGAGCAATTAGGCATCGATCAGGCTGTCAGGGGAGTGGTTAGGGGTGATCAGTTGGCAGGCAGTAGTGGTTAGGGGCAATCAGGCAGAGGCAAGTAAGTGGTTTGGAGCCAGCAGTCCTGTATCATGAAATGGATGTCCAACTGCCCGTTTAGGCCCCATCCCGGGGGGTTGGATGTCCCTCAAGGGGTCTCAGATTGGAGAGGGTGTACGTTGGGCTAAGGGACACCCTCTCCCCTCACCCCCAGTGCATAAATTTTGTGCACTGGGCCTCTAGTAGCTTTATAAAAGCACAAAGCTTCATAAAAGCAGGTATGTGACCTTATTTACCACTAATGCTGACATTTAGTAAATTCCAGCTGACAAATGAATTTAATAAATAAATTGAAGTGAAAGCAGAAGAAAACTAGACCTAAGTAATTGCAAAAAAGATAATATGCAAGTGAGACAAAGACAACATATTGTAGCCTGATTAATCTCCCTAAGTACAAGATACAACAAATAGATAAGAAAAAGCTCTCAAAGATGTAATGGGAGAAAATTACCACAAAAAAATTGAAAGAACCGAATCAGTAATATAATATGGCCAAAGACAAATAAACACATAATATTCAATATTGAGGCATCTCATGATTAAGCTATTGACCATAAAGAATGAAGGAAAAACTTTTCAGACTTTTAGACAGAAAAGTGAAATAACTTAA
Source organism: Lasiurus cinereus (assembly GCA_011751065.1). Lineage (NCBI taxonomy): Eukaryota > Metazoa > Chordata > Mammalia > Chiroptera > Vespertilionidae > Lasiurus > Lasiurus cinereus. The sequence goes on along the minus strand of JAAGEH010000012.1, from coordinate 15,476,893 downwards.
AAAGGGAGGAAGTCATGTTGGCCCTAGAATTCCTCTAAGCAGTATTCAAAGCCAGAAAACATAGGAAAACTGTCTGTACAGTTTTAAACCAAAGCCAGGAACACCCTGAACTATTATCCTGTATGATAAAAGCCTAAAATGCAAATTATCCCCTCCATCAGGAGTTCTACCAGTTCAACCACTTGCTATGACATGCGCTGACCACCAGAGGGTGGCATGGAACGTGAAAGGTGTCAGCGATGCAGCACTGGCAGTGGGCAGCAGTGGAGGCACTGCTGGCCAGATGAGACCAGTACCGTGAATATATGGTGGAGCAGGTGAGTGGGCGGAGCCAGGCCATGGTGGGTGCCAGCAGGAGCCTGATCACCCGCCAGTTGCCCAGAGCAGTGTCCAGCAAACTCATTAGTCAACATAGTCAAATATCATCAGTACAACGATTGAAATTTCTTGTGAGAGCCAAATTTTTTAAACTTAAACTTCTTCTAACGCCACTTCTTCAAATTAGACTGGCTCAGCCCAGAGCCTCATGTGTCTTGCAAGCTGCAGTTTGCTGACCACTGGCCCAGAGGATGGCTACCAACTGCGGTGACAGGGATCTAGGGGTGGGTGGTGTCGACCAACCTCCTGCTGCACCTGGGCGGGGGGGATGCCAACCTCTTGCTGCCTACCTGGGTGGGTTGGGGTGGGGGGTTGTGACAGGGACAGAGGTGTGTTGAGAATGCAAGTTGTCCACCAAACTGGCTCTCACTGCCCCTGCTACCCTCCTCTGGAACGCCAGGGCTCTCGCACCTGGGAAGCCCCCATGCACAGGAGCCTTCCCCACACTTGCACGCCCTCTTCAGGGAGAGCAGGGCTGCAGCCTCCAGGACCACAGAGGCCATTCGAGGCCAGGGCTGGCTGGGAGAGAGCGTGCTGCTAGCCCGGCTTCTGTGTGGCATTGCTGTGTGGTCCATGGCATCTGGCAGTGCTCACCGCATCTCTGCATAGGGACTTGGGCGCTGTGACTCAGGTGGGGGGCAGCTGTGGGGGCCTGGAGGCCCAGGTGCTACCCAGGACCCAAAGGTCAGCTGGGACCTTCCCTTCCATGCCAGATGCTTGTGCTTTGATCACCGGCCAGTCCTAGGGACTGCACCTCACACGAATTCATGCACCAAGCCTTTAGTGTCTAAATAAAGGTCATTCCAAAATTAATGAAAAAGGCAAACATGGCATCCATGAGTCTGTGTTAAAATAAAAATAAAAAGAAACTACTTAGTGAAGGGCAGATAACTAAGTGATGAATGAAAATTAATAACTAGGATTTGTGGAATCGAGGCAAGTTATGAGCACTGGATTTGAAAATACAGACTAAGACCAAATGACCAAAGGAATTGGGGTTACAAAAGAGAAATAAGCATTAATGCCTTGGCTTTGTAAAAATAATGACATAATAATATTACATTTTTTCCCTTCAGAGTTTATTGGCATTATTATATTTGAAACATACAAATAAAAAACATCTCCAAGGCAGGCTGGTGTGGCTCTGAGGTTGATTGACTCATGAATCAGGAGGTCACACTTTGATTCTGGTTGAGACAAATGCCCGGGTTTGGGGCTGGATCCTCGATTCCCCAGGAAGAGGATGTGGAGGAGGCAAATGATCTATAATTCTTGCTCATCATTGATGTTTTTATCCCCCCCCTCTCTTTTCCCACTCTGAAACCAATACAAACATTTTTAAAAGTCTCCAAACTCTTATACTTTTTAAAATTTTAAATATTTTAGGAAATAAGATCTTTTGTGGCAAAGAAACATTTTTTAAAAGTTCAGCAATTCCATAAGCTGATCTTGCTACTGCCAAATTGAAATGAATTGAAATGTAATACTTTATTATTTAAAAATAGTGTACATGTTTTTATCCTCAGATTATCATTAATGTTTCTATGTCCCTCTTTCATCCTCTTTCTGAAATCAATAAAAAGTATATATACACACACACATATATTAATACACATACACACATGTGTGTATGTGTATTAAAGATTATTTGTATAAATGCATAGAAATATGAAGTTCATTTAATATTGATGGTAAAATCTGGGATCTGTGAGATTTAAAATTTTTCCTGTAGCCCAGTGGTGTGGCTCAATGGTTGAGCATCAACTCATGAATCAAGAGATTGCAGTTGGGGCATATGCCTGGGTTGCAGGTTTGATCCCTGGTAGCGGGCATGTGGGAGGCAGCAATGGGTGAGTCTCTCTCATGGGTGCATGATTCTCTCTCATGTTTCTATCGCTCTCTCCCTCTCCCTCTCTTTGAAATAAATAAAAATATACTTAGCCCTAGCTGGCTTGGCTCAGTGGATAGAGTGTCATCCTGCTGCTTGAAGGGTTGTGGGTTCTATTCTGTTCAAGGGCATATGCCTAGATTGTGGGCTTGATCCCCAGTGTGGGGTGTGCAGGAGGAAGCCAATCAATGATTCTCTCTTATTGATGTTTCTATCACTCTCTTCCTCTTCCTTCCTTTCTGAAATCAATAAAAATATATTTTTAAAAAATGTTTTCCTGTCACTTTCTATATTGTTTGAATTATTTATAAATGAATATGTACAGTGGTACCTCTAGATACGAGTTTAATTCGTTCCGTAACCTTGAGGCGTGGAAAACTATGAGACGCTGGAGTTGCGGTAAACTGGTGGGTCATGTGCAGCCAGCCGATCTGCGCGATTACTCCTATCTCAAATGTTGCTCATATTTCAAAGCAAAAATCGCTCACTCGACGGCTCATATCTCAAAAATCTCGTATGTTAGGGCACTCATATCTCGAGGTACCACTGTATTACTTTCTGAAAGCAATAAAGATATTATCCTTAAGATTATATACATATGAATATATTGAACTGTACATTTTAAATATTTATTATCATAATTTTTGTTTTTTACTACAATTAAAAATTTTTAATGCTATTATAAAACTTATAAAATAGAGCTAGCCCTTATAGTAACTTTACAGTTGGATTTTGACTCTACCAAATTTTTCCCAAATCAACATTGCCATCACACTTTACCCCTCAAATTATACCCTTCACATAATACTCTGTGCTTGCCTATACCTTATTTAATTTAATTGTAGAAAGCAGAGATTATTCAGTGGCAGACATTATTATAAATATACAAAATGAAAATTCACATCTATAAAGTAAGTAATATATTGTGTTACTATGCTAGGTTATAAGAATGTAAATATATGTCATTTGATTTACATACTTTGGAGAAAATTTTTAATTTTAATTATTTTTCTGATTGTTAAAATAATGTGTACTCATTTTAGAAAACATGAAAAAGAAGGTAAAAATGACCATAATAACATTACACACTTTGGTGTATTTTCCCCACACACACCCTTTTTCTATGCATATAAATAAATACATTTTTAAATAAAGGAGAAATAGCTATATAACCTAAAAATTTTAATTGTACATTAAATTAAATATTTCTCTGTGGCATTAAATATTTTTAGTGGTCATTAGATTGGTACACCTTGGTTTATTTATCATTCCTTTACTGTTGAATATTTAGATTGTTTTCTCTGTATAAATACTGTACAAATCAATCTTTTATTTCACATTTGATTATTTGCTTAGGATTGGTTCCTGGAAGTGGGACTACTTTAACAAAATTTGGACAGTTTTTTAGACCCCTGAAAGGTAATATAGTAATCGGTGAGGTTGTAAATTTTATTGCACTCTTAGCAAAATTCATTATGAGCACTTATTTTCAATCTTTGTCATCTGATCAGGAGACTGTAATTCAGTTTGGTAAAGCTGAATTGTTATTCATATAATCACATTAGTAACTTTATTATCTCAAGGACTTAACACTTCTTAGTCTTCTCTATGATGCTTCCTTAACATAGAACCTTGCTTACATGTTGAAGTAATGTATTTTTTATTGGCTTTGACATTATTTCTTTTAAAATAAATTGTACTTTGAACACAAAGGAAGGTGGAGAAAACTAGCATGAAGAAGGATCCAAATTATTTTATTTAATAAAAAGTAAGATTGTATTTAGTTCTTAATAATAAACTATTATTACTATCAGTTAGCAATATCATTTTATTGAATTTATTTCTTTATTGAAATCATATTGTTTATTGTTTAATGTGCTATTTTCACTCTAGCACTTTCTAAAATGCTTAGTTTACTCGTATAAGAGTAAGTAAAACATTCACTAGATAACTACTTTAAAATAATTTCCTCATCCCTGCCTTAATCAAGATACATAGAAACAGACTGGCTCATTTACAATTTTCTTTCATGTTATCATTGCTATGAAGTCATTGTATAGATAGGGTAATGCCTTCTGGCATACAGAAAAATAGCTTCTGTAAAACTATATGGCACATTTTGGTTGCAGTTTTTCCTCCTTTGGAACTGCATTATATAATTTTAAAGTGTTTGCTTAAGCTTCTTTGGGTTGCCTTCATGGTAGCTATGAACTCAGTCAGGAACAGTTCTGGCCTGATAACAGTCTGTTAGCTTGACATGAATACTGTGTCAATTTTTTTTAGTTACTAATAAGAAACTTTAAAATCAAAGATATATTTAATTCATTTTGTTTTTTTAAAAGCATGCCACTTCAAAATCAAGAAATACACATAAAACAGAGTTCATAAATATATACTTACTCATTATCCAGATGCACATTTAAAACATATCCTATAGTATGAATTTACAGCATGGTTTTGACTCTATAATTGTAAATAATTATGTAAAATCAAAATATATAGATGTATTAGAGTATGAATTATTAAAATGGCCCTAAGCACTATTTCTCTAAGTCATAAAGGAAATCTTTCTAAGAGAACATCAAAGACGTATAAATTATGTCAGTTTTAGGATAATTTAAAAGGTACTAGGTTATTGCCCTGGCTCAGTTGTTTAGAATATCATCCTGATATGCCAAAGTTGCAGGTTTGATTCCTAGTCAGGGTATATACAAGAATCAACCAAATGAATGCATAAATAAGTGGAACAACAAATCAATAGTTTCTTTCTTGCTCTACCTTCCTTTCTCTCTAAAATCAATTTTAAAAAAGATTATTTACAGGGGGTGAGTGCATGAGTGAGGGGGATAGGAGCTAAGGGGAGAATAAGGACACATATGTAACACCTTAATCAATAAAGAAATTTTGAAAAAAGATTATTTATTCTTGATTACTCAAGGAAAGGAAGTATTTTCAGTTCCTTAAAGATTCGAGCTCATTTACCAACTAAATAACAAATTTTTTAAAAGCATGCTATCAAAAATAGAATGTATTGTTTTTAAAGAAAAAATAAAGGAATTTGCATTGTAAAAGTGGGAGAAGAGTCATTTAAATTTTGTATTGTAATGAAGTATTATATCACCTTCAAGGAAAAATGCAAATTCTTATAAACTACCTAAAATCTCAACCATCCTTTTGGGATTACTGTGTTTCATGAATAAACAAGTCTAAGTCAAGATTCTGACATTTAAAAACATAACAGTCGGAAGATATGTATACATGTAACACAATAAAAAACAAACAAACAAAAACATAACAGTCCTTTTATAGAAATGTCATTTTGTTTTAATTATGTAATATGAATTTATTATAAAATTATATTGGAATAATCTCCATATCATTTTGCTTTTTAACTTTGAAACATGATGGCCTTGATCATGAGGTCCAAAGTCAGGAACAATTTAAGAAGGGAACAGAAAAACTTTTAGGAACTGATCATTGCCCTGGAAGTATAGCCACTGTGGGGGTCCTGCCTTGTTTGGAAAAAAGAAGTGTCTATGTTCAGAAGGCCTGACCTGGAGGGGAGGGAATAGTCATAAAAGAGACAGGGGATGATTATGAGACAAACTGCATCAGATTGGATTGGGATTAGCTTTGCTGTAATGAAATGTTTAAAAAGGGGGACATCTGTGATATTTAAAGATAAGTTAGAAATGAAAATAAAATAAGGAGCTAAAAGTAATTAAAAACTGAAATGTTTGGAGTTTTATATTTCATTTTAATATCAAAAAGAGGATTCTTATTTGGTTTCTTATATCTAAGCATTTTTCACATATAGCACATTGTATTTTTGTTAAAATGTTATTTCTGAGCCTTATAGTGATCTTCCTGTATTGTATCTCTTTCTTTTTGTTTGTATCTTAGAAAAATGCCTCTTGGATTTTTAATCAGAATGTGATTATTCTTTGGTAAAATAAAAACATATTTGAAAACTCAAGGCTGTTTCTTGGTTGTGATTGGGTCTGTTTGCCTTTTTTTTACAGTCTTGGTAGAAAATTTTCAAAGATTTACAATGCCTTCTTTACCTGAGTTAGTGTGTGAGAAAGTCACGGTGCCTAATCCAAGTCCATACCTTCTATATGCAGACATACCAGATTGGAATCCCTGGAAATTTTCTGCAGAGAACCACTTTAATTTGCATACACCACAAGAGTATATACATAAAATGCAAGTGACAGTATCAGCTAAACTCACACTGTACTTACTACCAGCTCATGCTCAACAATGGTCATACCAAGTCCAACACATTTATAAATCATTTTATCTGAAGTTAATGTGTGGTGATTTTAAACACATAGCAAACTCTGAAACTCTTCCCATTAAAAGATAGTCTATTCCCCCCCTTCTTTTTTAATTATACAAATTTCATAACTTAGAAATCCATACATGAAACCTATATGTTCATGTTGATCAATGTCTCCCCTTTCTAGAATATATATCACATTAGTGATCGGTCTCTAATGAATAGAATCTGATAGAGATGATGCTGCATGACTTGTAAGATTAGGTCATAAATGGAACCCAGCAATAATGCTTTGAAGAATCCCAGACCATAAGGGGAGGCCAGGTGTAGGTGTTCTGGCTGATAGCTGCAGCTAAGGTCCTAGATTTCAGTCAGTCCTAACCCCTAGACACGCAAGTGAAGAAGAGTCTTTAGATGATGCAAGCCTCCAGCCTGTGAGCTGTCCTAGCTGATGCCAAGTGGATTAGAAACAAGCTGTTCCTACAAAGCCCTACCCAAATTGCATGTTCATGAGTAATGTTTAAAACCACTAAGTTCTGGGGTGATTTGTTATGTACCTGAGTCTCTGCTTCCAATAAATCTGTAACTCAGGTTAGCTGTAACAAGTAGGTAGAAGATGTAGGAAGCAAAATAAAAACTCTTTCCCTCTCCTTTTCCTTGTTTCCTTAGCTAGACTGAAATCTTAGCACCTACTAGTACTAATTATTGGTGTGGTTTTGAAGTGCCATTAGGAACAAAAAAACACCATCATGGGGACCCAGTCTGTCTAAACTCCTTTTCCTTGAAAGCTTACTGACTTAATATGCCAGTAAGGCCTGACCTGGAGGGAAGGGAATGGTCGTAAGGGAGAAGAGAACAAGAAAAAGAGAAAGCTTGATTCCTTACACTTCTTTTCTTCTAGTTTCAAAAAAGAGGGGAAGCAAGATTTAATTCTCTCCTGCACTCATCTCCCATCTGATAGCTTTCAAAAGATGCTTTCTTTTTCATTGAAAGACTATACAGCCTTTTCGATCTTATAAAGGGACCAAATAAGCAACATGTTTTCATCCCTTATCAGGGAAGCAGTATTTACTAATCAAAGTTACAAACTAGGGACACCAGGCTGTCTTTAGTCACTCTTCACTATCTTTCAGAGGTTCCTATGGCTCCTCCCCTTTCCCTAAATGTGAGTGGGTCCCCAGGGTTCCCTTCTCAGAACTCTTCTCATTTTACACACTCTCTGATTCATTTATTCATTCCCATGGTTTTAGCTACTATCTAATGTTTTAATTATTCCAAAGATCCAGCAAACCTGAATAGGATGATTGTTTGCTGTCAGACAGCTTGGGGCTTCTTAATCTACACATTATTGCCTCTTGTTAGCCAAACACCTGAACAGCCATAGCTATTCCCCAATCTGACAATGCTTCTGTACTCTACCCTTTGAAGTGTAGTATCTCACCTTGCCTTAGGACAAATCGTGTTAATAAAAAGCAAAGGTCCTGAGACAGACAGAATTTAGCTCCTTTAGTCTCTGACCCCCAGTGCCTTTCAAAATTATCTTTCATCTCTGGACTCCTACTTAATCTATGCACAGCCTTTCTCCAGATTGCTGAACCCTTCTTAATGCTGGAAGAACACTGGCATTAGACCTTCTTTCTAATCTTCCTGGGATACTTCTCTGGTACCTCAAATACCACAGGGACAAAACATACTTCCTCCTCCTGGACTTGTAGTCCACTCCTCTGGCTAGTCCATCACCTAGATGAGAAACCTAGGGATCCTTTGCCCCACACTGCCAATTAGTTTCCCATTCCACTGAATCTTTTTCTTTTCTTGAACCCCTCTTTTCTTAATCCCCACTGCCACTATATACACAGCAGTGGTCCCAATTTTACAGTTCATCTCCAGAACCCTAACCAATGTAATCTTTGCACCCTTGAACATGACTTTCCTTTAAAAAAAAGTCTTTTCCCTTTCCTATAGGTCAGAGATTTTCAATCTTTTTTCATCTCATGGCACACATAAACTAATTACTAAAATTCTGTGGCACAACAAAAAATATATTTTTGGCTGATTTGACAAAAAATTAGGTATAATTTTGATTTATTCACATCCAACAGCTATTGTGTTGGCTGTTGTCATTTTTTAAAAAAAAATATATATATATACCAATCTAAGGGAAAACAAGGTTAGTGCCCCTAACTAAATGGTCAGGTATTATATGTTTTAAAAAAATCTTGTGGCACACCTGTTGAAATCTCTGCTACAGGTTTTAATCCTAAGATTCAATAGTTATTTATTCACCAACTACAGTAAATCCTTTGAAACTGTATGCAAAATTGTAGTATGGGTCTATAGGTGCATTGTTTTTGGTTTTCAAAAGGGTATGTGTACCTGAAAATATGTAGGTCTCAGTCTAAAGGCAAATTCCTCAGCATAGAATGCAAGCCCTGCTTGACCTGCCTATTTCCATCCTTCCAGCTTCCTTTCTCCCCACATTCTAACTCATACTTATCTTGCCTTAATTCTTCATTGCAGGCCTTTGTCCACGTGGCTTTGCTTCTCAGCTTGGGAAGCCCTTTCCTTTCTTCTTAGCTGGCCCAACTTTTGCCAACCAGTAAGTTGCCTTCTTTCAAAGAACACCTCAGGTCATAACCTACAGTAAGCTGTGCGGGCTAGGCAAATGGGGTGTGAACTCTTGCTTCCCTAAAGCCAGCCAACTAATTGCTCTGTTAGCATTTATCTCTTGGATTTTCAAACTGAACCCCAGGCTGTATTTTCTTTTTTAATCTTTATCATTGAAAGCATTATATATGTCCCCCTCTTTTCTCCCATTGACCTCTCCCAGCCCGCTCTTGCGCCTCCCAATATTTCCTAGCAGATTTTTAATTACAATCCCTCACACACCTTCCTGTTACAGAATGCTGTATGGGAATTTTCAATATACAAGTTTTATTTTATACCTAGCCACCACATGGTGTTACATATTTAACAAATCCTGTAAGTCTAATATTCAGTGACCCACTAGGAGGTAATTTATCTGGATTATTGTTCCCAGTTTACGGCAACACCACCCAAAAAAAGGCAGTTTACTATCAAAATGTGTCCCTGAAATTATCTACCCTGGAAGTGTTCCAACTTTTTTAGATAAACCTTGCTCTAATTAGTCTGCTAATACCGTACAGCACAATTTCTCACAACCTTAAAAAAAAAAAAAGTCTTTAATTGTCTCCAGCGAAGCTCTTTGCCCTCTTTGGGCGACGGATCTATGCGAAGTGTACTTCCCTACTAGTAATGCATCAACATAAACAGCGCTCACCACGCTGAATCACCAATCCCCGGAGTTTCCCCCAAATAGCTTATAGCCCGCTCTGGTGGCACTGGACGCTAGGCCCGTTCAGCTGAGCAGGAGGCCGACCCCCGGCGCCTGGGGGACGCGAGCGCAGCCGCTGATTGCCAGCCTACAGTCGAGAGTGTCGGGCTTCTGGAGCGCGGAAGGCGCTCAGAGACTCTGCAGAACTTGGCCTTGACTGCTCCAGGGCCGTCCCCGCCCCCCTCGGCCTTCCACCCTGTTTCCCCCACTAACCCTCCCCCGCTTCCCCCCTCCCCCCCCCCCCCC
>JAAGEH010000012.1:15421887-15466644 GCA_011751065.1 Lasiurus cinereus | reverse complement strand
CCCCCCCCCCCCCCCACAGAGCTGGGACCCGCGGGGTCCTGCACCAACCTCCGCCCAGCACCGCCCCGCCGCTCACACAATGGAGCGCGTTCCCGGCGGGCCACTCAGGATGCCGCTGGTCCCTAGCCCGGGACCCTGGGAAACTGGGGAAGCAGAACAGGGCTAGGGCCATCAGGAAAACCCCAGTACACCCTCCGCCCACTCCCACACTCCCAAAAGGCTGTGAGCCCGAAATGGGAGCCGGGTGCAGAGAAGGGGGAGCGAGCGGAAGTGCCAACCCCTGCAGTCAGGGGACGGTGACGTCACCGCTACTGTTAGCCAGTAGCGGGAGCGTCTGCCCGTCACGTGATCCAGCCCTGCTGCTGCTGCTGCTGCTGCTGCTGCTGCTGCTGCTCCTCCCGCTGCTCCTCCCCTCCTCCTCCTCCCCCCTCCCTGTTCCTCCTCCCTCTTCTTTCTCCTCCTCCTCCTTCCTCCTTCTCCTTCCTCCTTCTCTTTTTCCTTCTCCTTCCTCCTTCTCTTCCTCCTCTTCTCCCCGCTCCCCTCCCCATCCCGCGCCAGCTCCCTTCCCCAGTCCCGACTCCCCACTTTCGCCCTCCCTCCCGCTCTAGCGAGGCTGTCAACAGCGCCAGCTCCGCCCCCTCCCCCGCGCCCAGTGTAACCGCCCGGCGGCGCGGCTGGCTGTCGCTCCTCAGGTCTTCGCTCTTGGAGGAGCTTGCCCCTGCCTCCACCCAGCCTAATCCCTGAGCCCTGGATCCGCGGTGCGCGGCGGCCTTCAGTACCAGCGATTTTCTGCTCGCCAAGTCCGAGCGCCGAGGGCGCCAGTCCCTGGCAGGTCTCCGTCGGGGGTTGGCCCCTAAGCGGGAGCGGCAGCCGGGGACCCGCCCTCAACCCCTGCCCTACGGCCCGCGCCTCTGTTCTCTCTGCCGCCTGGACCGCGCTCGCTAGTCCTGCCTGGTGTCTTCTCCGGCAGCCGCGCGGGCAATGGTAGTATGACAGGAGGGCAAGCGCAGACCTGCTCCTTGAGTGTTCGGCCACCCCACTGTGGACTCCTGGGATTACAGATTTGGTGGCTGTCACTGCTGCGCCTGGTTCTATTTTTTCCCGTCATTTCCCTTCTAAAAGTAAAGGCTTGGGGGAAGGAAAAGAAAACCCAGTACCGGAAGGGGCAGTACAGACTGACCTGTCATCGGTGGGGGAGGAAGACCCCTGGTCAGGGCGAATTTTTGAGCCCACGCAGGGACAGAAGCCCAGGGTTCGCACGGAGTTGCGCGGCGGCAGCGGTGCATCAGCTAGTTGTCCCCTTGGCGGCGCGGCCCCGCTGCGCCCGCCCCCTCCTCTGGCGCTGCGCTCCCAGCCCAGACGCCAGAGACCAGGGAACCCCCAGCTCGATTTTTTTGTGCAGTTTCAGCAAAGCTCCGAGGAAGTTGGTCCTTTTGTTCCACTATTTATAGATTGCGTCAACATTGCGAAAAGAAGAAGGCGGAGCGGTGGCCCCTCCCCCTCCTCCCACCGGCTCCAGAGAGAGAAAAGCCCCAGCACACGACCTAAGTACACAGCGCGTTAGTCGCCCGCCAGCCCCAGCCTCGAGCTCGCCGCTTCCCCCTCCTCCAGAGCGCTGCCAACCCTGTCACGTGTCCACCAGGGAAAACCAGCTACTGGGGGCTCTGCGCTGCCTGCCAGGCTTCGTAAAGGCTGCGGCTGTCTTGCTCACCCGTGCGCCTAGCTGGTGGGCTCCGGCCGTGGCCCAGGCGTCGCGCACAATGTGGGCACCCCTGCCTTTGCCACTCAGCGGGTACCCCTGGGTCCCCGGCTTGTGGGTGTGTTCCCTAGTTTTCTCCGTTTCCGCCCTCTTCCTCCCCTCCCTCTCCTTTGGAGTGCTACCGCCTCGGTCTAGGAGTGTGCGCGCCTTTGGGCCTCGCCTGGGAGCCAGGGGCCGGGCTTGTCTCTGGCGCCTCCGCTTTCCCAGGCCTTGAGATGCTAGTCTTTCCTGGTCTCCGCACGGTTGGGTTGGGACGGGAGACTGAGGGGTGCGGGGTGGCTTGCAGCAACTCGCCGGGGTGGTCCGCAAAGAGCGGGAAGCGCGATGGAGCCTTTGCCAGATCGCAGAGACACTCTCCCCAGATGCCCTCCCTGCTCCGCAGGTGCAGCAAGCGTTGCGCGAGCTCACTTACTGCTTCCCGGACAGCTAGGGAACAAGCAGTTTTCAGACCTGGGCCGCAGTGAAGGGGCGGGGATATAATATTTGAGGAGTTACTAGAAGTTGGATCGGTGACAAAAACATTCGAACTTTTCTTCAAAATGCAAGGGCGAAAATGATAGGACCCGTCATACCCCCAAAGTGAAACTGAGCTCCCTGCTGGCCTAAAGCTTAGGTTCCTGAGCTCAATGTAAACAGGGAGGGTGGTAAATACAACTGCAAGTAGCTAGCCTGAGTGTGATTTACCTTCGCAGCTTCCTGTCTTTTCCTTATGTGATTTACTTAGATCGGAGTTGAACTTTCCTGGGTCGGAATAAAATAATTTAGCCCATCAGATCAGGGGTAGTGGAAAGCTGGGGGCTGAGCTGGGACAAGTGCAGAAAACAAGTCTGACTTTTCCAGCCAGCTGGACAGTGTGGTAAACAGTCTGCAAAGGTTATGTTATTTTTTAAGGAGTTTGGAGGACTGTTCCCTACACTCACCCTCCTTGGGCTCAAGAGCAGACTGAGGAAGGGAGCGAAGGGGGATCCTGCACAAGCTGTCCCCTGTGCCCACCCCAGCCTGGCACTGAGCTCTCCAACCTCTGGAAAGATTTACAATGGGCCACACCCAGCAGCAATATTTGCCTCTTTCAGAGAAACCTTTCCAGGTTTGGGTCTCCCCTCCACCCAGGGGGAGATCTTAGGCCCCGAATTCATCAGTTTAGCATTGCATGCTTCACTCCGGATAAAGAGGGAGCGAGATGAAGTAAAACGAACCCGTGCAGTGTTTGTTGGGTTTCCAAAGCGCAGAGCTGAGCTCGCTCTCAGCCAATTGGGCGCACGTTGGTCTCCTCACACCTAATGGTGCTCAGAGCCTGGTACGGGGGCCTGTTTTATTCTCTGGGCTCTCCCACGGTCTCTCCCGGTTTCCTTACAGTTGAGTGAAAGCCCGCTGACAGTTGTCTGTATTCGAAAGACAATACCCACCTTCTCGTTTCCCCGCCAATTTTGAAGTATACAAAGCAAGTTTCTTTGCAAGAAGAAAATAAGTCAGAGCCTCTTGACCCTTTTGGCCCCAGTTAGGAACAAGGGTGCGCAGGCCCCAACTTTAGCCTTGCTTTTCCCCCACTCGCCGCCCAGCTTTCCGACAACCAAGGTGTCCTGCCACTTTGTCAGGCACACGCTTTTCATCCCCACTTTCTTCTTTCGAAATCTTCCCGGCTGCCGAGAGAAGGGAGCGAAAGCAAAACGAAAGCACCCAGGCTGCATTAGCCAGAGCAGCTTCCCAGAGCGCAGCCGGGGGTGACCAAGGTCTGGGGTCAGGAGACAAGGGTGGGCGCCCCATTTTCGTGGAAACCGGGTCGTGGGTGGTACCGAGAGGGCGCGGGGAAACTCCTCCTCTTGGGAAAAGTCAAGGGTATGATAATACACCAACTCAGAAGGGAACGTTTGGCCTGGGTCTTGAGTTGAAATTCGAGACTGCTTAGACCCTGAGGCGGGGAAGTAGAGGCAAAGGAGTGTGGCGGGAAGGCTGGCATTGGTCCCCAGTGGCGGATCTTGGGGCGAGACCCAGGCGAGAAGCCCCGCACGGCTCCAGAAGCCAGGGGTACTGGAGGCCCACGGGATTGTGTCACTGATGTTGGATACGTATCCGCCTCTCACCAAAAACCAGATGTAGACATCAGGAGTTCAGGAAACTTTGGTGATGTCCTTTGCATCCGCCCTCCTCCTTTGCGGTCTTCACTGCAGGGACAAGGCGGCCTGCGCAGATTTGAACGGAAACGCAGCCAGCATGGGCGGCCTTGCCAAGGCCTTACCAAGACCTTTTCAGTTAAGGAAAAGCATGAGAATATCTTCAGAAAGTGAAGGTAACCCCTCACAACCTCCCTCAGAATAGCATCCAGCCGGACTTTGGTCAGCTAACATGAGTCCTCGTTTATCCACCCTCCTCCATATCGAACCAGCACTGGAATACTGAGATGCTCGCTCTGTCACTCCAGTACATGTACACTGCCAAAGAACTGACCTATTCTATTTAATGGCACCTTTGTTGTGGATTTTGGCAAATGTTAAAAAGCCATGTGATCCTAAATGAGTCGAATGTGGAAACATAGTTTGTGCCAGTAGTTGGGTCTGTACTCTCTCACTGGCACATAATGCAGGGGGCACGCACTGCTGTTCAGAGGCACGTTCAAAAAATCCCTTCCATTTTTTAAACAGGGAAACTCGAAATTGTATACTTGTTTGCATTGCTTAGATTATCTGTTGCTGGCTATTTATTCACTAATAGGCCTAAAAACAGCTGCTGTAATCTTAAAAGATGCAGAATTGAGTTCGCTTAGTCAAAATTTGGGAATACAGTCTTGTTTTCCTGCTGACGTTTTGCCGGTAACAGGCAGTAATCAATCTCAGAGTAGCATTGTTCGTTTTTATTCCTTCCCTCAATTGCAAATATTAGAAGGTTCTAATTGTAAAAAAAGATAGCTTACTCCACCAAAATTTCTTTAATATAATGATGAGAGGGATGCTGTAGGTGAGATAGTCTCTTAGGCTAATTCCTTTTTAAAAGAGCATCTGTTTCTTAAACACACGACAAAAACCACAAAAATAAAAAACTCAGCAAAAACTGTTTTCAACGCAACAGACATATAAATGCATGCGTTTGCCATGCCAGTCTTTGGTTTCAGACGGGGCCGCGTTCTCACTTTCTTGCAAGTCTTCCCCCTTGTAACTTATTTTTCTGAAAAATAAGTTCCATCAGGTTATCTTGCTAAACTGGGTGTCTATAATTATGAAACTGGTCTTTTCTCCTCCACCTACGTAAAAAGAGCGCGCGTACACACACACACACACACACACACACACACACACCACGCACACCTTCCGCATTCGAAAATGGTGCTTTGTCTGGGTGAAGTTCAGACTTCAGTGCCTACAACGTTGCCCACCCCCAGGCAGTCCCATGAGCCATCGAAAGGCCAACCTCGTTCACCACACTGGAACCCTCACCAACAGCTCGAATTGGAGTCCAGTTTGGAAACAAATCTGTGCTTTTCGCGGTGAAATGGGAACTTGCCCAAGCGATGCATCTGGCTTTAGATTTTATGGGGAATATGATCTGGATGAGGGAATGACTGTTTCAGGCGCCGCAACACGCTCCTCGCGAACCCGGGGGCTCCCTGGGGCGAACAGCGCACAAGGGTGGACCACAGGGCCTCAGCCAACCTCGAGGCGCCCTGGTTTGGGTTAACCCTACACCAGTGCTCTGCCTTCTCTGCTTCGCCTGGGGTCGCTCTCCGCGGCTGATGGTGGTTTTACACCAGAGGAGAAAGTTTGAGACTGAAGATCACATGTCCTTAAAGGGGCTGGGGAAAAGGAGAGGAGGCTCTTCTTAGTGCCAGGAAACTCAAACACTCCGCAATCCCCACAAGGGAAAGAAAACGGTCCCGGGGAGCACTAGTGTCCCCTAGACTTTGCCAGAGTTTGGAGAGTTCGGAGGTGGTGTGACCGACCCTTCCCCGCCCCGCGCCGTGTTATTTCACAACCCCCTTCGGGCTGCATTAGGCGTGGACCCAGGCAGTGTGTCCAGTAGGGTGAGATGTTTCCCGTTCCCTCTGCGACTGGAAACCTTTATGGGGTTAAAATGGCGCTGCGGTTGGGCCCGAGGAGTGGTGTCTCTTTTGGCTGGAGGGCTGGAGACATCGGGTGGGGTGTGGGATCCCCAAAAGGGCCGGAGAGCCGGGACGTAGGGGAGGTGTGACACGAGAGTTTCTGCTATCGGGAACTGGTTCCAAGGACGAATCCCGCGGGAATGGGGACTGAGCCCGCAGCAGGGGCGAGGGGGAGGGCAGAGGAAGGGAACAAGTAGTGGTTATGCACGTCTTGGCCCCCAGGACGGGGTTAAGTCAGGAGAGCCGTGGCACCGAGCTCTGGCTGGATAAGATACGCCTCCTCCCGCCTCCTCCAAGCCTGGGGCCCGGCGGGCTCGGAGGGGGCGGGCGGAGCGCCACGCCGAGCCCTGGATACTGAGGTCTGCAAGTTGCCTTCGGATCGGGGCTGAGGCGCCTCTCCAGTCTCTGTGGGAAAAAAATCATCTGAAAGCGCACCCCCTGGGCAAGCTGCCCCGCGGTCCTGATAAAGTAGATAGAAAGGGACTCTGGGAACGAGGGAAGCTCAGTGTAGAACTTCCCAAAATTTCCAGGTTTGTCGACTGGAAATCTTGATAGCTCTGGAGTTGCTGCGCCCATTCCCCCTTCCAGAACAAAACTGAAGGAGTGCCTCCAAAGGAATTCTGAAGTTCGGGCCCGCGAGGAAACAGAGCAGCCCCTGCCAGCTGCCCTCCGCTCACTCCTCCCAGGGCCGCGGGGGAGCGTCCTTGAGCAGCTGGGGGCGGGAAGGGCGCGGTTTGGGGCTCCCTGGGCTCTGGGTCCCCTTTTGGCCTGAGCGCCACAACCGGAAACGCGTTGTCCCGTTTGTTGTTTGTGTGGTTTTGTTGTGTTTTGTGTTGTTGTTTTCTGTCTTCCAGTCAAAACATTTGGCTGAATCTTTGAAATAACTTTTTTGATAGTCTGTAGCAGAAAAAAGACAAATAAACCTACCATCAGGCTTGCCTCAGAGACAATTTCCCCTGGACTATATAGCGAGATTGTTTTTCTTTTTCTTCTTTTTTTTTTTATCATTAGTTGCAGGAACTGAATTTTGATGATTTACCTGCTTACTGGAGCTCCTGGGTTTATTCTCCTCTTCTCCTTTCCCACGTCATCTGAATATCAACTCCTTTCTCATTTTATTTTATTTTTTAAGTTCCGGGCACTCAGTTCCAGGTATCCATTGTAACACATGTAGACGCTAATCTAACTCAGTCTTTATCAATAGTCGTTACAAGCCACAGTGTTTACATAGCTCTCGCAAAACCGGCCACGTTTCGGTTCCTGTGAACCACAGCAATGGAAAAGTTTTGCTTCGTGTGTTCTTTTTTTTTTCTCGTAGAGTTTATGATGGTGCACCCCTCCTAGTAGCAAGTTCCCTCTCCTCCCAAATGGTTCGAGATTTCTTGATTTTTGCAAGGAACCAAGGAGTTAGAAGACATTACTCCCCCGCACCCTTAGACAGAATTAACACTATCCAATGTAATCAGTTCAACAAAACAGATTTTAATATCATTAAAGACTGATCTCTCCATTAACCTTGGCAATTATGTCACTTTGAAGAGGAAAGTAAAAACGAAATTCTTGAGAATGAAACAGTTATGGAAGCTAGCTATCTGAGATACATATGTAGAATAAGGAAGTTTCCGTCTTTTTTTTTAAAGTTCAATTATTAATGTGAAATAAAATCTGTAAAGCGGACCCTATCACAGTGCCTGCACATAGTAGGTACTCAATACATAGTTAGTCTCTTTCTCTCCATTTCTTCTCCCCATCCTTGGAAATTTTGGCAGGAGATACAGGCTTCACAGTGGCTAAGGAAATTATGCTCCAACTTCACTTCTGACTCATGTAATCGCCACTCATTTGAAAAAAAACACACCTCAAAATGTATCGAGGGAACTTTAAGAGCTTATTAAAACTCAATGGAAATAGCTAGACAAAATAAAAGTATAGTGATTACATACATATAAATCCGAAACATATTAAATTATTTCAAACTTTTCAGTGGCTGTAAGAGACAACTATTACCATTTGATTTCGTTTACCGATTTCTACAGTAAAAACGAAAATTGTGGGCTCTTGCTCACTTTCCGCATTTCTATTAGAGCTGCATTCACCCACAAACCTCTCTCTCTCCACTTCATATTTTCATAACGCAAATTTTATCTGGACGCTTTTCAGCCACCTACGTTTGAGACTTATGCTCGTTTCTTTTTCTTTTAAAAAATGAGAAAATTGAGTAGGAGGTTGTAGCACTCACAGTGGCGAAAACCCACCTGTCCGCTCCTCCTGCGCTGAATGGCTGGAGAAGACAGGCAAGCGCGGGGTGCGGCTTTTCGGATTCCTGCCAGGTCCCCTGGTCGCCCTTTTTGGGGGGCCATTCTGCGGTAGTAAAGTCACTTCCTAGTGAGTTTTCTGACAACTCTGTACTGCTTTTTAAATGGAGTTTCCGCACGTTCGCCTCGGCTTACAGGCTTTCCAGCCTCAAATTAAGAATTTAAAAACTGTTCAGCTCAACTTTTTTTTGCTCTTTCGACTAAAAAAATGAGGCCCGTCATGACGGGTGACCTCTGTCTGCCACCCAGGCCGATCTCAGGCTCCTGCAGCCCTGCTGCCCTGCGGAATGAGCCAGGGAACAGTGGCACCTCCTTGGTTCGGGCGGGGCGCCGGGGTCTGGAAAGCCATACCAGAGTCGCCTGCTGGGCGCGAAGAAAACGAGGGGCACCGGTACCTTCACTCCAGACCAGCCCCCTTGGGATATGGAGAACGAGAAGAGCGCAGTTGTGGTTTCGGGCTAGAACTTAGCTCTTTTTAGCACCTTCTAGAAAAATACACCATTCATAAGCATAAATAAGTATCTCCTCGCCGTCCATTCCAGCGGTCTGCCAGCCCGGTGAGAGTGTGACTCCTCCGAGTTCCGCACGGGTTCCTGCTCACGCAGAGCCCAAGGGGCCAGAGTAAGTTCAGAGCCTGGAGCCCAGTCTGAATTGAGGAAACAAACAAACAAACAAACAAACAAACAAAAACAACAAGTCCAGCTAGGGGCTCCAGCCAGGGGCTCAGCCCAGAGTCCCCTCAAAATTCTCCCCTCAGCGCGGAAGTCGGGGATTGCTCTACTCTGCGCAACTGGACACTGTGCCTGAAGGATCTGCGGAATCACCGCTTGCCTTTTGTGGGGGGCTGGCATCAGTGTGCCAAGAACATTGTTTTTGCAAACTGAGACTTGGAGTGAGCCCCCATTTTCCATCCCACCCCGCTGCCCGGGAATAACTCCAGGGGTCTCCCACCTGAACGACCAGGACTCGTCCGAGGCTCTCAGGGTGCCTCATGTCCCGGGGGGCCTCGCACGGAGGGGCACAAACAGCGGACTTCGAGGAGGGCTTCGAGCGTCGAGCCCTGGGCACAGGGGTCTGCCGGGAAAGGCAGCCACGCCGGTTCCAGTGACGCAGAAATCGGAGGTGCTTCTGGGCTGGGCCCGGAGTGAGGGGAGCAGAGTGTAATTGCTTCTCCAGCTTTGAGGTGGGGGCAAGTTTGGCGGGGAAGGGAGAGGGGTTGGAAACTCTCAGTTCTTCTCCTGCATCTTGTGGGTGGGAACCGGTCATCGAAAGCACTCGGGGTGAGGGGCGCAGAAGCCTGAGAGCTTCGAGCAATAAACTGGGCCTGACCTGAGCGACCCAGCCCAGCTTCCGGCCAAGGGAGTACAGGAGCCTCCGACTCCAGGGTGCTGGACACGGTTGGCCACTGGTCCTCCAGTGGAGACAGGCCTAGCCCTCTGGCCAGATGGCAGGGAACCCCAGGCACTTGACCTGGACATACAGAATCCACAAAGGTATTTCCAGGCCTCAATAACTTCTGGCCAGCAGTTGGTTAGTTCAGAGTCAGGTTTCTTCTTCCACCAAAAAAAGAATTGCACAAATCTCTCCAATCTGAATTCATTGAACTCAGGGGTTGACTACTTTTTTAGGATCTTATCAATATTTTTGCCCGTAGAAGGGAATTTAATTTCTTCTTTGCTCAAGTGAGCTAGTCACACTGACCAAAGGTGTGGGGAGGATTTAACTACTGTTCAGGTATGTTTCTCCATCTTGGGACTTGCATATTCCTCACACTCTTGGGCTTGCCAGCGGAGGTACTGCACTATATTGAGGAGTTGGGCTTCCCTGCAGAACTAACCTGACACAGGATTGAGAGGCCCACGTGGCAGACTTGAGAGTGACTACAGGGAGCCATGTAAAGGACCAGGAGACAGGACTCAGAGCTTGTGTGGAGGACTGGAGGTGGTTAGGATAATTCTCTCTCTGTGAAAAAGAGGGCTGAGGAGTTTTGCTGCCTTGATTAAAAAGTGTGGATATGGCCAGTCCAAAGGTGGATGAGACAAGGCCTGAGATTCCAGAGATCAAACTAGGATTGGAAATCTGTATTATTCTGTCTGAATTTCTTGATTTTAAGGTTTTTTCCCACTTGTTTTCTATTTAGTCTTTAGTGTTTTTTGAAAATCTTACCCAAAGAAGTCATTCAGTTAACAGATATTCAACGAGAGCCTACTGCATGCCAGGCGCAGGAATGGGATTGTGAACAAGACAGTTCCTGTCCTCACAGAGCTCACAGTCCAATTTTCTCTATGGAGAAAAGCCATGTCATGAAACGGACACATGGACTTATCCCTGGTGAAAGTGTTACTTAAAAAAAAGTGTTACTTTGACATCACAATCGTTAATAATAAAAATACTTAGATGTGGTATTTCTTTAAAAATTTTAACTCCTAATTGGAGCTACTGAATCCCTTTGTAGCATTGTCAGTAGGGCAGGAGGGAACAATTTATCCAGTGCCTGCTTTGTTTCATAGGCACTCCACACATAATACCTTTCCTAAGGCTCATAACAATTCCACTAAGTAGGTGTTTTTATTTCCATATTACAGATTAGGAAACTCAGGCTCAGTGAAGGTCACCTGGCAAGTAAGTGGGAGAACTGTCTGTTTCCAAGTGTGTGTTCTCTTCCCGCTTCTCATGGATTCTCTTCCCAATCCAGAGGCTAATGATCCTAAAAAAAAGGTAATCATTAAGGGAATTGACATTTGAGGACTTTAAATCCTGGTGGAAAAAGTGGGATTGTGTGAATTTATAGTATCTCTATAAATTATACTTATGGTTGCCAGTACAAAAATTAAGAGATCACAGTAAGAACACCAACAATGTTTTATTCAAATTGAATTCACACATTTTGATGAATTTCTCTTTACCAACCTTTGCTTGCTAGAACATTTTCAAAATAAAGAGATGTTAGTTTTGTATTATTATACAAAGAAACATGTGTGTATAGTCTTACATTTAAATGCAAATGTTTGATTTTCTAATATGTAGTGTTTAGGTCACTTTCCTTGGGTTTTGACTGAAGATGACTTGTCATTAGTATGTAGACCATCTGTGAAGGAATTATAATAATATTATAATTTTATAGAATGATAACATTTGATATGTAAAAGAAAGATTTTTGTTTCTAAGTCTTAGAGTTTCATTAATTAATCAATTAATTCAATAACTATCTTTTGGACACATACTGCCTATCAGATACATTGCTGTGTACTAAGGTTATAACATTGATCAAGATAAACTGAGTTTGCTGTGGAAAGTATATAAGGAAGGAAGTAAAACAATGCTTGCTCAGCTCCCACTATGTAGCAAACTCTCCTAGACTAATTTAGTCCTTCATACAAGCCTGTCTGTTCCTTTATATACAAAACATGCACAAAAAAGGGAGGCTCAGAAAGTTTAAATAATTCAGATCACATAGCAGTAAATGGCAGAGCACCATTTCAAACCCAGCAATGAAGCTTATGCTTTTTCACTATGCTACACTATATCCTTGACTATGAAAAAATAAAAATTGTACTTATTTTATTCCTCTTTGGTCTCTTTCCTCAAGTAAATAGCTGAATAGTGATTTTTATCTTGTTTACTTCATGGAGCAATCTTAAAACCCCCAAAAAGTGTAAAATTTTATTTTAAAAAAGCTGTTCCTAATAGTTTAGCTTAATTTAATCTTACAGGAGAAAAAAGATGAGTCCTAACACCAGGTTTATTGTAATAATCTATTGATGAAAAAACCTTCTGGTTCAGTAGGATCAGAATTTGATGAATAAATGTTGTTCTTTGCTTTATTACTTAACTTAATGTCAAATATTTAATGGACATGATAGAATTACAGAGCTTATAGATAAGAAATTAGGGAACAAGTCCCTTGTCCAAAAGTGGGTGAAAGAGACATAGAGACAGGGAAATTATGAAAATGTGTGATAACAGGTGCTGGGTTTCTTGGGAGCTAACAGCATTCTGAGCCTCCTTCACCTAACTAAGCTAGAAGCTTTGCCTCCTAAAAGTGTTTGTCAAGCTAAGAGACAGCTGTTAAAAACAGAATAGCACTTTAATTCTTGCAGAATCAAATTTTCTGGAGGTGAAGCCTGACTACTAGGATTTTAAACAAATTCTCCAGTAGTTCTTAAGAAGTCTGCTAAGACTAGAATTTGGGAAAAGAGCTTGATCCTTGATTATAGTCAAGTGGCCTAAAGAAAAATAACCTCCTAGCCCATGATAGTGTGGACAAGGATATGGTGATACTCTACAGCAAAGGTTAAGAATGTACACCCATTAAGGGAAGTTGGTGAGCTAAGGACTGAGAAATATTAGCAGGAAATCTTCAAGACAAACATAGATGACATAAATTATAACACATTATATGGGTTGGGGAAGCATTTTGCTAATAGTTTTATACATAAGTTCTTTTAAAACTGTTAGTGGATGTCACTGGATTCCAGAGCATCTAATTAATTAAGAGTTCAGCAGAGAGTCCAAATTTTTTTTGGAGCCAAGGAATCTTCTATTCAAAGGGAATTTTATGAAAGGCTGACATATAAAGAACTGTTGAGGCTAAAGAAGAGGGTGGATGAAGGAGAGCTGGGTGCCCAGAAAACCACTATGCAGCCAGCAATGCAGTCCGCAGTCTATGAGGTACTTGAGCCAGAGACTAAGCTTGCCTTCTTTGTATTCCGGACCTGGCACCATGTAGGCACATAAGATGCGCACAGTATTTGATGTCTACCATGGACTGAATGTGTCCATCCCACCCCAGTTCATATATTGAAAGCTAATCCCCAGTGTAATGACATTTTAGAGATTAAATCTTTGGAAGGTGATAATTATTAGGGTGGATCCCTCATGTCTGGCTTTAGTGCCCTTATAAAAGAGACTCCAGAGAGCTCCCTCATCTCTTCCACCATGTGAGAATACAGTGAAAATATTTCTATCTGTGAACCAGGAAGCTGGCCCTCACCAGACACCAAATTTGCTGGTACCAGGATCTTGGACTTCTCAGTCTCCAAAACTGTGAGAAATAAATCTCTGTTGTTTATAAGTTACCCAGTCTATGGTATTCTGTTATAGCAGCCCAAAAGAATTAAGACAATGACTGAATGAATAAATTAGTGAAATGACATAATTTTTACTTCAAAATATAACGAAGGAGCAAAAACCTTGCTAATATTTTTATCAGTAAGGACCAAGATAAATAATCTATTTATGGCTCATTTTCATCACCAAATTCTCTTAGCCACTTATGGTCTTGTTTGCCTCTTTTAAAATATAAAGTTAGTAAATATTTGGCTTTTATGGTCCAATTTACTCTAGAACTATTTCCACTTGATTTCATCAGGAAAAATACCCAAGTGAAATCAGGAAAATCCAGGCTGCTTTTGTGTGTGTGTGTGGAGGGGGAGGAGGGGCAGGAGAGGGATGGGGGAGTTGGTGGTAGTATGGGACAAAAAGGAAGAAAAAAATTTCTTTTTAAGAATCACATAATTTCATTGTAGAATTTTGAAAAATACAATACAGTACAAAGAAGGAAATAAAATTACTTTTCCTGAGAGCATGCTGTTATTAGTATCTTGCTTTTATCACTAAATAATATACACAAATATTTTCTTTTATTAATATTGTTCTATAATGTGATTTAAAAATTTTTGTAACATAATCTATAGAAAGGTGTGTCACATTTTGTCAAACAAATTTCTTATTGTTGAACATTTGGGTTATTTTTTCCACTATTATGAACAATGGGACATTAATATCCTTTAATTTTTGTATTTGTGTGTCTGTGTCTCTGTATTTAAGGTATGTGTATTTTCTTAAGGCTTTAACATATAAGGCCAAACTGCTTTCCGGAGTGGTTGTACCAAGATAGATTCGTGCTGATGATGTATTCAAGTTCTTGCTTTGCCCAACAGAGTTTTATTCTTTGTCTGTAATGACATTCTGATTATAA
This sequence comes from Lasiurus cinereus, assembly GCA_011751065.1. Lineage (NCBI taxonomy): Eukaryota > Metazoa > Chordata > Mammalia > Chiroptera > Vespertilionidae > Lasiurus > Lasiurus cinereus. The sequence goes on along the minus strand of JAAGEH010000012.1, from coordinate 15,452,500 downwards.
TCAGTATTGGTTATTTGACAGTGAGCATACTCCTTTCCTAGCTTTGGGAAGGAAGAGATGCTTTTAGACCTGAGTGTAGATATTTTCCAGAATTTACAATTAAAAATCTATCTTGGTATTCTGTTGTTGTTTTTTTACAGACCCATAGATACAGAGAACAAGCTGATGATTGCCAAAGAGGGGGGAGTGGGGAGATGGGTAAAAAGCAAAAAAAAAAAAAAAAAGTTTTTTTCTTAAAAAGCACCCAAGTCTGAGGAAGCTGGCTCCATGGCAGCGGCCCTTAATGTCCTCAGGGCATTCTGAGTGTTTCTGTCTTGACTTCAGAGCTTCATCCTGGGCCTAAATGAGACATTACTTTAGATGAACCTCTGCCACCATGACCACCACCACATCTGAACTGAGTCTGTCTTGGGCTGTATATTGCTTTGGGAACTTTTCTAGATGTTAAATTTATTTTTGTGGAGGCTGAAATTAGTCACTTGATCACATTTGTGAAATGAGTCACATTAGAATAAAGATCTAGAAGGGTTGTAAATTATTCTGCCTGAATTACAGCAATAATGGCTATATATATTAGCATTTGTAGCTAACACTGTATTCCCTAGTCCTTCTCAGTTCAATCTGGGTTTGCCTTTTTTTTTTTTAATGATCTATATGCAAAGTGTGTGTGTGTGTGTGTGTGTAATTTTGGAAATTTTGAACAAGAGTTCCATATGTTGTTATAATATACTGCTATAGGCAAGTATGAACTCAACACACACACACACACACACACACACACACACACACACACACACACACTTTACCCATTTAGGGAAAGTATGCTGACCTTCTTTTCTTTGTTTACAAGACTGAAAAACTGGCAGAATCTTTAATTTGTAACTTGGAAGTATTGTAATTTATAGGCAAGAAAGGCAAGCCAAATTGGGTGGAAATTGCTTTAGAATTTTTTTTTTTTTACTCTAGACAGTGAAAATCATGAAGCTGAGTGTGCACTTTGGGATGTTTTCAGCTTGATTTTCTACCACATTCGCTGGTACTGACAGAGGTAGAGCTTTCCAGTAAAGGTGTGTGATGTCCAGGGGCAGATGTAGAGATTTATGCCCATCCTATATGTGTTCTTAAGGTTAAACTGAGCTGCTAAAATACTGATTGGGGAAATGTGAAATATGGTTTTATTTGAGCTTTGTAAGTCCATCTTAATCATAAATTATATAAACACAGATTCAAGGGCTGGGAGGTCAAAATCAGACCTGTTTCCAGGCCTGAGTTTTTTCCGTGGGTTCCTGGAACATTCATGGTACCTGAGACACAGCAGAACCTGACAACTCTGAAAACAGACTTTCTCTTTTGAATGTTGGGGGTTTTGAGATAAACTTCATAATGAGGGAGGGTTCATGAAGTAATGAAAAGCTATTTCCTTTTTTTTTAAAAAAAGTTCAGATAGCAGCACAAACATCTGGTAGTTTATTTAAATATTCTGGTTCTCTGAATTACCCATTTCCTTGATATATATTTTACTTATTTTTCCTAGGGGGATAAATTTCCACTTTGTGTTTTTCCCAGTTCAGCTGTGTCAGGCTACTCATTTTAGCACTTAGGTTACTTGGTATTTAAGCACAAGGGTAAGGCCACTATCACTCAAGCATAGATTTTCAGGAAGCAGGGCCAGGGGGTGGAGGAGATCAGGTGTGAGAGGCAAAAAGGCTTTTTGCATGTTGAACAAACTTCATTACATTATAGTTTTTTTAAAATAAATTAAATAAAGAAATAAATGGCTAATAAAACCCAGTGTATCTTTTACAAAATAATTAAGCAACAATATTTACTCAATACTCATTCTCTTTCTCCTTCTCAGAACTTAATTCCTCTTTCCAATTTCAGAAGTCATGAAAATGCTTTCTTCTTTCTTTCCCTCCTCTGCAATATTCCAAATGGTGAACATGTATGTGTGGTGAAGGGCAGTGGTCAGAACATTCAAGAAGCTAGGATGAGAAAAAACAGCTTGATTTTTGCACTTGGAAAATAGTTTGTCTATTTAGGGATGATTCAAAATCTGGACTGATGTAAAAACTTGGACATACTTAGATATTTCATAATATCAAATAATGAGACATTGCAGCATTTATAGCTTCCTTCTGTCTCTTTTCTGTTTTGCTTACCATATCTGTAATAAGTAAAATAGGTGTGGTTTTAAATGTTCAGGATTGGACTATTTTGGACTAATTGGACTCTATTATCATATGTGGCTTGCGAGCTTAAAATAAATTAAAACATGAGAAGAGATATATTAATTAGTATGACTATACTAAATAGAATTTAGCCTAGTTGATTTATTAGTAAGTATTTTAGGATATTACAGTGACTACTGTGAACTTCAATAGGTTATAAACAATTGTCACTATGCAGTATTGGACATAAAAGTATGGAGACTGGGGTAATAGATACAAATTTAATGTTATAACCTGGCAGTTGCCTATTTGAATATCCTGCTGCAAGTATGAATGCATGTTGTTTGCCCTTATTTCATAAAAGTATATTGCAGAATATATTTTTAAAAATTTGAGAGCTATATGAACTGGCTAGTTTACTTATCTGTTTTTTAAAAAAGTGAAACAGTAATTAATTGTGATTTGTGGGTTACTTCCTTTTTCCTAATGATTTAATCTGTTTGCTTAAATAAATGAAGGAATATTCTGGATTTGGTCTTCTCCACCTCAAATTTAGGAATATTATGAAGTAACACTATGATACTTGACAGTGGAAAGGTATATATTTGTACCTCATTAACTGGGTTCTCTCATCAGTGCCTCTTTCTGGTTCAGATGGAATTATCAGCCTTATATCTAGGCCTGGTAAAATAAAAACTGAGAAATTGGGGCCTCCTAGTTCCCCATGCTCTGAAATGTTCCGTTGCCTGACATAAATACATAGTCACACTTTGATATCCAGCAAATGTCAGTAAATATATGCACAAATCCCTACCAGAAGAGTATGATGCCCTGTGATGTCTAAGCCCCTTTAAGTATGAGGATGTATTGTAACAAGTCCCAGAAATAGTTCGTTTTTGAGATCCAGAATTATCTGTTTGGCTTTGAGGTTCACAAAATCAAAGCATTAGCAAGAGTGAAAGTGTCTAATACTCTGTTATATTAAACTTATTTGATTAATGAGAAGGTTCAGAACTATGGACGTTTTGGTGTATGTGTGTGTGTGTGTGTGTGTGTGTGTGTGTGTGTAGATGGTGTAGATTTTGGAGATTAAACCTTTATCAGAGATAACATTTGCAAATATGTTCTCCCATACAGTGGTCTTTCTTGTTGTTTTGTTGATGGTTACTTTTGCTGTGCAAAAGCTTTTTATTTTGATGTAGTCCCATTTGTTTATTTTTTCTTTGGCTTCCATTGCCTTTGGGGCAGTATCAGTGAAGAAGTTCTTTCAGCATATGTCTATGATTGTGCTGCCTGTGAATTCCTCTAGTATTTTTATGGTTTCCCTTCTAATGTTTAAGTCCTGTATCCATTTTGAGTTTATTTTTGTATTTGGTGTAAGTTAGTGGTCCAGTTTCATTTTTTTAAAATTAAATCTTTATTATTCAGATTATATTTGTCTCTCTTTTTTCCCCTCCATAGCTCCCCTCCACCCAGCTCCCACCCCTCCCTCTACTCTTACTTCCCCCCATTTATGAGTCCATAAGTGTATGATTTTTGTCCAGTCACTCCCTGTACACCCCTCCTCTCTTTCCCCCTGAGAATTATCAGTCCACTCCCTTTCTGTGCTACTGATTCTATTATATTCACCAGTTTATTCTGTTGATCAAATTTTTAATTCACTTAAATTTTAGATTCACTTGTTGATAGATATGTATTTGTTGTTCATAATTTTTTATCTTTTACCTTTTTCTTCTTCCACTTCTAAAAGAGTACCTTTCAGCATTTCATATCATACTGGTTTGGAGTTGATGAACTCCTTTAGCTTTTTCTTCTCTGTGAAGCTCTTTATCTGCCCTTCAATTCTGAATGATAACTTTGCCGGATAGAGTATTCTTGGTTGTAGATTCTTGCTATTCATCACGTTGAATATTACTTGCCACTCCCACCTGGCCTGCATCGTTTCTGTTGAGAAATCAGTTGACATTCATATGGGTGCTCCCTGGTAGGTAATTAACTGTTTTTCTCCTGCTGCTTTTAATATTCTTTCTTTGTCTTTTGCTCTTGGTATTTTAATGATGATGTGTCTTGGTGTGGTCCTCTTTGGATTCCTTTTATATGGGGTTCTGTGTGCTTCCTGGACTTGTAAGTTTATTTCTTTTACCAGATGTGGGAAGTTTTCAGTCATTATTTCTTTAAGTAGGTTTTCAGTATCTTGCTCTCTCTCTTCTTCTGGCATCCCCACAATTCTGATGTTGGTACGCTTGACGCTGTCCCATAGGCTCTTTACATTATCTTCACATTTTTGGATTCTTTTCTCTTCTTGCTTTTCCAGTTGAGTGTTTTCTGATTCTTTATATTTCAAATTTTTGACTTGATTCTTGCCTTCTGCTAGTCTGCTGCTAGGTCTCTGTGTAATATTTTTTATTTCAGTCAGTGTTTGTTTAATATCTATTTGGTCCTTTATTATCTCTAGTTTGTCCTTTTCCATCTCTAGTTGGTCCTTTTTCATCTCCTCTTGGGACTCGCTAAATTTATCCATCTTTTCTAGCATATTCTTTTTTTTTTCAAATATATTTTATTAATTTTTTACAGAGAGGAAGGGAGAGGAACAGAAAGTCAGAAACATCGATGAGACAGAGACATCGATCAGTCACTCCTCCCACTGGATATGTGCCCATAACCAAGGTACATGCCCCCGACCGGAATCGAACCCGGGACCCCCCAGTCCGCAAGCCAACGCTCTATCCACTGAGCCAAACCGGTTTTGTCTCTAGCATATTCTTGAAAAACCTTATAAGTGTGGCTTTGAACGCTATATCCAGTCGTTTGTTTTACTCCATTTCTTTTGTTTGTGATCCTGTCCCTTGTCTCGGCATTTTCACTATGCTGGGAGAACTTCTGTGTTGGATTTAGCCTTATGATACCAGACTTGAAAAACTGCAGAAGCCTCTCTGTTGAGCTTGGGGTGGGTGGAGTCTCAGGGCTTAACGGACCGCCTTGCCTTTCAGTCAGCCCCACCCTCCACGGCCCCTGAGTCTCATGTGACTCGGTAATGGCAGAAGCGGTCCCTGTGCGTGCACGCTCTCTCATAGTGCCTCTAGACAGCTGCCTTTCCTGCTCCCCTGTGCTCCGGGACCACACGAGTCTGGGTCCCCAGGGTTTTGCTCGAAACTGGGGCCCAGTGGAGTCAGAAGTGGCACAGCTGGGAAGGTCTCTGTCACCCGCCCACTTCCAAAAGCCAGAGGCACAATCAGCAGTCGGTCCTCCATGAGAAACGCCTTGCGCACCACCAGACTTCTGATCTTTTGCGACTCCCCTAAACCTCTGTGCACCTCTCCTCCTTAACAGTCCAAACTCCCCCAAATGAGTTTTGGCTGGATCTGGGGTTCAATGTCGTAGGGCAAGGAGTTTAATGCCTTTGAGAGACTCTGTCTCCCTCCCGCCAGAGAAAGCCAGCCAGGTTCGCCATCACCCGCTCTTTCCACGTGCGTCTCTGTACCTCAGCTTTTTACAGCTCCTCTGGGTCTCTGTGAGTCCCTCTCTTACCTTCTAGTTGTAAAATTTCCACTCTGCCAGCTTTCCTATGGTTCTGAATGATGTCCGTTCTGTCTTTTAGTTGTAGTTTTGAAATTGTTGTGCGAGGCAGCAGTGTATGTGTTTACCTATGCTGCCATCTTGGATTCCCAGTTTCATTTTTTTTTTTTTTGCATGTATCTGTCCAATTTTCCCAACACCATTTATTGAAGAGACTATCTTGGCTCCATTGTATGTTCATGCCTCCTTTGTCAAATATTAGTTGAGCATAGCGGTTTGGGTGGATATCTGGGTTCTCTATTCTATTCCATTGGTCTATATGTCTGTTCTTGTGCCAGTACCAGGCTGTTTTGAGAAGAGTCACTCTGTAATATAGCTTGAAATCTGGTATTCAGATCCCAACTACTTTGTTCTTCTTTCTCAGAATTGCTGTGGCTATTCGTGGTCTTTTTTTTGTTTCAGATGAATCTATGAAGAATTCTTTCTAGGTCTGTGAAATATGTCGTTGGTATTTTAATGGGAAGTGCGTTGAATCTATAGATTGCTTTGGGTAGTATGGACATTTTAATGATTTTGATTCTTCCAATCCATGAGCATGGTATGCTCTTCCATCTGTTAACATCTTCCTCTATCTCTTTTTTCAGTGTCCTGTAATTTTCTGCCTATAGGTCTTTTACCTCCTTAGTTAGGTTTATTCTTAGGCATCTTAATTTTTTTGGTGCGATGGTAAATGGGATTGCTTTTTTAGTCTCTCTCTCTGTAATTTCACTATTAGTGTATAGAAATGCCATAGATTTCTTGCCATTAATTTTGTATCCTGATACATTGCTGAATTCATTTGTTAAATTAATTAGTTTTGGGATGGAGTCCTTTGGGTTTTTTCTGTACAGTATCATGTCATCTGCAAATAAGGATGACAGCTTTACTTCTTTTCCAATTTGGATGGCTTTTATTTCTTCTTCTTGTCTAATTGCAATGGCTAATACTTCCAGTACTATGTCGAACAGGAGAGGTGAGAGTGGGCATCTCTGTCTTGTTCCTGTTCTTAGGGAAAATGGTTTTAGTTTTTACCCATTGAGTATGATGTTAGCTGTGGGTTTATCATATATGGCTTTTATGATGTTGAGGTATGCTCCTTCTATTCCCACTTTGCTGATAGTTTTTATCAAGAACGGGTGTTGGAATTTGTCAAATGTTTCTTTTGCATCAATTGATATGACTATGTGATTTTTATCTCTCAATTTGTTTATGTGATGTATCATGTTTATTTATTTGCGGATATTGTACCATCCCTGCATTCCTGGGATGAATCCTACTTGGTCATGGTGTATAATCTTTCTGATGTACTGGTGGATCCGTTTTGGTAGAATTTTGTTGAGAATTTTGGCATGTATGTTAATGAGAGATATTGGCCTATAATTCTCTTTCATTGTGTTGTCTTTATCTGGTTTTGGTATTAGGGTGATGCTGGCTTCATAGAAGTTTTTTGAAAGTGTTCCTTCTTCTTGAATATTTTTGAATAGTCTGAGGAGGATAGGTTTTAATTCTTCCTTGAATGTTTGGTAAAACTCTCCTGGGTAGCCATCTGGTCCTGGGCTTTTATCTGCTGGAAGCTTTTTGATGACTGCTTCAATTTCTTCCATAGTTATTGGACTATCGAGATGTTTAGATTCTTCCTGATTGAGTTTTGGAAGGTTATATTTTTCTAGGAATATGTACATGTCTTGCAGGTTGTCCCATTTGTTGGAATACACTTGTTCATAGTATTTTTTTAAACAATTCTTTGTATTTCGGCAGAGTCTGTTGTTATTTCTCCTCTTTCATTTCTGATTTTGTTTATTTGGGTCTTCTCTTTGCTTCTTGGTGAGCCTGGCTAGAGGTCCATCAATCTTGTTTATCCTTTCAAAGGACCAGCTCTTTGTTTTGTTGATCTTTTGAATTGTTTCTTTGGTCTCCAAGTTGTTTATCTCTGCTCTGATCTTTACTCTTTCCTTCCTTCTGCTTACACTGGTCTTTTCTTGTTGCTCTCTTTCTAGCTCTTTGAGTTGTAGGGTTAGGTAATTTATTACCATTGTTTCCTGTTTTTTTTTTGCAGTTGGCTTGTAGGGCTACGAACTTCCCTCTCAAGACTGTTTTCATAGTGTCCCATAAATTTTGTATTGTTGTGTTGCCATGATGTTTTTTATTTCTTTCTTGATCTCTTTGGTAACCCAGCCGTTGCTTAGTAGCATGCTGTTTAGTCTCCATGTGTTTGATTTCTTTCTATTGTTTTTAATATAGTTGATTTCCAGTTTTATGCCACTGTGGTCTGAGAAAATGCTTGATATGATTTCTATCTTCTTGAATTTGCAGAGACTTTTCTTATGACCGAACATATGATCTATCTTTGAAAATGAACCATGTGCACTGGAGAAGAATGTATATTCTGTGGCTTTGCGGTGAAATGTTCTGAAGATGTCAATTAATTCCATCTGTTCTAGTCAGTCATTTAGGATTGATGTTTCTTTGCTGATTTTTTGTTTAGAGGATTTGTCTAATGGTGACAGTGGGGTATTAAAGTCTCCTACTATGATTATATTGCTGTCAATCTCTCCCTTAATATCCTCTAAGAGTTTTTTTTATGTATTTAGGTGCTCCTATATTGGGTGCCTATATGTTTACCAGAGTTATTTCTTGTTTTTGGATTGTTCCCTTTAGTATTATGAAGTGGCCTTCTTTATCTCTTATTATGTCCTTCACTTTGACATCTAATTTGTCAGATATAAGTATTGCAACCCCAGCTTTTTTTTCATTTCCATTTGCCTGAAATACCATCTTCCATCCCTTCACCCTCAATCTGTGTGCATCTCTTTTCCTGAGGTGGGTTTTCTTGTAGAAAGCAGATACATGGTTCATGTTTTCTTATCCAATCGGTTACCCTATGTCTTTCGACTGGAGCATTTATTGCATTTACATGTAAAGTTATTATTGATAGGTACTTATCTGTCACCATTTTTAGTCTTTACTGCAGAGTTCCTTCTTCGCTTCCTCTTTCTTTTTATTACAGCAGACCCTTTAACATTTCTTGCATTGCTGGTTTGGTGGTAATATATTCCCTTAGTCCTTTTTTGTCTGTGAAGCTTCTGATTTCACCTTCAATTTTGATTGAAAGCCTTGCTGGGTACAGTATTCTTTGATTCAGACCCTTCCTTTGCATGACTTTGTATATTTCATTCCATTCCCTTCTGGCCTGATGAGTGTCTGTTGAGAAATCAGTAGCCAGACTTATGGAGGTTCCTTTGTAGGTAACTTTCGGTTTCTCTCTGGCCACTTTTAAGATTCTTACTTTGTCGTTGGTGTTTGCTAATTTAATTATAATGTGCCTCGTTGTCGTTTTTTTGGGGTTCATTTTGCTTGGGACTCTGTGAGCTTCTTGGATTTGTGTGGTTTTTTTCTTTCCTATATTGGGGAAATTTTCTGTCATCATTTCTTCAAACAGGTTCTCTAATTCTTGCTCAGTTTCCACTCTTTCTGGAACCCCAATTATGCAGATGTTGTTTTGTTTCATGTTATCCCAAAGTTCCCTTAGGCTCTCCTCTTGCTTTTTAATTTCTTTTATAGAAGCTTCTTTACTTGGGTATTTTTTCCTACCATGTCTTTTAGCTCACTGATGTGGTCCTCTGCTTATTCTAGTCTACTTGTGATGTTTTCTATTGAGTTCTTTATAGCAGTGATGTCATTTTTCATTTCTTCTTGATTATTCTGCATTTTTTCTTGCTTCTTCTTCATTTCCTCTTGGTTGTTACTCACATTGTTGATTGTGTCTTCCATTCTTTTCACCCACCTTATGATCATTTCTCTGAACTCTTTCTCAGGCAGGCTTATTTCTGATTCTATTTCATTTACTTCCTTTTCTGGTGATACCTGCCTTTCAGTCATATGCAGGCTGTTTCTTCCTCTGCCCATGTTCTTTCTTCTCCGGATATCTGGTTATTTAGTTCTCTCTCCTACGTTGATTCAAAGGCACAAACTACAACACGACTAGGTACAACACACAAGGCACTTATCCCAGGTGAAATCTAACCTTTCCGTGTGCTGTGTTCATCTCCTCTGAGTCCATGTGTCTTCTCAGATTGGAGAGCGGTGTTCTGGGTCCCCCGGCTGTTCGGTGAGTGCTTCAGCTGCAGCTTTCAGACCATCGCAGACATCCACCTCCCTCTGCAAGATGGCGTGGTCTCCGCGTTTGCGCTGGTGCCTCTGGCAGACAAAAACCCCATGGCAGTGGGGCTGCCTGGTCAGGAAAGGCCCGTCCAGCAATCCCCCACTTTCTCCTGAAGGGTAACTTACTCTCAACTTGCCAACAAACACTCCCAGTTTGACTTTCAGCTGCTCTCTCTCCCTCTGCCCAGTGACAAAGCTCCAGACCTGTCTGTCTATTCTGCCACCATTTTTCCTCCTCTAAAGTAAGAATCTTAAAGGCTGCCAGAGAGAGACAGAAAGTTACCTACAAGGGATCTCTTATTAGAATATCAACTGATTTCTCAACAGAAATATACCAGACCAGAAGGGAATGGAGTGAAATATATAAAGTGATGCAAAGCAAGGGACTGAACCCAAGAATACAATACCCAGCAAGGCTATCATTCAAAATTGAAGGTGGAATCAGGAGCTTCACAGACAAAAAAGGGCTAAGAGAGTTTATCACTACCAAGCAAACAATGCAAAAAATGCTAAAGGGACTGCTATAAAAAGAAGAAAGAGAAAGGCAAGAAGAAACAGAAACACTAAGGAAAAATATGACAACAAACATGAACTTGTCAATAATAACATCAAAAGTAAATAGATTAAATGCATCAATCAAAAGATATCGGGTAGCTGAATGGATAAGAAAACATGACCTATATATTTGCTGTCTACAAGAAACCCACCTCAGAGCAAAGGATTCACACAGACTGAGTGTGAAAGGATGGAAAAATATTTTTCAGGCAATGAGAAATGAGAAAAAATCTGGGGTGGTGATACTTATATCTGATAAAAATGACCTCAAAGTAAAGGCCTTAACAAGAGATAAGGAAGGCCACTACATAATACTAAAAGGAGCAATTCAACTAGAAGATATAACTCTGGTAAACATATATGCACCCAATGCAGGAACACCCAAATACATAAAAACAGTCCTGGAAGATATTAAGGGAGAAATCAACAACAATACAATCATAGTAGAGGATTTTAATACACCACTGACATCACTGGATAAACATTTTAGACAAAAAATCAGCAAAGAAACAGCAATTCTAAATAACTCACTAGATCAGATGGACCTAATTGACATCTTCAGAGCATTTTCCCCCAAAGTCATGGACTATATGTTTTTCCAAGTGCACATGGGACAGTTTTCAAAAATAGACCACATAGGGTCACAAGCAAAGTCTCCCCAAATTCAAAAGGATTGAAATGATATCCAGCATTTTCTCAGACCACAATGGCATAATATTAGAAATAAACTACAATAAAAACTTCCCAAAATATTCAAACACTTAGAAGCTGATTAGCATGCTATTAAACAGTTATCTGGTTATTAATGAGATAAAAAAGAAATTAAAAACATCCAGGAGACTATTGACAATAAAAACACAACAATGCAAATGTTATGGGACACAATGAAAGTAGTCCTGAGAGGGAAGTTTATAGCTCTACAGGCCTACCTCAAAAAACAAGAAAAAATGATAATGAATCATCTAACTCAACAACTCAAAGAATTAGAAAGAGAGCAACAAAAAAAGCCCACAGTGAGCAAAAGCCCACAGTGAGCAGAATGAAGGAATTAATAAAGATCAGAGCAGAAATGAATGACATAGAGACAAAAAAAATCAACGAAATCAAGAGCTGCTGGTTCTTTGAAAGGATAAATAAGATTGAAGAACCCCTAGCCAGGTCCACCAAGAAGCAAAGAGAAAGGACCCAAATAAACAAAATCAGAAATTAAAGAAGTAAAATAATAACAGATCCCACTGAAATACAAAGGATTTTTAAAAAATACTATGAACAACTCTATTCTAACAAATTATACAACCTAGAAGAAATGGATGCATTCCTAGAAAAACACAACCTTTCAAAATTCACTCAGGAAGATTGTAAAAATCTCATTACACTGATAACTATGGAAGAAATTGAAATAGTCATCAAAAAGCTTCCAGCAAACAAAAACTAGGGGCCGGATGGCTTCACAGGAGGCTTTTATCAAACATTCGAGGAAGAACTACAATCTATCCTCCTAAGACTGTTCCAGAAAGTTCAAGAGGAAGGAACACTTCCGCACTCCTTCTATGAAGCCAGCATCACCTTAATACCAAAAACTAGTCAAAGATAACACAATGAAAGAGAATTACAGACCAATATCCCTCATGAACATAGATGCCAAAATCCTCAACAAAATTCTAGCAAATCGAATCCAGCAGAACATCAGAAAGATCATACACCATGACCAAGTAGGATTTATTCCAGGGATGCAAGGATGGTACAATATTCATAAATCAATAAATGTGATACATGACATAAACAAACGGAGAGATAAAAATCACATAGTCATATCAATTGATGCAGAAAAAGCATTTGACAAAATCCAACACCCTTTCTTGATAAAAACTCTCAGCAAGGTAGGAATAGAAGGATCATATCTCAACATCATAAAAGCCATATATGAGAAACCCACAGCTAACATTATACTCAATGGGCAAAAATTAAAACCATTTCCCCTAAGAACATGAACAAGACACCACTCTCACCACTCCTATTCAACATAGTGCTGGAAGTACTACCCATTGCAAACAGACAAGAAGAAAAAATAAAAGGCATACAAATTGGAAAAGAAGAAGTAAAACTGTCCTTATTAGCAGATGACATGATACTTTACATAGAAAACCCTAAAGACTACATCAAAAAATTATTAGACTTGATAAATGAATTCAGTAATGTAGCAGAATACAAAATTAACGCCATGAAATCTATGGCATTTATATATACCAATAATGAACTTACAGAAAGACACCAAAAAAATTAAGATACCTAGGAATAAACTTAACTAAGGAGGTAAAAGACCTATACGTGGAAAATTACACAACAATGAAAAAAAAAAGATAAAGGAAGACATAAGCAAATGGAAGAACATACCATTTTCATGGATTGGTAGAATGAACATCATCAAAATGTCCATACTACCCAAAGCAATCTATAAATTCACTTCACTTCCCATTAAAATACCAATGGCATATTTCACAGACCTAGAAAAACTCTCCAAAAATTTACCTGGAACAAAAAAGACCCCAAATAGCCACAGAAATCCTGAGAAAGAAGAATAAAGTAAGTGAGATCTCAATACCGGGTTTCAAGCTGTATTACAAAGTCACTGTTCTCAAAACAGCCTGATACTAGCACAAAAACAGACATACAGACCAATGGAATAGAATAGAGAATCCAGATATCCACCCAAACCACTATGCTCAATTAATATTTGACAAAAGAGGCATGAACATACAATGGAATCAAGACAGTCTTTTCAATAAATGGTGTTGGGATAATTGGACAGATACTTGCAAAAAAAAAAATGAAACCAGACCACCAGCTTACACCACACACAAAAATAAACTAAAAATGGATACAAGACTTAAATATAAGACAATTTCTTTAAAAATACTAGAGGAATCCACAGGCATCAAAATCTCAGACATATGCGGACTTCATTGATACTGTTCCTAGGACAATGGAAGCTAAAAAGAAAATAAACAAATGGGACTACATCAAAACTTAAAGCTTTTTCACAGCAAAAGAAACCACCAACAAAACAATAAGAAATCCTACTGTATGGGAGAACATATTTGCAAATGTTATCACTGAGAAAGGTTTAATCTCCAACATCTACAGCCAACTTATACAACTGAATAAAAGAAAGATAAATGATCCAATAAAAAAAAATGGGCAAGGGACTAAACAGAATCTTTTTGAAAGAAGACAGAAGAAAAGCCAAGAGACACATGAAAACATGCTCAAAGACATTAATTATCTGAGAGATGTAAATCAAAACTACAATGCGATACCATCTCACACCTGTCAGAATGGCAATCATCAACAAATCAACCACCGACAAGTGTTGATGAGGATGCAGAGAAAAAGGAACCCTTGTGCACTGCTGGTGGGAATGCAGACTGGTGCAACCACTGTGGAGAACAGTATCGAATTTCCTCAAAAAACTAAAAATGGAACTCCCATTTGACCCAGTGATCCCCCCTGTAGGAATATATGCCAAGAAACTAGAAACACCAGTCAGAAAGGATATATGCATCCCTATGTTCATAGCAGCATAATTCACTATAGCTAAGATTTGGAAAAGCCTAAGTGGCCATTAGCAGATGAATAGAATAAAAAACCGTGGTACATCTACACAATGGAATACTATGCTGTGGTAAAAAAGAAGGAGCTCCTACCATTTGCAACAACATGGATGTAGATGGAAAGCATTATGCTAAGTGAAATAAGCCAGAGAGAGAAAAATAAATATCACATGATGTCACTCATTTGTGAAATATAATGAGTGGCATAGACTGATGAACAAGAACAGATCTAGAGACTGAGAAACGTAAATCAGAACATCAAACTTCAGGGAAGGTGGGAGTCGGTGGGAGTTAGGGAGAGAGATCAACAGAGGGACTTTCATGCATGCATATGAGCCTAATGCATGGACACAGACAACAGGGGTGTGGGGGCATGAGTAGGAGCCCAGGGTAATGGAATAAGGACACATGCAAACAATAAAAATTAAAAAAATTATAAGGAAAAAAAATTAAATCTAATCCATACTAGTGGTCACCATAACCTTAAGAGAAGTTGTTTCATGTGACAAAGATTTTTAAATGAAACTCTCTGTAGTCTCAAAAATATTTTGCAAGTAAATAGAGACGTTTCCTTCAAATGTCATAAGGATTGTAATTAAAATTCAATATATTTGACCTGTTGAAGTAATTTGTGTTTTTGCCTCCCTGACAAATTTTATATAAAGTTACAAAAAGAAATTGACAGCCAGTTTGAAATTGAATTGCCATGGCCTAGAGCAAAGAATATCCTTACATGATATTATTCTACAATGTCATTATAATTCTTGACATTTCACAACAGCATATTGTACAATTATCCCAAACAAAATTACAAATTAATTCTTTGAATGTTTGGCAGCAATTTAAAAAAGGACATAAAAGGATTTAATCCCTTTTAGAAGGAATTAAGGCACTGGGAAGGCACTTAAGCATTTTATACTGGCCCCTCTTACCCTTTTTGCCAAGAGGACCCTCTTCTCACAATCCAATTGCCCTCATGCTGAGGTTGAAGCCCCCTGGTGGCTGGTACAGTGGATCTGTCTCTCGCCTGGTGGTGTAGCTGGGCCCTCCCTGGAGAAGGAACCTCAGTTCCCAAAGATATGTGATCAATGTGGAGGCCCTGCCAGGAAGCAAGGGGATCCCAAGGCAGGTGCTGGGCATGGAGGCCACGGGGGCTTAGGCTACCAAGGAGATAGAACTGAACCTCACATCACCCTGCTTGCCCCCTGGGGATGACTCGTTAGCCAGATATGGGTAAGATTCCACAGGGAAGGAAAAACCTAAGACAGGCACAGTCACAGAGGGGCCATCAGGAGAAAACTTGGAAGTCAACAGAGGTGGGGCACAGACCTTCACCCTTTCAACCTTGCAGAGACCTTCTGAGAGAGGTCTTCTGCCCCGATGGCTGCTTCGCTTCCCATGCCCAGCACAGATCAAGACCCAGGTAACAGACAGAGACTTGGCCCAGGTCAGATTGGGACCCAGGTAACAGATAGAGACTTGGCTGACAGCAGCTGCCCTATATCTAAATCCAGCCCAGCACCAGGAATGCTCAGTGCCTACTCAAGAATGCAAATAATCCTTTCCACCAATATTTACAGGGTAAACTAAGATTGTTGGTAGAGTATTAAATTTGATAGTAAACGAGTAATCAAGCTTTCAGATTAATTTATATTGGCTAATTGAAATAAGTGAATATTTAAATTGTACTAAACAAAAAGGTGTTCCTAAAGTATTAACTAAAATTTCTATTGGTAGTTCATCTCATGGTAAAATTGCTTAAAATGAAATGAATCTAAAGCAGTCATATTTTTGTGCAAAAAACTAATATTTAAAATTATCAAGATTGCATTAAAAATTTACAAAAGTCTCCATTAATCAAAAAAGGGGATATAGTAGGAAAAATATATAAGGAAAAATATCCTGTAAGTAAATTACATCTAGAAAATTTTCACTTTAGAAAATTAATTTTCATTTCTAATACTAACAGCAAGACACCCATGAAAAACACACATGGTGTCAAAATAAGCCAAAGGAAAATTGTTTGGGCAAAAATAAAAAGTACCCCAAGTTCATTTTATAGAAAGGATTCCTTTATTAACTCTTGGTCGAGAATATGTTTATATACTTTCAGAAAACAACTCCAAGACCCAGTGGACTCCTGCAACAGAGAGGAATTGACAGGTCTGCGCCAACCATGAAGGCAAGAGGAGAAACAGTCCAGAGATGGAAGATGCTGATGATGCCTTGCCATGCTAGCAGTCAACAGCTGTGCGTCGCTACAGGTTGCCTAGGACCAAACCAGAGAGGGTAGGACCTGCATTGTCACCATTTGTCCACCATCCAGATACCATTGCTGACATGTACACATAAGGAACTGTTTGACATTGAAACTGGGACTCAGAACTATTGGACATTGAAATTGAGACTCAAACATTTTCTTGTTCTTATAGGTTTATTTCTGGTCTGCAGAGGCAAGATGTTTTTAAAGAAAAGAATCAGGGAGGAAAAAAACAGATACAGAGTCAAAGGAGCATTGAACAGACTGTCATACTACAGCAGGAAGGCAGGGCAGGTTGGGGGAGGGGGGAAGGACTGTAAGAGATCAACTGTAGAATTTGTATGCATGTATATAAGCATAACCAATGGATACAAGACACTGGCAGGGGGTGGGGGCAGGTGAGGGCTTGTACTGGGGGGTTGGGAAGGGCTGGGGGGAGGTCAATGGGGAAAAAAAGGAGACATATGTACTATTATTTGTAATACTTTAAAGAATAAAAAAAGGGGGGAAAAAGCATGTGACCTACTATCCTTGAAAAAAACAAAAAACAAAGAAAAAAACTAAAACCATTTCACCTAAGAACAGGAACAAGACAGGGATGTCTACTTTCATCACTCCTGTTAGATATGGTACTGGAAGTGCTAGCCATAGAGATCGGATAAGAAGAAGAAATAAAAGGCATTAAAATTGGGAAAAGTAAAACTGTCATTATTCACAGATGACATGATATTGTACATAGAAAACCCTAAAGACTCCATCAAAAAAACTGCTAGCCTTAATGAATGAATTTGGCATGTAGTAGGATATAAAATTAACACTCAGAAATCTATGGCTTTTTTTATATGCCAATAATGTATTCACAGGAAGAGAAGGTAAAACAAAACAAAACAAAACAAAATCCCATTTACCATTGCAACAAAAAATTAAGATACCTAGGAATAAACTTAATTTAGGAGGTAAAAGACTTATACTCAGAGAACTATAGGACATTGAAAAAAGAGATAGAGGAAGACATAAACAAATGGAAGAACATACGGTGTTCATGGATTGGTGGAATCAACATCAATAACTTGTCCATACTACCTAAAGCTATCTACGGATTCAATGCAATCCCCGTTAATATATTGGTGGCATATTTTACATACCTAGAACAAATTCTCCAAAAATTTATATGTAATAAAAAAGACCCTGAGTAGCTGCAGCAATCCTGAAAAAGAAGAGCAAAGTTGGAGGAATCACAATACCAAATATCAAGCTGTATTACAAAGCCACTGTTCTCAAAACTGCCTGGAATTGGCATAAGAACAGACACATAGACCAATGGAACAAAAGAGAGAACCCAGAAATCAACCCAAGCTATTATGCTCAACTAATATTTGACAAATTGGTGCAAAAGCATACAATCTCTTTAATAAATGATGTTGGAAAAATTGTACAGATAAATTCAAAAAGAAAAAAATGAAACAAAATCACCAATTTACACCATATACAAATATAAACTCAAAATGGTTACACCTAAGATGAGAAACCATAAAAATCTTGGAAGACTCTATAGGCAGCAAAGTATCAGACATATGTCATAGCAATATCTTTACCAATACAGCTCGTAGGGCAATGAAAACTAAGGAGAATATAAACAAATGGGACTACATCAAAATAAAAAGCTTCTGCACAGCAAAAGAAACTGTAAAAAAAAAAAACCCAATAAGAAAGCCCTCATCATGGGAGAACATATTTGCCAATGCTATATCAGGTAATTATTTAATCTCCAACATTTATAGGGAACTCATACAACTTAACAAAAGGAAGATAAACAACCCAATAAAAAAATGGGCAAAGGACCTAAATAGACACTTTTCCAAAGAGGACATAAGAAAGCCAAGAAAACATGCTCAAAGTCATAAGTTATCTGAGAGAATCAAATCAAAACAATGAGATACCATCTCACACTTGTCAGAAAGGCTATCATCAAGAAATCAACAAACAACATTGTTGGTGAGGATGTGGAGAAAAAGGATCCCTTGTGCACTGCTGGGGGGAATGCAGACTGGTGCAGCCACTATGGAAAACGGTATGGAGATTCCTCAAAAAATTAAAAATGGAACTCCCATTTGACCCAGTAACCCTACTTCTGGAAATATATCTCAAGAAACCAGAAACACCAATCAGAAAGGACATATGTACCCTATGTTGATAGCGCAGTTTATAATAGCTAGATTTGGAAACAGTCCATTAGCAGATGAAGGAATTAAAAAATGGTTGTACATTTACACAATAGAATACTATGCTGGTATTAAAAAGAAGGAACTTGTACCATTTGCAATAACATGGATGGACCTGGAGAGCATTATACTAAGTGAAATAAGCCAGTTAAAGAAAGATAAATATTACATGGTCTCACTCATATGTGGTGTATAATGAACAAAATATACTGATGAACAAAAATAGATGCAGAGATAAATAAACACTGAACAGATTATTCAATCTCAGAGAGAAGGCAGGGTGGGGGAGTAAGAGATCAACCAAAGGAGTGGTATGCATGCATATTAGCATAACCAATGGACACAAACACTGGGGCAGTGGGGGCTTTTTCTATGTGGTAGGAGTGGCCAGGAAGGGTGTCAATCAGGGAAAAGAAGATATATGTAATACTTTAAAAAATAAAAAAAGAGGAGGGTGTACATAGCACATATGGGGGCACACCTCAAGTGCCCAGCATGGGTAATTGGAGAGCCTGTGCTACAGGATGCTGCAGAACATTTTCATTAGTCCCCTCTACCAGGCCTAATACCTAATACTTAGAAAGAAACATGTCCCAAATGAAAGAACAAAACAAGACTCCAGAAAAAGAAATCAACAAAATGAAGATAATCTACTCAATGCAAAGTTCAAAACACTGGTTATAAGGATGCAATGAACTTAGTGAGAACCTCAATGGCATAAAAAAGAAATGGACAGAGATGAAGGATACATTGACTGAAATGAAGAATAATGAAAAGGGAATCAACAATAGACTAGACTCTGAGAATGAAAACAGCAATTTGGAATATAAGGAAGCAAAAAAATAATAAAACAGCATAAAGAAAAAAATAATTAAAAAATGAGGATAGTATAAATAGCTTCTGGGAAAACTTCAAGCATATCAACATTCACATCATGGGAATACAGGAAGGATAAGAGAAAGAACAAGAATTTGAAAACCTATTTGAAAAAAAAAATGATAGAAAACTTTCCTAACTTGGTGAAGAAAATAGACATACAAGTCCCAGAAGTACAGTCTCCAAAACAAGATGAACCCAAAGAGACCCACCCAAGGCACATCATAATTAAAATGAAAAAGATTAAAAACAAGAAAGAATCTTAAAAGCAGCAAGAGAAAAGCAGTTACCTATAAAGAATATCCTGTAAGACAGTCAGCTGATTTCTCAGCAAAAACTTTTCAGGTCAGAAGGGATTGGCAATAAATACTCAAAGTAATGAAAAGCAAGAAGCTACAAGCAAGATCACTGTAACTCGCAAACCTATAATTTAGAATCAAGGACAGATAATGAGGTTCACAGATAAGAAAAAGCTAAAGAAGTTCACCATCACCAAACCAGTATTATATGAAATGTTAAAGGGTCTTCAAAAGAAAGGAGAAGAAAAGAAGAAGAAGGAGGAGAAGGAGAAGAGGAAGGAGAAGGAGAAGAAGGAGAAGAAGGAGAAGGAGAAAAAGGAGAAGAGAAAGAAGAAGAAAAAGAAGGAGGAGGAAGAGGAGGAGGAAGAAGAGGAGGAATAAAAAACATCAACAATAAAATGGCAATAAATACATACCTATCACAATAATTGAATCTAAAAAAACAAAATAAACAAGCAGATCAGAAATGGACTCAATAATGGAGAATAATTTTATTTTGATGGCTGCCAGATGGGTGGGGGGTTTGGGGAGGATGGATGAAAAAATTTGTTGTTACAGAATAGTAATCGGGATATAAAATACAATTTAGGGAATGTAGTCAATGATATTTTAATAAATATAGTGTTAGGTGCAAGTTTTATTGGGATGATCACTTAGTAAGTTAGTTGCTAGTATAGTCTCTAGGGTATATACCTGAAACTAATATAATGTATGTCAACTGTAATTGAAAAAAAATGATTTAAAATAAAAAATGGGATTGAGCACAGCCTGCGTGACTCAGTGGTTGAGTGTCAATCTATGAACCATGAGGTTACGGTTCGATTCCCGGTCAGAGTACATGCCTGGGTTAGAGGCACCTGATCAATGCTTCTCTCTCATTTTTGAGGTTTATATATCTCTCTCTCCTTCTCCATTCCTCTCTGAAATCAATAAAAATATGTTTTTAAAAAATGTGGTCAAATTTTAAAAGAGAAGCAAATACCATTAACTTACTGAAAAGCAGTTAAAATTTTAAATACAATAGAATAATGTTTTTTCTATTATGATGATCTATATTCTTAGCAGAAATTTTATGAAATTCATAAAAAAGGAAAAATGATTTTAATGTCACCAGTCAGAACTAAACAGTAATATTTTGATATGTTTTTATTTCTGTTGGCTCTTTATATTTCTTATGTTTTATGCCATATATGATTTACTTTTACAATTTTGGAATTATATTGTTTGTGCTATTTGTATCTTGTTTGCTTTTTTCACTTGAGAAAACATCGTGAGCTGCTTCCCATGTCCTTATTCTGAAGAATAACTTTTAAAAGACTTTTAATTTTTATTTTTAAACAATAAAAGATACCTACTTGATATAAAGTTTTAGGTAATAAGTAGTTTTTTTCCCTCCTCAATTTTTTCTTTTTTTCTCCTTTTTTTATTGTTTAAAGTATTACAAATAGTAGTACATATGTCTCCTTCCCCCCCATCGTGACCTCCCCCCAGCCTTCCCTACCCCCCAGGACATGGCCTCACCTGCCCCCTCCCCCAAGTATCTTGTATCCTCTGGTTATGCTTATATACATGCATACAAATTCTTCGGTTGATCTCTTACAATCTCCCCCACCCCCTGCCAACCTTCCCTGCCCTCCCACTGTAGTATGACAGTCTGTTCAATGCTCCTTTGCCTCTGTATCTGTCCCCATCACCCCGATTCTTTTCTTTAAAAAAATCTTGCCTCTGCAGACTAGAAATAAACCTATAAAAACAAAAAATGTTTGAGTCCCAATTTCAATGTCCAACAGTTCCTTATGTGTACAGGTCAGCAATGGTATCTGGATGGTGGACAAATGGTGACAATGCATATCTGATCCACTCTGGTTTGGTCCTAGGCAACCTGTAGCGAAGCACAGCATGGCAAGGCGTCATCAGCATCTTCCATCTCTGTATTGTTTCTCCTCTTGTCTTCATGGTTGGAACAGACCTGTCAATTCTCCATTTTTTTCTTTTTTAAAATCTTTATTATTGAGAGTATTACAGATGTCCCTGTTTTTTCCCCCATTGTCCTCCTCCACTTGGTTCCTGCCCCACCCAAGGCCTAAATGACCTGTTGTCTGTGTTCACAGGTAATGCATATATGCATATAAGTTATTTTGTTAATCTCTTATCATCCCCTTTCCCTCCCTTTCCCTCTGAGATTCATCAGTCTATTTCATGTTTCATGCCTTTGGTTCTATTTTATTCATCAGTTTATTTTGTTCATTGGATTCCTTGTTTGCTTATTTTTATTTTTATTTATTTATTTTTAAAATATATTTTATTGATATTTTACAGAGAGGAAGGGAGAGAGATAGAAAGTCAGAAACATCAATGAGAGAGAGACATTGATCAGCCGCCTTGTGCACGCACGCCCCACAGTGGAGATGTGCCCGCAAGGAAGGTACATGCCCCCGACCGGAATCAAACCTGGGACCTTTCAGTCCACAAGCCGATGCTCTATTCACTGAGCCAAACCGGTCTCGGCTGTTTATTTTGATTTTTAGATTCAATTGTTAGTAGATATGTATTCATTGCCATTTTATTGTTCATATTTTTTATCGTGTTCTTCTTCCTCTACTTATAGAATACCCTTCAATATTTAATGTAATACTGATTTGGTAGGGATAAACTCCTTTAACTTTTTCCTGTCTGTGAAGCTCTTTAACTAACCTTCAATTCTAAATAATAGCTTTGCTAGGTAGAATAATCTTGGTTGTAGATCCTTGCTATGCATCACTTTGAATATTTCTTGACATTCTCTTCTGGCCTGCAAAGTTTCTGTAAAGAAATCAGCTGACAGTTGTATGGGTGGTCCCTTGTAGATAACTGCTTTTCTTTTGCTGCTTTTAAGATTCCCTTTGTCTTTAATGCTTGGAATTTTATGACTAGAGGCTCCCTGATCCTGTAGGCCTTAAGCTGCTAGTCAGACATCCCCCAAGTACTCCTTAGTGCTGCCTCAGAGGCAGGAGAGGCTCTGACCACCTCCACTGTGCTCACCAGCCATGAGCCTGCTGGTGAGCCTGGCTTCTGAGTGATACTCCCTCTGTGGGAGTGCACTGACTACCAGGGGGCAGCTTCTGCATTGAACATCTGTCCCCCGGTGGTCAGTGCACCTCATAGTGACCAGTTGTTCCACTGTTTGGTCTATTTGCGTATTAACCCTTTATTATATAGGATGTATCTTGGTGTGGGCCTCTTTGGGTTCCTTTTGTTTGGGACTTTCTATGCTTCCTGGACTTATATGTATATTTCTTTCACCAGGTAGGAGCAATTTTCTGTCATTATTTCTTTAAATAGGTTTTCAATATCTTTTTTCTCTTTCTTCTCTTTCTGGCATCCCCATGATGCAAATGGTAGTATGCTTAAAGTTGTCCTAGAGGCTCCTTAAACTAACTTCATATTTTTGGATTCTTTTTGCTCTTCTGATTTTTTGCTTCCTCATATTCCAAGTCATTGATTTGATTCTTGAAATTCTCTACTCTACTGTTGAATGCCTATAAATTATTCATTTCAATTAGTATATGATTCACTTCTGACTGGTCCTTTTTCATGCCTTTGGAATTCTCACTAAGATCATTGAAAGTCTGATTAAGTCCCTTGAACATCCTAATAACCATTGTTTTTAACTCTCTAGCAGTCTGTTTGCTTCCATTTCATTAATTTATTTTTTCCTGGAGATTTCTTCTGTTCTTTCATTTGTGACATGTTTCTTTGTCTCTGCATTTTGACTGCTTCTCTGTGTTTGTTTCTATGTATTAGGTAAAGCAGCTATGTTTCTAGGAATTGGTAGAATGGCCCTGTGTAGTAGGTATCCTATAGGGCCCAGGGGTTTAGTCTCCCTAGACACCTGAGCTGGGCATTCAAGGTGAGCTCTTGTGTGGACTGTGTGCAACCTTATATTTTAGCCTTGATTGCTTGCTGTTGGTGTCACTGGGAGGAATTGACCTCTAGGCCAATTAACTGTGAGGACAATCTGTGACTATAGTGGAAGAGCTGCTGTGCAGGAGACACCCCTATGGAGTAGGTTTTGTTTCAGTGGGGCTTTGGTGCTCACTGAGTCTTCCCTTTGGGTGTGGCACTTATGTATGTGCAGAGTTGTAATCTGGTATGGTCTGAAGCTATCCATAAAATGCACTGGCTCTAGGGATGCCCAGGAGGTACAAAGTCAGCCACTTCCTATGCCCTGCCTGGGGCCACCTGGCAAAAGCTACAGCCATCTGCAGATTACTCTACTTGTGTTGGACTTGGAAGTGTCCAGGCAATGCCAAGCTGTGAAACAAAGCAGGCTGCTATTAATGCTGGGTCTTTCTTAAGAAAGTCTGACACCTGAGCCAGGACAGGCCATTCATATGAAGAGCTACTGCAGACAGCTTGGATGGGGTTGAAAATTGGATGAGGCAGCGTCTCCAGGAATTACCAAGGTGGAGATATCAGTGTGAGCCAAGCTGATGGAAACTCAGATATGGCTTCCAGTCATCTCTGCAATGGGGATGTGTCAGCCTAAGAAAATAATTCCTGTGAGCACCCCTATCTAAAAGAAAGATACCAAGTTCTTGCTTTAATGCCAGATAATCCAGTTCCTCCCTGTATGTCTCTGGATATTGCCAAGCTGTTGCCCAAGCACTGGAGCTCACAGGAAGCCAGTCTAAATAAGTTCATGCACCAGCCATTTAAGAGGAACTGCCTGCATCTCTAGCAGTCTCCCTGTCACTTAGCCATAATCCTGGCTGGTTTTTACAGCATGAAATCATGTGGACTTCTTTTATCAGCTCTGGAACGCTGGGCTGGGGAGTCTGGTATGGGGCTGGGACCCTTTGCTCCTCACAGAAGGTGTCCACAGCCAAGATATCCCACCTGATTAGAAAACCCCTACTTGTGGGTGTTGAACCATCCCATTACATTCTTCTGCCTGCCCCTTTCATCAGTTTCGATGTACTTTATTCTTCCCTAGTTGTAGGACTTCCATTTAGCCAGATTTCAGGTGGTTCTGAATGATGGTTGTTCTGTATTTTAGGTGTAATTTATTATTATTTTAAAAATTAATTCTTTATTATTGAAAGTATTACCTATGTCCCCTTTTTTCCCCTATTGACACCCTCCAGCCTGCTCCCACCCCAAGCCCCAGGCCTTCACGCCCCATTATCTGTGTCCATGGGCTATGCATATATGCATACAAGATCCTTTGTTGATTACCTCCCACCCACTGATCATCCCCTGCCTTCCATTTGAGATTCATCACTCTGTTCCATGCTTCCATGTCTCTGGGTCTTCACCATTCAACAGTATATTTTGTTACTTAGATTTCACATATGCATGAGATCATATGATACTTGTCTTTCTCTGACCGATTTACTTCATTTAGCATGACATTCTCCAGGTTAACTCCATGCTGTCTCAAAGGGTAAAAGATTCTTCTTTTTTTACTGCTCCATGGTATTCCATGGTATAAAAGTATTACAGCTTTTTATCCACTCATCTACTGATGAGCACATGGGCTGTTTCTAAGTCTTAGCTATTGTAAATTGTGCTGCTATAAACATAGGGGTGCATACATTCTTTCTGATTGATGTTTCAGGTTTCTTAGGATATATTCTTAGAAGTAGGTTCACTGGACAAATGGCAGTTCCATATTTAACTTTTTGAGGAAACTCCAGACTGTTTTCCATAATGGCAGCACCAGTCTGCATTCCCACAAGGAGTGTACTAGGGTTTCCTTTTCTCCACATCTTTGTCAACACTTGTCATTTGTTCATTTGTTGATGTAGCCATTCTGACAGGTGTGAAGTGATACCTCATTGTCATTTTAACTTGCATCTCTCTGATGATCAGTGACTAATAATTTTTCATATGTCTGCTATCTGTATGTCCACTTTGAAGAAGTGTCTATTTAGGTCTTTTGTCCATTTTTTAATTGAATTGTTTGTCTTCCTTCTGTTAAGTTGTATGAGTTACTTATATATTTTGGATATTAACCCTTTATCAGATGTATAATATGTTCTCCAATATAGTGTGCTCCCTTTTTGTTTTGTTGATGGTTTCTTTGGCTGTGCAGAAAATTTTTATTTTTTGATGTAGTCCCATTTGTTTATTTTCTCCTTAGTTTCCTTTGCCCTAGGAAATGTATTCGTAAACATATGGCTACGAGATGACTGAAATTTTGCTGTCTATGGTTTTTTTCTAGGATTTTTGTGGTTTCACGACTTACATTTAAGTCTTTTACCCATTTTGAGTTTATTCTTGTTTATGGTGTAAGTTTGTGGTCTAGTTTCATTTTTTTTTCATGTATCTGTCCAGTTTTCCCAACACCATTTATTGAAGAGACCGTCTTGATTCCATTGTATGCTCTTGCCTCCTTTGTCAAATATTAGTTAAGTGTAATGATTTGGGTCGATTTCTGGGGTCTCTGTTCTGTTCCATTGATATATATAACTATTCTTTTTTTTTAATGTATTTTTTTATTGATTTTTTTTACAGAGAGGAAGGGAGAGGGATAGAGAGTTAGAAACATCGAACAGCTGCCTCTTGCACGTCCCTACTGGGGATGTGGCCGCAACCAAGGCATATGCCCTTTACCGGAATGGAACCTGGGACCTTTCAGTCCACAGACCAAAGCTCTCTCCACTGAGGCAAACCGGCTTCGGCTATATAACTATTCTTGTGCCAGTACCAGGCTGTTTTGATTATGGTGGCTTTATAGTATAACTTGAAATCTGGTATTGTGATCCCTCCAACTTTATTCTTCTTTCTCAGGATTGCTGCGACTCTTAGGGGTCTTTTTTGGTGCCATATAAATTTTTGGAGTATTTGTTCTAGATCTGTGAAATATGCCATTGGTATTTTAATAGGAATTGCATTGAATCTGTATATTGCCTTGGGTAGTATTGACCTTTTAAAGATGTTGATTCTACCAACCCATGAACACAGTGTATTCTTCCACTTGTTTATATCTTCTTCTATCTCTTTTTTCAATGTCTTATAGTTTTCTGAGTACAGATCTTTTGCTTCCTTGGTTAAGTTTATTACTACATATTGTTTTTGCTTTTGTTGCAATGGTAAATGGGATTGCTTGTTTAGTTTTTCTTTCTGAAAATTCATTATTGGAGTATAAAAACCCCACTGATTTTTGGGTGTTGATTTTGCATCCTGCTACATTGCTAAATCCATTAGTTAAATCTAGTAGTTTTTAGGTGGAGTCTTTAAGGTTTTCTATGTACACTATTAAGTCATCTGCATATAACAGCAATATTACTTCCTCCTTTATAATTTGAATACCTTTTATTTCTTCTTCTTGTATGACTGCTGTGGCTAGGACTTCCAGTACTACATTGAATAAGAGTGTTAAAAGCAGACATCCCGCCGAGACCGGTTTGGCTCAGTGGATAGAGCGTCAGCTTGCGGACTGAAAGGTCCCAGGTTTGATTCCGGTCAGGGGCATGTGCCTTGCTTGCGGGCACATTTCCACTGTGGGGCATGCAGGAGGTGGCTGATCGATGTCTCTCTCTCATCGATGTTTCTGACTTTCTATCTCTCTCCCTTCCTCTCTGTAAAAAATCAATAAAATATATTAAAAAAAAAAAGCAGACATCCCTGACTTTTGTTCCTGTTCTTAAGGAAAATAGTTTTAGGTTTTTCCCATTGAGTAGGTTTGTCATATATGGCCTTTATCATGTTCCCACCTTACTGAGCATTTTTACCAAAGGTGGATATTGGGTTTTGTTAATTGCCTTTTCTGCATCTATTGATATGATCATGTAATTTTTGTCTTTAAATTTGTTTATGTGATGTATCATGTTTATTGATTTGCAAATATTGTAGTAGCCTTGCATCCTTGGAATAAATCCCATCTGGTCATGGTGTATGGTCTTTTTAATGTATTGCTTGGTCCAATTTGCTGATGTTTTGTTGGGGATTTTAGCATCTATGTTCATCAAGATATTGGTCTGTTATTCTCTTCCTTTGTAGTGTCTTTATCTGCTTTTAGAATTAGGGCAATGCTGGCCTCATAAAAAGAGCTTGAAGTGTTCCTTCCTTTTAGATTTCTTGTAATAGTTTAAGATGTATAGATGTTAGTTCTTCTTTGAATGTTTGATAAAACTTCTTTGTGCAGCCATCTAAACCTGGGCTTTTGTTTGCTGGGAGTTTTTTGATTACTGCTTTATTTCATCAGTTGTTATTGGCCTATTCAGTTTTTCTGATTCTTCCTGATATAGTTTTGGGGAGATTGTATTATTCTAGGAATTTGTCCATTTCATCCACATTGTCCAACTTGTTGGCATATAATTGTTCATAGTATTTCCTTACAATCATTTGTATTTCTGGGGTGTCAGTGGTTACTTCTCTGCTTTTGTTTCTGATTTTATTCATTTGGTTCATCTCTTTGTTTCTTGATGAGTCTGGTTAAAAGTTTATCAGTTTTGCCGAGACCGGTTTAGCTCAGTGAATAGAGCGTCAGCTTGGGGACTGAAAGGTCCCAGGTTCGATTCCGGTTGGGGGCATGTACCTTGCTTGCAGGCACATCTCCACTGTGGGGCGTGCAGGAGGCGGCTGATCAATGTCTCTCTCTCATCGATGTTTCTGACTTTCTATCTCTCTCCCTTCCTCTTTGTAAAAAATCAATAAAAAATATTAAAAAAAAGTTTATCAATTTTGTTTATCCTTTCAAAGAACCAGCTTTAGATTTAATTAATTTTTTTTCTATTTTTTTAATCTCTATGTCATTTATTTCTGTTCTTATTTTTCTTATTTCATTTCTTCTATTTACTCTGGGCTTTTCTTGTTGTTCTTTTTCTAGTTATTTAAGTTAAAGGGTTAAATAGTTTATTGTTTATTTTTCTTGTTTTTTTTTTTTTTTCAGGTAGGCCTATGATGCTATGAACTTCTCTCTCAGGACTGCTTTTGCTATGTCCCAGAAATTTGTTTTTTTTTGGTGTGTATTCATTTTCATTTGTTTCCAGGAAGTTTTTGATTTCTGTCTTGAGCTGGTTGGTAACCCATTCATAGATTAATAAGATGCTACGAGTATTTAGCATCTATGGGTTTGAATGTTTTTTGTTGTTTTTACTGTAGTTGATTTCTAATTTCATTCCATGGTGATCTGAGAAGGTGCTTGATATGATTTTAATCTTGAAATTGTAGATTTTTATTTTGCATCCCAACATGTGACCTATCTTTGTGAAAGATCCATGTGTATTTGATAAGAATGTATATTCTGCAGCTTTGGGATGAAATTTTCTATAAATGTCAATTAATCCCTCTGATCCAGTTGTCCTTGAGAGTCATTATTTTTTTATTAAGGTTTTGTCTGGAAGATCTATCCAGTGAAGTCAGTGGGTTGTTAAAGTCTCTTACTATGGCTGTATTGTTGTCTATCTCTCCGTTAAAGTCCTCTTTAAGTTTTTTTTTTATATATTTAGGTGCACCTGTATTGGGTGCATATATGTTATAAGGGTTATATCCTCTTGTTGGATCGATCCCTTTAGAATGTGTAGTGACCTTTGTTATCTCTTGTGATGGCCTTCATTTTGAAGCTATTTTGTTGGATATGAGTTTTGCTACTCCAGCTTTAAATCTGTTTTCCATCCTGTCACTCTCATCCTGTGTGCATCTTTTGTTCTAAGGTCGGTGTCTTGTAGACAGTATATAATTGAGTCATGTTATTGTATCCATTCAGCTACAATGAATGGATTTTGATTGGAGCATTTAATCCATTACATTTAAGGTTATTATTGACAGTACTTATTATTGCCATTTTATTTCTGTATGCTGAAGTTCCTTTCTCTATTCTTTTCATTACAGCAATCTCTTTAGCACTTCTTTTATTTTTCTTAAAAAAGTTCTTTATTGTTTAAAATATTACATATAGCATTACATATGTCTCCTTCCTCCCCTCCTCCATTGACTTCTCCTTGGAAACCCCTCATGCCCACACCTCCCTAGTGTCTCTGTCCATTGGTTATCTTATATGCATGCATACAAGTCCTTAGGTTGATCTCTTAACCTCCCTCCCCTGCCTCCCCCCTGAGGTTTCACAATCTGTTCCATGCTCCTCTTTCTGTTTCTGAATCTATTTTTGTTCATAAGTTTATGTTCTTCATTATAGGCCACAATGCGTGAGAGCATGTGATATTCATCTTTCTCTGAGAGGCTTATTTAGCTTAGCAAAATATTCTCCATGTCCATCCATGCTGTTGCGAATGGTAACAGTTCTTTTTTAAAGCAGCATAGTATTCCATTGTGTAAATGTACAACCATTTTTTAACTCATCCTTCTGCTGATGAACACTTAGGCAGTTTTCAAAACTTAGCTATTGTAAATTGTGCTGCTATGAACATAAGGGTGCAAATGTCCTTTCTCTTTGGTGTTTCTGATTTCTTAAAAATGGAACTATTGAGTCAAATGTGAGTTCCATTTTTAACTTTTTGAGGAAACTCCATACTTTTTTCCACAGTGGCTGCACCAGTCTGCATTCTCACCTGCAGTGCATGAAGATTGCTTTTTCTACAGATCCTCACCAGCACTTGTCATTTGTTGATGATAGCCATTCTGACAAGTGTGAGATGGTAACTCATTGTAGTTTTGATTTGCATCTCTCAGATGATTAGTGACTTTGAGCATGTTTTCATGTTTCTCTTGGCTTTTCTTATGTCCTCTTTCGAAAAGTATCTATTTAGGTCCTTTGCCCATTTTTTTTATTGGGTTGTTTATCTTCCTTTTGTTAAGTTGTATGAGTTCCCTGTAAAATGTTAGAGATTAGGGCCTTATCTGAGAGAGCATTGGAAAATATGTTCTCCCATGCAGTGGGCCTTCTGTCTCTCTCTCTTTCTTTCTTTCTTTCTTTCTTTCTTTCTTTCTTTCTTTCTTTCTTTCTTTCTTTCTTTCT
>JAAGEH010000012.1:15354824-15421877 GCA_011751065.1 Lasiurus cinereus | reverse complement strand
TCTTTCTTTCTTTCTTTCTTTCTTTCTTTCTTTCTTTCTTTCTTTCTCTCTCTCTCTCTCTCTCTCTCTCTTTCTTTCCTTCTTTCTTCTTTGTTTTTCTTTTTCTTTTTGATGATTTCTTTTGTAGTGCAGAAGCTTTTTATTTTGATATGGTCCTATTTGTTTATTTTTTCCTTAGTTTCCATTGCCCTATGGGCTGTATCGGTGAAGATATTGCTATGACATATGTCTGATATTTTGCTGCCTATGGAATCTTGTAAGATTTTTATGGTTTCCATTTTACATTTAAGTCATTTTTTATTGTGTATGGTGCAAATTTGTGGTCTAGTTTCATTTTTTTCATGTATCTGTCCAGTTTTCCCAACACCATTTATTGAAAAGACTGTCTTCTTTTTCTTTTCTTTTCCTTTGATTTTTTAAAAATTTCTTTATTGATTAAGGTATTACATATGTGTCCTCATTCCTCCATTAACCCTCTAAACCCCCCTCATGCCCTCACCCCCTGATGTTCATGTCCATTGGTTAGGCTTATATGCATGCATAAAAGTCCTTTGGTTGATCTCTCCTTCTTACCCCTACCCTTTCCTACTTTCCCTCTGAGGTCGGACAGTCTGACATCTTGACTCCATTGTATTCTCTTGCCTCCTTTGTCAAATATTAATTAAGTGTAATGGCTTGGGTCGATTTCTGGAGTCTCTGTTCTGTTCCATTGATCTATATGACTGTTATTGTGCCAGTACCAGGTGGTTTTGAGAACAGTGGCTTTGTAATATAGCTAAATATCTGGTATTGTGATCCCTCCAACTTTGTTCTTCTTTCTCAAGATTGCTGCAGCTATTCACCATCTTTTTTTTTTTAATTCTATATGAATTTTTGGAGAGTTTGTTCTATGTCTGTGAAATATGTCATTGGTATTTTAATGGGACTGCATTAAGTCTATACATTGCTTTGGGTAGTATGGACATTTTAATGATGTGGATTCTACCAATCCTCTATCTCTTTTTCCAATGATCTGTAATTTTCTGAGTACAGGTCTTTTACCTTCCCACTTAAGTTTATTCCTAGTTATCTTAATTTCTTGGTGCAATGGTAAATGAGATTTTTCTTTTAGTTTATCTTTCTTGGTGTATAAAAAAACCATAGATTTCTGATTGTTAATTTTGTATCCTGCTGCATTACTTAATACACTTATTAAGTCTAGTAGTTTCTTATGAACTCTTTAGGATTTTCTACATACAATAACATGTCATCAGTGAATAATGACAATTTTACATCTTCTTTTCCAATTTTGATGCCTTTTATTTATTCTCTTTTGGTTGATATGGCTAGCACTTCTAGTTCTATGTCAAACAGAAGTAGTGAAAGTGGTCATTCCTGTCTTGTTCCTGTTCTTCGAGGAAATGACTTTGGTTTTGCCCACTGGCTGTAGATTTGTTATATAAATCTTTATTATGTTGAGGCATGATCCCTCTATTCCAACTTTGCTGAGAGTTTTAATCAAGAAAGGATGTTGGAATTTGTTGAATGCTTTTTCTGCATTGATTAATATAATTATGTGATTGTTGCCTCTCAATTTGTTTTTTTGATGGACATTTTACAAGCCTTGCAACCATGGAATGAATCCCACTTGGTCATGGTGTATGATCTTTCTAATGTAATGATGGATCTGATTTGCTAGAATTTTATTGAGTACTTTAACATCTAAATTCATCATGGATATTGGCCTGTAATTCTTTTTCTTTGTAGTGTCTTTATCTGGTTTTGGGATCAGAATAATGCTGGCTTCATAGAAAGAGCATGGAAGTGTGCCTTCCAACTGAGTTTTTTGGGAATAATCTGAGGAGGATAGATTTTGAATGTTTGGTGAAACTCCCCTGTGAAGCTGACTGACCCAGTGCTTCTGTTTGCTGGAAGTTTTTTGATTACTGCCTCAACTTCCTCCATAGCCACTCGTGTATTCAGATGCTTTTGATTCTTCTGATTGAGGTTTGGAAGCTTGTATTTTCCTAGGAATATATCCATTTCTTCTGGGTTGACCATTTTGTTGGAATAGAGTTGTTCATACTATCTTTTTTACAATCTTTTGTATTTGTGGGTCTATTGTTATTTCATCTCTTTCATTTCTAATTTTGTTTACTTGAGTCTTCTCTCTTTGCTTCTTGGTAAGTCTGGCTAGAGGTTCATAAATCTTATGTATCCTTTCACCAAAGACCAGTTTTTGGTTTTATTGATCTTTTGTAGTGTGTGTGTGTGTGTGTGTGTGTGTGTGTGTAAGTCATTTATTTCTACTCTGATCTTTATTATTTCCTTCCTTCTGCTGACTCCGGGTTTTTCTTATTGCTCTCTTTCTAATTCTTTAACTGTAGAGTTAGATCATTTACTATCAGTTTTTCTTTTCTTTTCTTTCTTTCTTTCTTTCTTTCTTTCTTTTTTTAAGGGGAGAGGGGTATGTGTGGTAGGCCTGTATAGCTATGAACTTCCCTCTCATGACTGCTTTCATTGTGTGCCATAGATTTTGGATTATTGTGTTTTCTTTGTCATTTGTTCCCAGGATGTTTCTTATTTCTTCTTTGATCTCTTTGGTAACACAATCATGGTTTAATAGCATGCTATTCAGTTTCCAAGTGTTTGATTTTTTTTGATTTTTTAAATTGTAGTTTATTTTTAATATTTTGCCATTGTAGTCTGAGAATATACTTGATATGATTTCAATCTTCTTGAATTTGGAGAGACTTTGCCTGTGACCCAATATGTGGTCTATCTTTGAAAATGTCCCATGTGCACTTGAGAAGAACATGTATTTTGTGGCTTTGGGGTGAAATATTCTGAAGATGTAAATTAAGTCCATCTGATCTATCGAATCATTTAGGATTACGATTTCTTTGCTGATTTTTGATTAGAGGATTTATCTAGTGATATCAGTGGGTATTTAAGTCTCCTACTATGATTGTATTGTTGTCAGTCTCTCAATTGATATCTTCCAGGAGGTTTTTTTTTATGTATTTGAGTGCTCCTGCATTGGGTGCATATATGTTTACCAGAGTTATATCCTCTTCTTGTATCAATCCCTTTAATATTATGAAGTGGCCTTCCTTATCTCTTGTTATGGCCTTCATTTTGAGGTCTATTTTGTCAGATATAAATATTGCTACCCAACTTTTTTTTTTCCATTTTACTTTGCCTGAAAAATATTTTTTCATCCCTTCATTATCAGTCTGTGTGAGTCCCTTGTTCTGAGGTGGGTCTCTTATAGATAGCATATAGATGGGTCATGTTTTCTTATCCATTCAGCCACTCTATGTCTTTTGATTGGAGCATTCAGTCCATTTACATTTAAGGTTATTATAGATAGGTACTTGATTATAGCCATTTTTATTCTTTATGCCTATGTTCCTTCTTCCTTTTCTATTTCTTTTTTTTATAGCAGACCCGTTAGCATTTCTTGCATTTCTCTCTTGGTAGTAATAAACTCCATTAGCCTTTGTTTGAATGTGATGCTCCTGATTTCCCCTTCAATATTGAATAATAACCTTGCTGTATAGAATATTCTGGCATTCAGTTACTTGTTTTTCATCACTTTGTATACTTCATTCAATTCCCTTTTGAACTGATGTGTTTCTGTTGAGAAATCATTTAGATAATCTAATGAATGATCCTTTGTTCGTAACTCTCTATCTCTCCCTTACAGTCTTTAAGATTCTCTCTTTGTCATTTACATTTGCCATTGTAATTACAACATGTCTTGGTGTTGGCTTTTTTGGGTTCCTCTTGTTTTGGGTTCTCTGTGCTTGTGTGATTTTTTTTTTTCGTCCCAAACCAGGGAAGTTTCCTGTCATTATTCCTTAAAATAGGTTTTCTAATCTTTGCTCCTCCTCTTGTCCTTTTGGAAGCCCTGTTATACGTATGTTACTGCATTTCATGTTGTCCTAAACCTCCCTTAGTGCTTTTCTCCTGTTTTTTTTTAATGTTTTTTTTTTCCAATTTCAATTCAGAATGGGTGTTTTTCTGCCTTATCTTCTAGCTCACTAATTTGGTCCTCAGCTTTTAGTGTACTATTGAAACCGTCCATTATGTATTTTTTTTTACTGTAGCTATGTAATTTTTGTTTTTTATTTAATTCTTATGTAAGTTTTTGATTTTCTCGTCCATCTGGTTTATGAACTGTATGACCCTTACTCTGAATTCTTTTTCTAACAGATTGCATGCCTCTGTTTCATTTAGTTCCTTTCCTGCCCATTTCCTCCCTTTTCTTTCCTTTGAGGGTTTTTTTCCCCCATTTTTGCTGTCTCTTTCTGGCCCTGGGCATCCTGTTTGGGGTTTGAGAGGTTGAAGACCCTATCAGGGCAATGGTCCAGAAATTGTTAGCCCAGTGGCAGGGTCTGCTGTGAGTCTCATGCCTTCATTTTCTCTGCTTTGAGTTGTATCTCCTTCTTTTATAAATCTGGTCCCTCAGTTGTCTGGTTCAGATGCTTGGGGTGGTGGGACTATGTGTACAGTTCTTTTGGTGTGTCACCCCCTGTATGGACCCAGAGCCCTCTGGCATGCAATTCATTGTGTGGCCTTTGTACCCATAGCAGGATGGCACCCTAGGTCCCTCTGGCAGTGCACTTTCAGTGTGGTTTTGTGGCCCTGGATGGGTACGCCAGCTTGCTCTGGGTCACTCTGGCATCACTCTCCTGTGGCCCAGAGTGAGGTGTGTGTTGGGTTGCTCCAGTTAACTCCTGCAGGCCTGTCCCAGGTATCAGGGAGAAGCAGATGTGAGTTTCTCTTGGTTACACAGTCAGAGCTCCCCTGTGGCCTGAGTGGGGTGCATGCTGACTTACTTCAGGTTGCCCCAGTAGCAAAAGCCTGGGCTTGGGTGGAGTGTGTGTGGGTTGATCTGAGTTGCACAGTCCTCACTTTCTTGTAGCCCACAGTGAGAAATGCTCTGGGTTTCTCCTAATGGCCCTTGCAGTACTTCATGGGGGCGGAGGTGGAGTGGGCAAAGATTGCTCTGGGTTGCACAGTCAGAGCTCCTCTGTGGCACTCTCCTGTGGCCTGGAGTAGGGTGTGATCTGAGTTGCTACAGATTGCCCTGGCAGCAAGTCCTGGGGCTTGTGGTGGAATGAGTACAGGGTGGCTCTGGGTCAGGCTAGCAGTATGGTTCATGGGTCTGGGGAGAGGGTGGAGCTTTTCCCTGGCTTGCACTCATTGTGGGGTCTTTTAGCCAGATCCTAAGACTCTGAGTCCTAGCAGACTGGTGAGGAGGCCTGGTACGGTTGCTCATTCTGGTGGTGCTCATTCCCTGCAGATGTTTGGAAGCCTGCCGGGAGGTACTGAGTCACTCACTGCCCTCAAATATTGTTATGTTTCATGTTGTCTCACAGCTCCCTTTATCTGTTCTCCTGGTTATTAATTGTTTTTTTTCATTCTGGTTCTCTGATAAAGTGATTTTTAAAAACTCTGTCTTCTAATTCACTGATTTGATCCCCAGCTCCTCCTAATCTGGATGTATTCTTTGCAATGTGTTCTTTATTTGTACTATACCATTCTTTATTTTTGTTTTCATAGTTACTATATCTTTTTTTCATGCTGTTAAATATCTTTATCATCATTATTCTGAACTCTGTATCACATAAAATTTTTATCTTTCATTTATCTCTTCTTCTTGAGATTTCTCTTGTTCTTTCATTTGAGGGTTGTTTCTTTGTCTCCTCATTTTGTCTGCCTGTTTGGTTTTGTGACTATGTATTAGGTAAATCTGCTATGCCCCTAAATCTCTATTGCAGGACAATGTCAAATGTTGTTTCTGACTAATTAGATCAGGCAAAGTTTCAAAACCTTCAGAGACTACCTCTATCTATAGACTGATAGAATTTTGTCTTGAATTGCCTTCAGGCAAGCATCCACAGATGTGGCAAGAGTTTTCTTCAACAGAGCAGAGGCTACTTATAGTCTCTTAATGTGCCTGAGAAATTCTGCACTGTGGGGCAAGGTATTTTCCAATAAGGTGGATCAACTGTCTTCCACCTAGGCAAGGTTGCCTATATAGCAAATGTCTGCTTGAGAAATATAACTTCTGTAGTGTGAGGGAATGACTCAGTTCAGGAGACTGGGGTATCTGTCTTCTGAGTTCTAACCCTAGAGCCCCTGATCCTGGATTCTGCTCATACAGTTCAAGTCCACACTGCCCTCCCTCTGCCGGAGCACAAGATGGTGGCTACACAAGGAATATTGTGCATTGGTCCTTTAAAGGTGCCTGAATTTCTAGCCATCTCTCCTTGGCAGACAGAAGCTCTGCTGCTTTTCACAGCCAGATTGTATGTGGGTAACCTTCTCAATTGTGGTGCTCTCTGCTGGGGGACCCATCTTGAGGACCCCAGAGTTCTCATTGGCAACCCCCCATAGCTGAGATATCTGGAACTTCAGTTGCTGTGGGAGATGGGCCAGCCCTTTCATGCTTCTGTCCCACTTACTAGTCTTTATGCAATCTCCTTTTTTGGTCCTCAGTTATCAGGGTTCTCTTTTAGTTATAATTTTGATGTGGTTATGAAAGGCAGTATGTACCCACATTTACCTACCCTACCATCTTGGTTTGCAACAATAAACAAGTTTTATAAAGCAGAAAATTAAACTTTCTCTCCACACATTTCCAACTCTCTTTTGATCACATTCTCTGGAGGTAACTCCATTTAAAGCATGGGATATATTTTTACAGTTATTTTTTTAAAGTAAGTATGTAAATATATATGCATGACTAAGTGTGAGAAAGTTTTTTCTTAAAAAAATTCATTTCACTCATGCACTTTACAGTTTGTGATTTTTCAGACAGCTGGCTGAGTAGAAGTTCTACAACTAGAAGGAAAAAGAAAAGAGCATTGAGACTGGGTAGGATGTGCACAAGCGCAGAAAAGCAGAAGTACAGAGGCACGTGAATAGGGCTGGCAGTGAATAGGGCTGGCTGCACTCCAGAAGGGTGGACTGTTTTTTTTTTAAATCTGAAGGGAGACACAAGCTCCCAACTGGTCTGCACTTCATTTTCTGGTGAGACTCTGGGGACCCAGACTCCTACAGGGAGAAGCTGGACTATCTGCCATTGGGTTGGAAAGTGAGGGTGGCTTTTTTGCAGAGGTGCACCCAGAAATAATTGTTTATTGCACTGGGACATGGGATGCAGGAATGTGGAAACGCGGGAATGGAAACATGGGATTTGGAAATGCAGGGAGATGCAGAGAGGGCTGACTGGCAGCCATCACTGTTTGCCACTCCCTAGTGATTCCCTGAGACCCTGCCCACCCAATTTACAAATCCACCCAAACTGTGCTCCACAGCTTTTGCATATGAATGGCCTGCCCCATCTTAGCTTAACCTAACAAACTGCAGCTCCGATCAGACAGTTCCAAAACTTCCAAACCCCAAGCAAAGAGGAGAAATCTGCAGATCTCTCAGTAGCTCCTGCTGGGTGGCCTCAGACACTAGCTGACCTGCCCTTCCTGGAGATCCAGGAGCCAGAGTACCTAGTGGTCAGTGTAAGACAACACCAGATTTCAACTCTTCACATCCATAAGTGACACACTCAAGGGACAGATTCAGTGAGCACCAAAGCCCCACTGAAACAAGTCCTGCCCCATAAGGGTGTCGCCAGCACAGCAGTTCTTACATTATAGACACAGCAGGTCCTCACAGCCAATTGTCCTGGAGGTCAATTCCTCACAGCATTCAAGGTTTAACTACAACAAGACTATGCACTCAGCCCACAAAGGAGTGCACCAAGAATGTCCACCTCAGGTGATTGGGGAGGCTGAACCACTGGGCCCTATAGGTCACCTACCACACAAAGCCGCTCCATCAACACAAAGAAGCAGCCAAAATGCAGAGACAAAGAAACATGTCATGAATGAAAGAAATGGAGGAAAGCAAACTATTGAACATAGAGTTCAAAACCACAGTTATAAGGTTACTCAAGAATCTTTTACAAACCTCTGAGGAACTTAGTGAGACCTTTAAGGATCTTATTGAGAATGCAAAAAAAAAAAAAAAAAGGAAAAGGACCAGTCAGAAATTAAGCATACACTGTCTGAAATAAAGAATATGAAGATAGTGTAAGGAGCCATTGGAACAACATTAAGCATACCAATATCCAAATTATGGGGTACCAGAAGAAGAGAGAAAGCAAGATATTGAAAACCTATTTGAAGAAATAATGACTGAAAACTTCCCCTACCTGGTGAAAGAAATAGACTTACAAGTCCAGGAAGCACAGAGAACCCTAAACAAAAGAAATCCAAAGAAGATCACACCAAGACACAGCATAATTAAAGTGCCAACGGCAAAAGATAAAGAGAGAATCTTGAAAACAGCAAGAGAAAAATTACGTATAAGTGAGTATCCATATGACTGTCAGCTGATTTCTCAACAGAAACTATGCAGGCCAGATGGGAGTGGTAAGAAATATTTAAAGTGATGAATAGCAAGAACCTACAACCAAGAATAATCTATTCAGCAAAGCTATCATTCAGAATTGAAGGGCAGATAAAGAGCTTCACAGACAAGAAAAAGCTAAAGGAATTCATCACCACCAAACCAGGATTATATGAAATACTGAAGGGTATTCTTTAAGAAGAGCATGATAAAGAAAAAGGTAAAGGTAAAAATTATGAACAACAAAGTGACAACAAATATATCCTATCAACAAGTGCATCTAAAAATCTGATGAACAGAATAAACTGGTGAATATAATAGAATCAGGAGCATAGAAAGGGAGTGGACTGACAATTCTCAGGGAGAAGTGGGTGTGAGGGGTGTGGGAAGAGATTGGACAAAAATCTTATACCTATGGATGAAGACATTGGTGGGGAGTAAGAGCATGGGGTAGGGGGGAATCAGGTGGAAATGAGCCAAGGGGGTAAAAAGAGGAACATTTGTAATAATATGAACAATAAAGATTTATTTAAAAATAAAATTGCATTTATTGGGATGGCACTGGTTAACAAAATTATAATAGTGTCATGTGTACACTTATATAACACATCATCTGTACTCTATTGTGTGTTTCCCACCCATGTGGTATATGTTTTCTAATTAGTGTATCCAGCCAGAATTTTCTGACCATAGTGGCTGCACAGTGATGCCCGTCTGTCTTTCTTTAAAAATAATCCTCATGTGAGGGTATGTTTTTAAAAAATGTTATTTTAGAGACAAAGGAAGGGGAGAGAAAAAAACATCAATTGCTTGCCTCCCAAATACACCCCATGTATGGGACATACTTCAACCAACTGAGCACTAGCCAGAACTGAGTGTATCTTTGTTTCACATCAAGGCTAAATTCTTGGATGTAAATGACTAGTCAAGTGCTATATATATGTGACTTTTGGTATGTATTGCCAGTTTTTTTACAGAAAGTTCATCCTGGTTTACATTCCTACAAGCATTGTGCAAAAAGCTCTGTCTTCCTCTTCTCCAACTGTGATCTGGTCAAAATTTACGACACAGTTTTCCTCATCACTGCATCAATTTTTGCCTCAATTTTAGTTCAGGGAATTCCTTTCAGTATAGGAAAAAAAGTAATTCAGATACTCTGGAGCCTTGATTGTCTTTGATTCTTCTTGTGAGACTTTGTAAAGATTATGGGGAATTTTAAGTTCAACTATACTATATTTCTATTTTTATTTAATATACTAAACTCAGATTATAATTTATATATTCCTTTAAAATTTGAAACTGGCTGGCTTAGATTTTTTTCTATTAAAATATAGAATCCTTTGGAAATAATAACCTATAAAAAGATATTATCATTTCTATTCTAGTAAATAGAATCTAGGATGATTGAGCTTCTAAAAATCCTTATTAGTGGGGTAGGGGAAAAGAGCTCAAGATTGGTGGATAGAGCCCCCTATCCAAGGGCACGAATAATTGTTGGAGAAAGAAAAGGGGACTAAATGGAGGTTCAGTGTAATGACTGGCAGTTTAAATACACTGGAGTTTAAAATGACCAAGATTCAATCCTTTCTTTTAAACATAAAATAGTAAAAGTAATAGTATTTTATCTGCATTGAATAACACATTTTAGCACTTTGGTTTTAGTGAACTGTGATGATTAAGAGCAAGCTACAATTTTATTCAATCATTAAGGTTCTGTGTTACATTTCAGTTGAATGTCTTCCTGATCTTTAGATTTTGTGACTCTAGAGATACACTACAGTTACTACTAAGTTTTCTTTCTAGGAAACATAGCTCATGAATAGGCGATATTTTGAAATACAGCCAACACTGTTTTAATATAGTACTCTGCTGTGGGATTCAGTTTATGACAGTGGGATGCAGCAATAGCTAGTCACCCAGGAATTGAGATTGTGGTGTAATGTGGAGTAGGTTCAACCCTAAGCTAAGCTGCTCACGTTTGATTCTTGGCCCTGAATTAATTAATAGCTGGGGTTACTCTGGGCAGGTAATGACAACATACCGTAGGCATCTAATAAATAGTGGTGTGCTTGAGCAATTCAGAGTCCTAATGTTCCATGACATCTTCATTAAACCAGGTGGTCAAAATACAACTGGATAAAAAGAACACCTAACCACCAAATTTGGTTCATGCCATACTGACAGGCCTGTTATTCCTCTTTGCCTCACTTTCTCCAGATATTGCAAAATGTTTGTAACACTAAGACATGATCTAGACAGGAAGTGGGTCAGATGCGCATGCACGTTGTCTCCACAGTAATAGAGACAGTTTCCTCCAACGGCCTGGGTCGTGCCACCTCACCCTTTCCCCCTTTGTGCCTGAGCAGAGTCGCAAGCTCCCGAGTCGTCCCCCTCCCCTCCCTGCTCCCCCACGCCATCCCCCGTCCCTGCAGCGACTCTCAGAGCCAAAATGAGTCTGTTTGGAACAACCTCTGGTTTGGGAACTAGTGGGACCAGCATGTATGGCAGCACAACTACAGATAACCACAACCCTATGAAGAATATTGAAGTGACATCCTCTCTTGATGATAGCATTGGTTGTCTATCTTTTAGCCCACCGACCTTGACTGGGAACTTTCTTATTGCAGGATCGTGGGCTAATGATGTTCGCTGCTGGGAAGTTCAAGACAGTGGACAGACTATTCCTAAAGCCCAGCAGATGCACACAGGGCCTGTTCTCGACATCTGCTGGAGTGATGATGGGAGCAAAGTTTTTAAGGCTTCATATGATAAAACTGCCAAAATGTGGGACCTTAACAGTAATCAAGCAATACATATTGCACAGCTTGATGTTCCCGTGAAAACCATTCATTGGATCAAAACCCCGAACTATAGCTGCGTGATGACCGGGAGCTGGGATAAGACTTTGAAGTTTTGGGATTCACGAGCATCAAATCCCATGATGGTTTTGCAGCTCCCTGAGAGGTGTTACTGTGCCGACATGATATATCCTTTGGCCGTGGTGGCAACTGCGGAGAGGGGACTGATAGTCTATCAGCTAGAATCTCCCCTGAAACATCAGCACCGATGTGTGGCCATCTTTAAAGACAAGCAGAACAAGCCAACAGGGTTCGCGCTGGGAAGCATACATCAACCCCCCAAACCCTGCCAAAGATATCTTTACCTTTAAATGTCACCCGTCTAATGGAACCAATACTTCAGCTCCTCAGGACATCTATGCGGTCAATGGAATCGCATTCCATCCTGTTCACGGCACCCTTGCCACCATGGGATCTGATGGTAGATTCAGCTTCTGGGACAAAGATGCCAGAACAAAACTGAAAACTTCGGAACAGTTAGATCAGCCCATATTGGCTTGCTGCTTCAATCACAACGGAAACATATTTGCCTACTCTTCCAGCTATGACTGGTCCAAGGGCCATGAATTTTATAATCCTCAAAAGAAAAATTACATTTTCCTGCGGAACGCTGCCTAAGAGCTGAAACCCAGGAACAAGAAGTAGTGGTAGAGATGTCTGTGGCCTGGAGTCGTTTTCCTCTGTGCTCTACCTGATGTGGACGAATCTGGGGCCTGGCTTTTGATGGGTTGTGAATCATGGATGTGGATTTCAACCCCTGGGGAAAACAATGTCATGGTTTAGCATCTGGGCCCTCCGGCCGCAGTGACTGCTGGTCTGTCCATTCCACTGCCTGTTACAGGAATCCTCTGATCCTAGGGGGACCGAGGCCATTATCAAGGTAGAGTTGTGTGGGCCCCTGGTCTGCCGTGCTCAGTTCAACAGTGTGTTATAGAGACACTGGGCGACGTTTTATGAGCACATGCTGTGGCTGGGTGGCTCAGTTGGTTGGAGCATCATCCCATTCACCAATTGCAGGTTCAATTCCCGGTTAGGGCACATACCTAGTTTGTAATAAAACATTTTAAAGACTGCAAAAAAAAAAAGGAGACATGATCTAGAATCTACAACCTTTTTTTCTTCACTCATATGCTACCCAAATAAATTTACACCCGTTGGAGTCAGAGGAGTAAGGCTGGAAGACACACATAAAAGGAGCCCACCCTACATCTGGCACTCTGTATTTTGTATTACAATGCAAATACACCAAGTCTGTCAAGAATTTCACCCTTGGCTTCACAGTGGGAGGTAAGGGCTTATCTTTGCAATTATTGCTGCCTGAACATTCTTTTAGTATACAGAGGTTGGAAGTGGGGGCGGGGGAAAGCACAAATTTTGGATATTAAATGTATCCCTCTCCTCATTGATCTTGATTTCTGAATTTCATTATGTTCTAATTTATTTAGTTGTTTATTTTACAGATGGCAGCAATTTGTTTTTGATAAGTAGCTCAATATCTTTTCAATCAGTGAAAGCCAACTTGTCTAGACACTAGGATGGTAAATTAAAGACACATTTCAAATACATACTTACACACAAAGTTCACAAATGTGTTCAGGAACATGAATACAACAGTTAAGACACCCTGTTTGGTCCTTAATAATAGAATTTGACCTACAATTGGGAAATACAGACTGAACCACATATATTTGGGAGTGCGGGAAATTATACCTTGAGAGAAAAGAAGTTCTGAGGCAGAAATGTGGTATTTGAGAAATAAGAACTTGTAAAGCACTACACTTTGTCAAAATTGGGATAATAGAAATTAAACATCTTGCCAAAGTGTACCTAATTAGTTTTTAATCTTATTGAGACCACAAAAATAGGAAAGTTTTCATCTTTAATTTTGAGGAAATAATTTTTCTTTTTTAAAGTATCTGGTCATAAACAAGAGTAAACAATTTAACTTCATACATTTGAATGCATTTATTCTAATTTAATAAAAAAAAAACCCACAACACCTCACCATGTAAATAATACTCTTAGTGTGTATGTATAACACATTCTTTGAGGCACAGGATCCCAGGGTACTCTAAGAAACACTTTGACTTTTTCAGGACTTTCTATCACCTGCGATTTAGATAAAAACTGCAAGGCATGCTGTGGCTGGGTGGCTCAGTTGGTTGGAGCATCATCCCATTCACCAAAAACATTGCAGGTTCAATTCCCAGTTAGGGCACATACCTAGTTTGTGGTTTTGATCCTAGGTTGGGATGTGTACAGGAAGAACTGATTGATACTTCTCCCTCTCTCTGCCCTTAAAAATCAATTTAAAAAACATATCCTTCAGTAAGGATTAAAAATAAAAATAAAAACACCTAAGAACTAAAAGGCATATCTGACCATCTTAGACCAAGGAATGTTTATCACAGGCATTGATTATCCTGTGTACATTAATAAAAGATTGAGATAAAGTCAAACCATGTGTCTTGGTGTGTGATTTTAACATTTGAATTCATTCAGCATTTATTAGCCAATGAGTTGCTAGAGATTTGCATTTTTCTGAGTCAGCCAATATTACCTAGCTGTTTTTTT
Source organism: Lasiurus cinereus (assembly GCA_011751065.1). Classification (NCBI taxonomy): domain Eukaryota; kingdom Metazoa; phylum Chordata; class Mammalia; order Chiroptera; family Vespertilionidae; genus Lasiurus; species Lasiurus cinereus. The sequence goes on along the minus strand of JAAGEH010000012.1, from coordinate 15,408,045 downwards.
GTAGTCTAAAGTTGTACTGAAGAGTGCCTTGGACAGCCTTTTTCAACTTTTGGGCAAGATTCACATTCACAAAATGTGTAGCTGAACGTAACATTATCCAGTGTTAGTCTTGAAAATACAATGACTCTGCAAGAAACTGGAAAATTTAGAATGGCCAAGACTTATATTTCCAAGAACATCTTGGCTTTATAAATTAAATTCTTCAGTTTTCTGTCACCCCATGTTGGTATCCCTAGACACTGTTTAATCCTCAAAACTTCTCTTAAGTTCATTTTAATGCATGCCTCTATATCTCAGATTTCACTTTCAAAAGTGCAGGTCTATTACATACATTAGAGCAAGAAGAGAATACAGAAAAAAGAAAAACACTGATCAAAAGATTAGAGAAAAATAGGACTTACGAAGTTTAGATTATTCAGTTTGGAAGAGAGAAACTGATGAGTGGCTTAATAAAACTTTTCAAGAATCTGAAGGGATATTGTATGGAGACCAGCTGTTCTCCTAGCTGCTGAGAATAGAGTAAAAGGAAAAGGTCTTTAATTTCAACAGGGGGGAGCTAAGTTGGACATAGGGAAGAGGTTTGCTAAGCATTGGAATGATTACTTTGGAATCTTTTTTTCTAGAGATGTTTGGCAATAAGAAAGTAACTGATGTGGGAGAAATTATTTAGCTAGGTGGAACCTGACCTAGGAATCAACCAGGTGACCCAAAGAAGCCGTTTGCTGGTCCTTAAAGTCTATACCAGGCCAACTGAACCTTAGCCTGATAAGGTGTGAAGAAGTACCAGTCTAGTTCATGTCTTTGATTGTTTCAGCAGATGCTGAGCTAGTGTTCACTTTGCCACAGGTTCAAATTTTCTGATACCCGATGGTTATTTGTTGGGAATTAGCGATTGGGGCAAGGGTGAGAAGGAGGTAAAGAGTACAGCTTTGTCACAGGATAAAACCTACATAGGCCTCCTTCAAAGAATTCTGAGTGAGTAAGGGTAAGGTTTAATTTTTTCTTTTTAAAGAAAAAAAACCACATTTTCCCCCCAACAGTATATAGATTCTATGTGTTCATGAAATCTCCTTCCTTTAAGCTTTTGGGATAGACTCATATGTCTTGAAGAAGTGTTTCATTTAGTTCTTATTAATAAACTGATTAGGTGAGATTTTAGCCTTATATGGAATCTTTTTATTTTTTAACTTTTTTATTTATTTAGTTTCCCATCACTTCTTATCCCTTTTATACCCTCTTCCATCTCCCCCCAACACTCTTGTCCATGTCCATGAGTTCTCTCTCTCTTTTTCTTTATTCAATTACCCCTCACCCCACAACTGTCCCCTTATCTGCCTGCTGTCTATCTATGAGTCTGTCTCTATTTTGCTTGGTAGTTCAGTTCGTTCATTAAATTCTTCAGAGATCACTTATTTTAACACAGTGGATGATTTTTTCTACCCTTATTAATAATTCCCAAATTTTATTGCCATGACAGTAATAAATATATTATTATAAATATTACCACAAGAATTTAAGTAAAATCACATTAAAACAACTCTTTGTTATTTTGTTAAATAAGCTGCTAATATAGTACATTCTACTGAAGTGAGCTTTTTAGTTTTTTAAAAATAAACTATCATTTAGATATAGTCTAAGATTTCACAACATTTACTCAGTTTTAAGTACCAAAATTTTGAATACTGGCTAATAAAATATTTTTTGGTCATTTTAAACATAATAATAATAGTTATTATTTAAATATACTTTTTATTGATTTTAGAGAGGAAAGGTGAGGGAGAGAGAGAGAGAAACATCAATGATGAGAGAATCACTGATTGGCTGCCTCCTGCATGCTCCTTACTGGGGATTGAGCTCCCAACCGGGGCATGTGTCCTTGACTGGACTCGAACCCAGGACCCTTCAGACCACAGGCCAATACTCTATCCACTGAGCCAAACCAGCTAGGGCTCAAACATAATTATTGCAATAGAACCACCAGTAGGGATTGATTCAATACTGATCGCTGGTGATGAAAACACACATACATAGTAAACCAAATGTAAACCTTTTGTTCCTGAACAGTTAAGATGAAAGACTATACTACTGCACTTTTCAGCCTAGAGATAATCTTCTTTCAACTCTTTTAAGAAGTTTTGAGGTTAAAACTGTGTTTTAAACTTTATTTCTGATATCATTCTACAAAAATGTCATTAAAGAAAATGAAAGTAACATTTTACTGTGCAGCATCAAACTAATGAACATGGTATATTCTTTCTTTTTAGTCATTTTGTTTAGTGCTCCATTAACCAAGGTTTACAAAGAGGCAACTGCAATGAGGATGTGCTTTGGCAGGCAAGGAGGGGACTTGTGCTCAATCTTCCACCCTGCTGTCTAGCTTTGAACTATTAATGTAAAGCCCAGGAACCTGAACTCTTACTTTTTCCTTTCCCAATTCAGGTAACTGGACCTATTCATGTTAACTTGTTAAACATAAAAAAAATTAATGGGTCAGTCTGATATTCTTAGGGCTTCCTAAATTTTCTTTGTTCTTGCAATATAGTCAGGTCTGTGAAACTTAATTTATTTTTAGGAATGCCAGTAGACTGCTTGAAGTTGGATTTTTCATCTAAAGAATATAACAAATGGGGAAGTATGGGCGAGAAACCAGAAAGAGCTTTATGCTTCAGGCCCAGATTACAGTTAAGTCTACAAGTCTTTCAGTTATGCTAACAATAGCAGCCTGAAGCACGGGTTCTGTCAGTAAGGTTGCATGTTTCCTATCTCTAATCAGAAAAGTCATATATTATAGAATATTTTTTCATCTTTTAAAAATCTACTGGAAGGTTATTCTGATTACTTCAAACAACTTTTGAAAGGAGAAAATCTGAAATATTTGATATAGCTAATGCATCTATAATAGAGTTTAACACATGTGCATACATATTTGTTAAGATTTCTTTGTGGCCTAAGAGCTTGCTGTTCAGACTATTTTGCTCTATTTGAACAAATGTCTTCAAGTTTTGTTTCAAATTTTATCATAAAAACTGTGAATGCAAGGTTTGATTCCACCTTAAAGACTTGGAGAAGATGCATTCCATAATCAATGTAATAAGGACTGATTATATCAGATTTTCTGTACAACACTGAAATGTCACAGAAACTTGGCAATTATTCAATAAGACAAGTCTAAAGTGTGTTTTTTATAAGAACTAACATATAGAATTTATAGAATTAACATATTGAATCAACACATTTTTCAGCATAAACTAGCAGACATTTTATTTATTTATTTATTTTAAAAAATATTTTATTGATTTTTTACAGAGAGGAAAGGAGAGGGATAGAGAGAAACATCAAGAGAGAGGCATCGATCAGCTGCCTCCTGCACGCCCCCTACTGGGTATGTGCCCGCAATCAAGATACATGCCCTCGATTGGAGTCGAACCTGGGATCTTTCAGTATGCAGGCTGACGCTCTATCTACTGAGCCAAACCGGTTTCTTCACTACCATACATTTTAAAGAAATCTGCACATAAATTCAATTTAAACTGGCCATATAATCCAGTTAAAATTTTAAATCTATAAAGAATTCCCAGTCTCTTGTAATTCATTAATCATTTTACTACAATATTTTTTCCAAAGAGATAAAATACACAAGAGCAAAAAAGAAACATTTTTGCATTCTGAATCCAAATTCAGTATCTAAGATTACTTGACATCTTTATTCATTTATTTATTTTGGTTTTAACTTTTAAAATGTTTATTTTCCAATTACAGTTTACAGTCAACATTATTTTGTATTAGTTCCAGGTGTACAGCATAGTAGTTAAACAATCATATATCTTACAAAGTGTTCCCCCAATATTTCAAGTAGCCATCTGACACTGTACATAGTAATTGCACCAATATTGATGATATTCCCTATGCTGTAGTTTATATCCCTGTGGCTATTTTGTGACTGTCAATTTGACTACCAATTTGTAGTTCTTAATCCCTTCACCTTTTTTGCCCAGTCCTCAAACCCTCATTCTTTGTATCTATGAGTTTGTTTTAATTTTTTTGTTTGATTATTTTGTTCTTTAAATTCTATAAAGAAATACTAGTAAAATCATATGATATTTGTCTTTCTCTTATTGACTTAGTTCACTTAGCATAATACTATTTAGGTCCAGCCATACTGTCTTTTGGCATCTTTAAACATAAGCAATATTAAAAGTCACATTTCATGTAAAAAAAAAAAGACTTGGAGGAGATGTTTCATATGGGTTTCATATAAAGTTGATGTTTTATGATGTGTACATATTACAAGGTAAAAAAATGTAAACTAACACAGTAAGGATAAACAAAGGATAAACAACAACACCATGAAAACAAAAATATATTCAAAATAGAATACTTAGTACCCCCTGAAGAATTGTTCCATGCATTTAACATGAGAAATCTCTGAACATTCATTCCTAACAGTTAAAAGATCTCATGTAGTTTATGTTTCTGTCCTCTTATTATTCATACTAGAGGTCTGGTGCATGAAATTCATGCACAGGGGGAGGCGGGGAGGTGTCCCTCAGTCCAGGTGTACCCTCTCCAATCTGGGACATCCCTCTCATAATCCAGAACTGCTGGCTCCTAACCACTTGGCTGCCTGCCTACTTGATTGCTTCTAACCGCTTTTGCCTGCCAGCCTGATCACCCCCTAATCACTCCCTGCCAGCCAGATTGATACCTAACTGCTCCCCTGCTGGCCCGATTGCCCCCACCTGCCCTCCCTTGCCAGCCTGGTCACCCCTAACTGCCCTCCCCTTCAGGCCTGGTCACCCCTAACTGCCCTCCCCTAAAGGCCTGGTGACCCTCAGCTACCCTCCCCTGCTGGTCTGGTCACCCCTAGCTTCTTTCCAACCAGCATAGTCCCCCTCCCCCAACTGCCCTCCCCTGCAGGCCTGATCATCCCCAACTACCCTTTCAGCTGGCCTTGTCACCTCTAACTGGTCATCCCTAAATGCCTTCCCCTGCTGCCCTGGTCTCCCCAAACTACCCTCCCTTGCAGGCCTGACCGCCCCCAACTGTCCTCCCCTGCAGGCCTGGTCACCCCCAACTACCCTGCCATGCTAGCCTGGTCACCCCTAACTGCCCTTTTTTTGCCAGTCTGGTTGCCCCCAACTGCCTCCCTGTAGGCCTGGTCACCCCCAACTGCCCTTTCCTGCAGGCCTGGTCACCCCTAATTGCCTTCCCCTGCAGTTCTGATCCCCCCAACTACCCTCCTCTGTCAACCTGGTCACCCCCTAACTGCCCTCCCTTGCAGGCCTGGTCATTCCCAACTGTCTTCCCCTGCAGGTCTGGTTCCCCCAACTCTCCTCCTCTGCAGGCCTGGGTTCCCCCAAACTGTCCTCCCCTGCAGGCCAGGTTGCCCACAACTGCCCTCTCCTGCCAGCCATTTTGTGGCGGCCATCTTGTGTCCACATGGGGGTAGCCATCTTGGACTACATGGGGGAAGCCATTTTGTGTGTTGGAGTGATGGTCAATTTGCATATTACCTCTTTATTATATAGGACTAGAGGCCCAGTGCATGAATTCATGCACTGGTAGGGTCCCTTGGCCTGGCCTGTGGGGAAAGGGCAGAAACTGTCTGTCTGACATCCCCTGACCAGGCCTGCAAGGGTGAGCATTTCTGGGTTCTGGATTGTGATAGGGCACAGGCCAGGCTGAGGGACTCCATCAGTGCACTACTGGGGCCAGGGAGGGACCACAGGAGGCCTCCAGGGCATGTTTGGGCCATCTTGCCCAGTCCCGATCCATCAGATCCCAGTGGCAAGCTAACTTACTGGTTGGAGTGTCTGCCCTCTGGTGGTCAGTGTGCATCATAGTGACTGATTGAATGGTTGGACACTTAACATATTAGGCTTTTATTATATAGGGTACTGTATTGAGATTCAGTAGTATCATGGGAGAATTTCTAGTATGAGTTCTTGAATATCATCCTGTGCTACAGTTTCTGTATATCTTTATGATTCACATCCTGTTTATTCTACTCATTGAGGCAGGAGAGGAATTATTTTGATGATGATTGTACTATTGATATGTACTTGATACTTTGTCTAAGAAAATCATAAATCAGATAAAATCCAGTGTATTTTGAATTTTTAACCAAAATGTGCATTCTTCACCTGCTCAGACTAAAATTTGTCTTGTAGGATTAAAGGGATGGAGAGTTCATGGGAAATCATTTTTTTTTTTAAAAAACCCCAACATATAGAGTTAAAAAGTAACATTATAAACTATTAAAGGACCAAGATTTCAATGCAAATACACATCCAACTTATATAAAAGCCCTGTGTAAAATATGTGTATGTTATTCGTTTTTAGGTTTTGCTGCCTTTGGGCACTTTGTGGGCTTGGATTTCTAGTTTAGCAAAGTACATTCAGCTGCTCTGTGCACTTGAGTTCTATGGAAACCTTGTGCTTCACCCTATTTACCTTATCCTTGAGGGCAACATCTGTTTTTGCATCTTACTTTTTAGAAGTTCAGCTGGATTTCTGGAATCCTGTGGCTGTTTGGTATTTTCTTCTGAACATTTATATGATTAAATTGTAACAATGGTTCTCTTTTCATCTCTTCAGAATGAATATACTCTTAATATTTTTAGGTTATAACAATTATATAGCTTTGTTGTGAAAATATTTAAGCAGTATAGAAAAGTATGTAAATACATATAAGTAAATGCACACTCACTTTTACAAAAATAGTACTATACAGACTGTCTTGTAATCTATTTCCATGCTAATAACTATAAATCTACATCATTATTTTAATGGATATATTATGTATAACCTATATAATAAAAGAGTAATATGCAAATCGACTGAATGGTTAAACAATGGAATGACCATCCCGAACTATACTATGACACCCACTGGTGCCAGGCCAGCCAAGACAGGTATAATGCGATTGGTCAGGGGCTCGGCCATCACCCCATGATCTCCCCATAAAGGGTGTCCCAGATGACTGGCCAGCAGGGCGATCAATCAGGGGGGCTCCATGATTGCCCCACAGAGGGTGGCCCAGGCCACTAACTGGCAGGTTGCAGTGGGTGGGTGGGGCCTTCCTCTGCAAGGGACGCCTGGGTCCCGGGTGCCAGCGGGAAGCCCATGCCAGCAGCTGGGGGAAAGAAGACCTACTCTTAAATGAATTTCATGCATCAGGCCTCTAGTTATATATAGAATACTGCCTGGCACTCAGTAGTCCCTCAACCAACAGTGGATGAATGAATGAGCTATAATTTATTTAACTAATCTCCTACTAATTGACATGATTTGTTTTCAAATTTTTACTATTGTAAATTACACTGCAACAGATATCCTTTTGCATCTTCTTTGTCCACACGTACAATGATCTGTTTAAGGAAACTTCTTAGAAGTGGAATTTCTGGGTTAAAACAGTTCAAATATTTAAGAGTTTGACAGTGATAAACTTGCTGAGTTTCTAAATGTATGTTCAAGTTGTACCAGTTTATACTTATCAACAGTACACAAAGATATCTGTTCCACATATTCTCCCCTACACTCTTAATTGTTGTCAGTCTTTTAGAATTTGCCATTCTGATAGAAAAAAGAATGTATTGGTTTTATTTGCATTGTTTACATTACAAAGCTGAATATCTCTTTGCATGTTTATTGGCCATTATGCTTGTTCTTTGCCTAGTGATTTTTCTCTTGAATACCAGAGACCTGTTTTATTCTGCTGAAGTCATTTAATTTTATAATCCTCTAATATACCACAAACAGGTAACAAAATACTTCTTGTAGCTGGGTAGACTGATAAGTGAACATGTGGTGCCATATATCTCCGGTGTCAAAAATAGCAAAGAAGAGAATTTGGAGATTTTACCTCTTATTGGAGTTTCTTTTTGTCTGAAGACCATTACTAAAGTTTAAGAGGCAGTCATTGGTTGGAGCAAAGATTAGGTTGTCCAACATCTGGACTCAGAAAAGTGGGGAAATTAATTATTCATCTATATTAAAGTGGTACTTTATTACCAGCTACTGAACAACTGAACATAGCGCTTGCCGTTTATTTCAGCTGTATCATGCTGTGTGTGTGTGTGTGTGTGTGTGTGTGTGTGTGTGTGTGTGTGTGGTCTAACCAGAAAGAAAGTAATTCCTACCTCTCACTTAGTATTGAGACCATCACTTATTTAGTCAGACCACTTTAGTTTTAGACCCAAGTTGCTGCTAGGTTCCCAATATGAATAAATCACATGGGTTTTAGAACCCTTCCATAAATTAATACATAATAAGATGCTTATTTTTAAAAACAGTAAATTGTGTCCAATGGTGTTAATTTAAATTCTTCATGTCCAGGTCAAAATGCCAGAAAATGAAATTTAGTCTCTTGATAATAATAAAATGTATAGGCTTCCAGAGGGGAGATTCTGTGGTTTCTATGACATGCCCCTTTCCTTCTCCCTTCTCCAGCCTCCTTTCCACTTGGCAGTGCAGTCACCTTGCTCAGCCCTCTGGCCTCATCAGGGAGTACTTGTGGGGTTAGGGTGATAAGGATTCTAAAGTAAAGAGTGCCTTGTTTCAATTCAGATAGTTGGATTAGTCACAGAGATACTTAATCCACTTACAATTAGTAGAATCCTCCAACAAGCTTCTTTGTGTTCATCAGTACATTTTCTACTCATTTCAAGGGGAAAAAAGAACAAGTGAATGCAAACCATGCAGAAATAGTCCAGTTAATTTTTCTGATTCTAAATAGTGTAAACACTTGAATACAGTAAAATTTGATTTTTATATATTTTTAATTGTGGTTAAAATACACATAACATACAAGTTACTATTTTAACTTTTCTTAAGTGTATAGGTCAGTGGCATTAAAGTACCTTTGTGATGTGCAGTCCTCACCACCCTCCATCTCGAGAACTTTTTTCATCTTGCAAAACTGAAACTCTGTAACCATTAAACAACAACTCCCCATTCCTTCCCCTCCCCTCAGTTCCTGGCAACCACCATTCTACTTTATCTGAAGACTTTTTTTTTTTTTAGGGATATTATGTTACATCTCTTCTGTTAAAACTAGAAGAAATCCATCTATCAGAACCAGTTGTAGACACATTCCCTCCTGGACGGTTCTGTAATTTCACATCTTTCTAGAATACATTTTAGGTTATTTCTGCAAAATACTTCATGTGAGTACCAGAGGCTCTTGCTTCTCTTATCCCACTAACTTTTTGAAACCACAAGAATATCTTATTAAGGATTATGCAAAATAACCTCCTACAAATCCTGATATCATTATACTACCCCCCAAACTTCAAAGCATCAGGAAAGTTTTTTTTTTTTTTTAACTAAACCAGATTCAGCTGGCTATCCCACTTGGCTACAGAGTACGAAAGAAGAGACTGAACTTGATCTTACTGCCCTTGCATACACAACACTTCCATTGACTCTAGAGAAGACTTAAGTGCATGAAAGGATTCCAGGATCAAAAGGTTAGCTCTATGGGGAGCTGTGTCTGGCTCAAGCAATCCTTTTTTTTTTCTTTTTACTCTGTTGATAATGAAAATGTTTTATAGTTCTTTTCCAAGGTTTTCCAAACTTCTACTAAAACAGGTTACTTGTGAAAAAGTGAGAAGTTATCTAATTGAACAACATCCAGAGAAGATCATGGCATAGATCAACAGGGAGAAAAACATTTCTAAACCATAGTGATATTACTCAAATCATTTGTATTTTAAAAATAAAGAATTTAAGACACCAGCTGATGGAAATGTTCATTATGAAACCTGCTTGGGCTATGAAGCTGAATGTGAGATAAACTGAAACAGGAAGTTCATGAGTTTTTATCTTTGTCTGCTAATGACTTAATACCGGTAGGGTTATACAAACGTTGCATTTTATGAAATAGAAAAAAATAGTATAACTAAATGTATATAGATCTGCAGATACTTAACCAACATTTAATTTATTGCTGGGAAAATAAAAGCCTTAAAACATTTCAAAACAAGAAATTGCCTTAAGGAGAATAAATAACAAGCAGAGTAGTAGCAGCAGTTTTGAAGAAAGTGAAATATGACTCTATATGTTATTGTTCTAAATGCTCTACATTTATTGGAACTTCTTAGTATATTTTAGTATATTCATCCATTCATTTGTTCATTTGTTCTTCATTCATTCATTCATTCATTTTTCTGTGCACTTACTTTATGCCCAATGTTAATCTGATAGTTTTCCAAGATTTAAATGAACAAGTATATAAGGAAGTGGATTACATTTAATAAAACAGGACCCACAACAGGGGTTGAGGTGTGTATCTCAAGCATTTTTCATTTACTGCTCTTTAGTAGTAAATTTGCCTCAATAATTTTCTCTAGCTTAACCTAAAATGCACAAATTTTGATTGGCAAGTGACTTCTGTGATCTTCCTCCTAGGAATAACTATTTTAATGTTTATCCTAATATATATTAGCATTATAACCAGAAAACTGATTTAATATCTTTAGAATTTTGATCTTAAGCATCCTCTATTGTATGAACAATGGAAAGGCTTGGTGAAGAACTTGTCTAAATAGTTCTCTTGCATTTTCACATAATCGGGCGTGACAGTTCTCTGCCATTGCACAGGATGACTGCAGTTGATGGTGTTCGTGTTTTTACTTAAGGGCCATTGAATGGTATTAGAAACTTTTTACTATACTCTTGTAATCCTATAAGTCATTTCTGTGTTGCATGACTGAAAGTGAATAATAATGTACTGCAAAAAAAATTACTCAAGCAGTTAAAGCTTTTTTGATGTGTAGTTTTAGAAACAACCAGTCCACAGAGACTAGGGATCATGAAATAAATGAAAACACACACTCATCCCCACCCACTTTTTGTTGTCTAGGCCTATTCAGATCCCTTGAAAACATTAAGCCACTTAACCTAAGTGCTATTGGATAGTTAATTTATTCAGTAGCTGAAAGGTTCCAGGTTAATGGTTAGAGGCAGTGTTTTAAATTTTGGTGGTGGTGGTGAGGGGAAGGTACATTTTAGCTGAGATTCTTTCTCAGTTTTTTTCTTTAATGTCAGGATGTAAATTCTTATGCCCTTGAGAGAGGCTGTTTAAAGATAATAAAGAATCAAATCATACTTACTGTGATGATTTTTTGTTAAATGCTTGCTATGTTTCTGACTCTATGCTGAGTGCCGGGAATAGCAAACTCTTCCAGTTAGCATGTGCCCAAAGACCCACAGAAATCAGGTACTTATTTTTTCAACTACATTAGCTTTTCTTGGGAATTTTCTTAGGTGTTTTATGGTTTATGTTATGTGATGGTTAAGTTGGCTCACTGAAATGGATCTAGAAAAGACCCAGGCCAGTGACAAATTGAAAAAGAGTTGCTAAGTGGGCACTCAGAAAGAAAAGCAAGGAGGTATGACAAGGAGCAATTTCTCTCTCAGGATCCCAAATCTCTTATCTAGGCAATTAACATTAAAGTCGGAAATTGTTCCTATTATTGTGAATGAGGTCATTGTTTCCCAAGGGCCCTGCTAAAATTCAAATATATTTCTTTGGAGCATTAGCACATTGATTTTGGTGAGTTTGTTAGACTAAACAGTCATCAAATATGGAACTAAGAAAAAGGGCTCTAGGAGAAATAACACAGTAGATATTCAGGTATTAACAGAGAAGGAAGCTGGAAGAAGAAAGGTCCTGAGAATATAACAACACCAGTGGAAGGTCAGGGGTAGGCACACAGCATGGAACTTTGGCAGCTTGATTTAGCATAAATATCTAGAATGGTAGCTTAGATGGGACAGTATGATAGAAACAACAGGGATAACTCCTATAAAGAGGCTTTCAGTGTCACTGAAGATAAATGTACACTGTTTCACAGTCTGATTTAAATTTGTTTTTTATAGTCACTTTTTGTGGGAAAAAGACTTTATCTCAAATTTTCAGTCTGCTTGACTCAGGCTACCTGGGCTGGAGTGCTGGTCCAGAAAATTTCTGAGGCCAAGAACAGACTCAGGGGAAAGAATTTCATTATTTCAGGATTCCTGCTATGGGTTCAAGGGGAAGAAGTGGTCATCACAACCTTAGATTCTGCTGCATTTTTTACAATTTAGTAATTAGTATTGGCAGTGACAACTCAGTTCAGTCTTCACAAGTGTAAAAAGCACTTGGGACATTTGGCTAATGAATGAGTTCTGGAAGTCTTGATGGACCTCAGTATTCTTGCATATTTGTATTAACCTAGAAAATTGCTCTTGAAGAGAAAAAGAAGTTATATTTTTAGAATTGGATCAGCATTTCCAGTAAACATACTGATGGGCTAACACCTCAATGTTTACATGGCAATGTGATGAGCTATTATTAGTACTGCTCACATCATGGACTATCAGAATGTTTTTTGTTGTGGTATTCCAGCTATGCGGATGAAGAAGTTGAGTGCACTGATTGATTAAGATTACTATTGACATTTTAGCTGAGAGTCTTTTGTTTAATGTCAGGCTGTAAATTTTCATGCCCTTGAGAGAGGATTTTTACAGATAATAAAGAATCAAATCATATTTATTGTGATGAGTTTTTGTTACCTGCTTGCTATATTTCTGACTCTGTGCTGAGTGCTGGGGAATACAAATAAAAGAGGGAATATATGGTTTCTACCCTCAAGGAACTTATCATTTATTAACAGAGAGAGGGCACTCTTTTTTTTTAAATTTGTTTTTATTGATCTTTAGAGAGAGAGGAAGGGAAACAGAGAGAGAAAAATATCAATGAGAGAGAAGCATCATCTTATCTCATAAGATAAGATAAGATATAACACAATAATCTAGTAGTTTAGAAAAAGGGGAAACAATGGGATTATGGGATTATTTAAAGATCTAAAATACCTGCAGTTTGCTCCTCTCACTTTAGTGGTTGATGACTCCAAAATCATGGGAGAAAAAGATAGGGAGAATGGAAGACGGTTTATTCATCTCATACTTGCTCACTCAGGCAATGTTCTTGTATAATCAGTGTCTGCGGATATTTTGGGACTGGGGGGAAAAGAATTTTAAGAAATGGAGGTAAGGCCATAATAGTAGAATATTAACCAACTGTACCTCTTGCCTTCTGTCTATCCACCCAGAGAGCCAAGTGTACTTATGTATTATTCTAGCTACTAAAGTTCATTCCTGGATGGTCACAATTCTGTCTGAGGTCACAGAAACTCACCTTAATTTCTGGTTTTTCAAATGAGTCCTACTCAAATGGCTCTTTCAGGCAGAGAGATATGGAGAACCATATATGGATTTTCCCTTCCTTCCTCATTGCTTCTTCCCTTCTCTGCCCTCCCTGATCCATTCCTAATTTTTTTTTTACTAATTTCTTTCTCTCTGTCCCTCCTAGCAGTGTATCTACTTTTTCTTAGCATTTCTAGTTTATTTTCTCACAATTGTTCATGGTTTTATATATGCAATTGTCTCTGTGTAAGTCTGAAGAAGAAAAAAGAGAATGACACAAGTGTAACCAAGCAAGATCTTTTTATGTTTGGAAACCACATACTGGAATATAGCTCTTAAAGTATAGGGGTTGAATTACCTTTGCTTTTCTGTGCATATCTTAGTGTGCTCAAGATTCTATATATAAACGTTAAGTAAGAACAATAATAGTCACCTGTCTTATGAAAGACATCCTGGGCTTCATCCTAAATAGGTAGTGCATTGCTATACCTCTCTCATTCACTTGTTCGTTCATTCATTCATTCATTCATGAATACAGAGTTAAGCAGAAGCCAGTTACCATAAGTCTTCCAGGCCATAATGAAGAGTTTTGTTTTGCATCTAAGGACTGTGGGAGGCCAGGGGGATAATATGGTCTGATTTGTGTTTTTAAAAATTCTCTCTGGCTGCAGTGTGGAATGGATGAAGGAGGCAGAAACAGAAGGCAAGTGAGAGGAGCTATTGAAGAATTTTAGGTTAGAGATAATGATAGCTTAAACTAGGGTGTTTAAAATGAAAATGAAGAGAAGTGAACCAATTCTTGTCGAAACGTATATTTGTAAGCTGAACCCTATTTCTTATACTAGTGTAGCCTTCATTTAGGGCTAGGGACTGCCTTCATCACTCATGTGTTTAAGCTAGTGTCTGAGCAGCTGGTTTGGGATCCCAGAAGCCAGGCCTGACTAGATAAGATGTAATCCTGGCCTATGAGCCTTTTATGCCTGTTGTAGAGGCATGATGCTGCTCAGAATGCTTGTTTGATAACTTGATTATTGTTTCATCTTGCATTCCACTGGCTTAAATCCTATATAATAAAGAGCTAATATGCAAATGGTTGTCAAACCCAGGGACCCGAGGCTGGATCGGGGGACTTGAGGCCATGCCCCCACCCCAGCGCCAGGGGTGGGGCACCTAAGTCCACGCTCCCCACTTGGTGGGGCTTGACAGGTGATCTGAGGCTTCGTCCCCCTGGTGGGGCTTGACTGGGGACCTGATGCTGCACCCCGTGCCCTTAGGGCTTGATGGGAGTGGGGCTGGCTGGGTCTGTGTCTCCTGTGATTTTGAGATGTGAGAGGGTGGGCAGGGACTTGACTCTGGGTCACACAGCACTCCCAGACTCAGACAGGAGGGAGATTTCCCTATACATTTTACTAATTTTATTTCATCTCTGACACTTCTATTATAGAGAAAGGGCAAATAGCAATATTAAAATATTTCCTCTAATGAATTCCCTTTCAATATGCATAAATTTTGTGCACTGGGCCACTAGTAAAATAAAAGGCTAATATGCAAATCCTACTGAACAGCAGACCGACTGGTCACTATGATGCATACTGTCCACCAGGGGGCAGGCACTCAATGCAGGAGCTACTCCCTGGTAGTCAGTGTGCTCCCACAGGAGGAGTGCTGCTCGATCAGAAGCTGGGTTCACAGCTGGAGACCAGTGGTGGTGGCAGGAGTGCTAAGGATGTCCGACTGCTGGCTTATCAGTTGGACATCCCCTGAGGGCTCCTGGATTGCTGAGGGATCTCCCTCCCTATCTCCGAGTGTACGAATTTCATGTACTGGGTCTCCCTATATATTTACTGTTGTTAATCCTCACCTGAGGATAGTTTTTCATTTATTTTCAAGGGGAGGGAAAGAGAAAAATATCAGTGTGAGAAAGACAAATTAATTGGTTGCTCACCTATGCACCCCGAATGGGGCCATGGATCGAACTTGCAACCCAGGTATGTGACCTTGACTAGAAATTGAACTCATGACCCTCAGGTGCACAGGTTGACATTCTAATCTTGCTTGCCAGGACTTAAAATAATTTCTAATGAAGAAGAGATGCTGGAACTTATGCTTTAATAAATTGCAAAATGCTATCCCCACAGTTTCCGATTTTATTTGCATGTCATGTATTTCATCCAATCAATCTATTGAAATGAGAATTTTAGTGTTTTGGGCACAACAATGCCAGTGTTGTTTTGGAAAATACTATGTTAGCTGTCACCAAAAAAGGACTGGCCATGGCAGGGTTCATTTTCACAGATACTTGTTAAGGGCTGAGTGTGTGAAAATAAGAAAAAAAGATGTGGCCTCTACCTCTAAGAAACTTGATAGGAAGTGGAAATAACAAAAATTATTGAGTAACTTTTAAGTGATGGTCTTTTACATCAAAAATTCAATCAGTATTTGTAGCGCCTGTGGGATAGTGCTATTTTTATACCTATTTTATGATGAGGAAAGGAGCACCATCATCTGTCTTAGGTCACACTGCTTTTATGTGCAGAGCCAGGAGCTAAGTCCAAAATCCATGGCCTACTCAATTTATGCTGTGCATACCACTTCACCAGATGTTAGATGTCTTCTGCTCCTGTCCCTTTACAAGATCTTGGGGAAAATGTCTTAATTATTCAGAGCCTCAATCCCTTTTTCCATAGGTATGAATAATACTATTTACTTCAAAAGAGTATGTATGAAGAATATATGAAATTTCTTAGCACATGATAGCTAACAACTAAATTTTATGTTTCCTTTCTTTCATGAAGCAGCATTATGACAAGAGAATCTGTCATGTGATTTTGTTGTAGAAACCCTAAGCAAGTATGGTAAGGCATTTGGTTTTCAACGTCATAACTGTCAGCAAAACCTATGTTATGCATTTGGGCTTAGGGATTAGGAGAAGGCTACAAAATTGCAGGATTTGTTTGGAGACTATGTCTGGGAAGAGAGGCATTCTAAGCTCCTTGGTCCACCCTACCTACTTCAGGTAGCAACAGGAGGGGAAAAAGGCAGTTGTTTATATAAAGACATATAAATGAAGGCCTCACATCCTAAGGGGTCAATTTTGTATGTCATTTGGAGCTGAAATTAATGGACATTTCCCTTTGAAAGATAAACTCTAGAGCAATATCTAATGGGATAAAAAGGCCTCACAGTCCTTCTGTGAAGGATCATATTTATTTTTTCAATCCTTGATGAAAATTAATTTGCCTTCCCTGAAACCAGACATGTAAGCTTTGATGAACTGATAAGAGGGAGGTGGCAGTGGGGGCAGCGGGGAGGAGATAACAACAACAACCTCACAGTCTATAATAGGCTCTTAAAAATAATTTATGGGACAATAGACTTGCAAAGTTTTTCTACAAAGTGATCCTTTATACACACTTAAGAAAGATAAGAAAACAACAACAACAACAACAACAAACTCCCACCCTGGAAGAGAGAAAAAAAAGGTCAAAAGGCTAACTTAAACTGGTTCCCAAAGTTTATTGTGGAGGCAATATTTGGAGGAGATTCTGTTTCACTGGTGATTTCAGTTTGTAAAAATTATGGAAGCATTATTGTTGGACCTTTACTTTTCTTCTCTTACTCTGGATCTGCTTTGAACTAAGCCTCTTATAGATAGGGACACTCAGAGACCTTAGTAGGCTCATTGAATGTCCTCTTGGTCCTTGGATTGCTTCTCTTTCAATTCTACTTTCCTACAATATGATCTATTCCACATCAGCAGCCAGTCTGCAGCAATCTAATGAAAGTTCTGCAAAGGGGCTCTACCAGTGTGTTAATATGATCATGTATTTTTCTAAATTTTGCAAAAGCAAATGTTTTAAATAAGTTACTCAAGACCACTTTTAATGTAGTTTGCAGTCCCTTTTGTGGCTATGGGAGTGAGGAATGGCTTCTAGGAATATTCCTACTATCCCCTGGATGACTCATCCAGCATGGATGGTGAGCAAACAGGATGGCTTGAGATTTTAAGGATAGGAGCCAGCTCTAGGACACTTGACACTACAAGTAAGAAATAGTGAAGAATAAAGAAGGTTTCAAGCAAGGCTTGAGAAGCTCAACTAGGGGAAATTCTTACCTTCAACATACATAAAATTGTGAGCAGAAGATTGATGCCTGGCTCAATATGTTCTCTCCTATCTGGAATATGCTTGGTAATGCCACATATACAATTATAAACTCACTATATAAGAGGAACCCAATTATCCAATTATGCAACTCAAAGCAATGTAGGAATATTTGAATTGTTCTTGTGCTACCTTAATTTCAGGTTAATTTTGTGTTTCCCCCCAGAATTATTCTTCATATTAAAATTGAAATATGATAGGAGGACATATCCTTATTAAAAACCAAAAGTACAAGAATACATTGCAAGAAAATATTTGTGGGGAAGAGACAAAATTGCAGCTGAATAGGTGGATGTGTCTTGCACCTTCTCACGGAACAGATGGAAGAAACAACTAAATTGAATAACATCCACCCAGAATTGTTGAATTAAGCACATCTGGTGAGACAATCCATGGCCGGAAAGGACAGAGAATGCCTGTTCATAGGACCTTTCAATTGCAAACACTCACCAAGGCTGAAGTGCAAGTTGAGGTACAGTTTTGTGGAGGTTGGGAAGAAGTTGTGGAGAAGAGCAGGACAGGGAAAGGTGACCAGGAATCTGGCACTGGGACATTCTGGTCCCTTCAACCTTAAGCAGCCATTTTTTCTCCTGAAGAGTCCAGCCCCTTCCAGCACCTAAGGGCAACTAGTGCAGGCACACTCAGCCTTGAGCTCTTCAGAGGAAATGAAGAATCTGAATAGCCCCAGGGAGCCCTCAGGGACTGGGTTGAGTGGCCATTTGGTCCCAGAAACTTTTCAGCAACACCCCCACCTAAAATCTGTGTCACAAATAGACACTTGTGTAAATACAACTGAAAGCAGGCAGACAAAGTGGGCAGATTGGTCCCACCTGCCTGAAACCACAGAGGAGCACTGGATCACTGGTAATTTCAACACAGTGCTGACTACCTAACAGGAAACTGAGATGTGGCAGGCAGAACAGTAGAGGGAAATCTTAAACCAGCTCGCATGGGACATTAAAATTTGGTGGAAGCGAACAACACTTCACTTTTTTATTTTTTATCTTTTACTTAAGAAAGAAAAAATAATAATTTATTTTATCTTATTAAACATTTTTTAACTTTTTATTTTTTAGATTATTTTTCTTCATTCTATTTTTTATCATTATTTTACTTTATCTTATTTTTTCTTTTTTGCCGCCCTTTTCTTCCTCACTTG
Organism: Lasiurus cinereus; assembly: GCA_011751065.1. Taxonomy (NCBI): domain Eukaryota; kingdom Metazoa; phylum Chordata; class Mammalia; order Chiroptera; family Vespertilionidae; genus Lasiurus; species Lasiurus cinereus. Next base: position 15,389,532 of record JAAGEH010000012.1, on the reverse strand, counting down.
TCCCTTTTTCATCTTGTTTCTGTTCTGCTCCTGCTTTAGTTTTTCTCTCTCTTTTCTTTTTTCCCCTTGTTAAAAATTGGTCTTTATCTACTTTATTGGTGCATTATTATTATTATTATTATTATTATTATTATTATTATTAGTTTTTTGGCTTACTCATATATCTAATTTCCTCTCCCCTGCACCCTTCTCTTTTCTCTTTCTTCTCTAGCCAATTTTTTAATGCTTTTGTTTTTCCTCTCCTCTTTTGCTTTCTTCTAATTGCTTATTAGTTTCACTCACTAAACTCAAGCCTATTTGCTCTCTGTTCTATTCTCCTTTTCAAAAAATACATGACTATATAGAGTAAAGAAAATTTTTTGTCTTTTTATTTATTGATTGATTATTTTGTTTTTTACTTTTCTTCTTATCCACTCATTTTCTTTCTACATCTTCTATACTGAACTGTGGCCATGCCCCTATTCATTAAATTCCTTTATCTTACTTTCTGAAATAAGCTCTGGCCTCTACAGATTCTGTCCCCACATTTTTTCTGGGTCTTTGTTGTTTGCATTTTTTGGATTATTTGCTTGATTTGGGGAATTTTCTCCCCATACATGTATATTTTCTCCTTTCTTTTTTTCCTTTTCTTTTCTCTCTTACCTCTTCCTAATATCATATTTGCTCTGTTTTTCTCTCTCCTAATTCTCTTTGCTCTGGTGGTCACTTTTGTTGGGGTCATCAGTGTCATGAATACATTTGTGTTTTGTTCCCTCTGTGCCATGTCTTGTTGAGTTATATTTTTGTGCTTTTCAGTCAATGTGGTAGAGAGTGAAGCACATAATAGACACTCTGAGAGGAGATTATTATCCATAAATGAGATAATAACACTCAAGATCAAACTATATCAAGAGAACACTAATATCCCAAGTAAGGAGCATCCCTAGAATACCCAGCCCAAAAGACCTGAGAGATTGCACCACTGGGTATCACAAAACATCAACTATATAAGAAAAACTCAGAAAAATCTGGGTGACATAGAAGTTTGATCTAATACATAGAAACAACCACAAAGGAGCAGCAAAAATGTGGAGCAAAGAAACAGCCCCAATACAAAAGAAAAGAAGAATCACCAGAAAAAGAAGTAAATGAAATGGAGGCAAGCAATTTGTTAGAAAAAGAATTCAAAGCAATGGTCATAATGACATAAAGAACACAATGAAAAGCATTAACAGTAGACTAAAAGAAGCTGGGGACCGTATATACAAGCTAGAAGACAAAGTAGAAAAAAAAAATCTAAGAAGAGCAGCAACTGGAAAAAAAACTTATAAAGCATGAGGGGAGCCTAAGGGAGCTTTCAGACAACATGAAATGAAACTACATCTGTATAGTAGGCATGTCAGAAGGAGAGGAAGCTGAGCAAGGAATAGAAAACCTGTTTGAAGAAATAATGACAGGAAACTTCCCTGATGTTGGGAAGAAAAAAGCCACACAAATCCAAGAAACACATAGAGTCCCAAATAAGATAAACTCCTAAAGACCAACACCAAGACACATCATAAATTGGCAAACACCAACGACAAGGTAAGACTCTTAAAGGCTGCCAGAGATAGACAGAAAGTTAACTATAAGGGATCTCCTATTAGACCATTAACTGATTTCTTAACAAAACAAATCAGGCCAGAATGAATGGAATGAAATATACAAAGTGATGCAAAGCAAGGGTCTGAATCCAAGAATACTATACCCAGCAAAGTTATCATTCAAAATTGATGGTAAAATCAGGAGATTCACAAACATAAAAGAACTAAAGGAGTTTATTACACCAAGCCTGCAATGCAATAAATGCTAAAGGAACTGCTGTAAAAAGAAGAATTAGGAAAGGAAGAAGGAACAAAGGTATAAAGAATAAAAATGGTGACAAACAAGTACCTATCATTAATGACCTTAAACCTAAATGAATTAAATGCTCCAATCAAAAGACATATGGTAGCTGAATGGATAAGGAAATATGATCCATATATCTGCTGACTCACCTCCAAACAAGGAACTCACACAGACTGATAGTGAAGGGATGGGAAAATATTTTTCAGATGAATGGAAAAAAAAAATCTGGGGTAGAAATACTTATATCTGACAATAAAGATCTCAAATTGAAGGCCATAACAAGGATAAGGAAGGTCACTTCATAATTTTAAAGGGAGCAATTCAACAAGAGCATATAACTCTGGTAAACATATGTGCACCCAATGCAGGAACACCCAAGTACATAAAAAATTTTCTAGAAGATATCAAGGGAGAGATAGACAGTAGAGGGCTTTAATAACCCATTGACACCATGGATAAATCCTCTAAACAAAAAAATCAGCAAAGAAACATCAATCCCAAATGACTCACTAAGTCAGACGAATTAATTGACATCTTCAGAACATTTCACCCCAAAGCTACAGAATATACATTCTTCTCAACTGCACATGGGACTGCATATTGAGACACAAGTAAAGTCTCTTCAAATTCAAGAAGATAGAAATGATATCAAGCATTTTTTCAGAACACAATGGTATAAAATTAGAAATCAGCTACAATAAAAACAATGAAAAAATCGAACAGTTGGAGGCTAAATAGAATGTTATTAAACAATGGTTGGATTACCAAAGAGATTAAAGGAGAAATAAAAAATATCCTGGGAAAAACTGATAATGAAAACACAACAATCCAAAATCTATGGGACACAGTGAAAGCAGTCCTAAAAGGGAAGTTTATAGCTCTACAGGCCTAATGCAAAACAACAACAACAAAAAAGAAAAAGAAAAAAATCGTAAATTATCTAGCCTTACAACATAAAGAATTAGAAAGAAAGCAACAAGGAAAGCCCAGAATAAGCAGAAGGAAGGGAATGATAAAGATCAGAGTGGAAATAACATAAAGAAAAAAAAAAGATACCAAAGATCAATAAAACCAAGAGCTGATTCTTTGAAAGATTAAACAAAATCGATGAATCTCTAGCCATGCTCACCAAGAAACAGAGAGGAGACCAAAATAAAAATACTCAGAAATAAAAGAGATAAAGTATCAACAGATCCCACAAAAATACAAGAGATTGTAAAAAATACTACGAACAACTCCACTTCAACAAACTGGACAACCTAAATGAAATGGAAATATTCTTAAAAAAATACAACCTTCCAAAACCCAATCAGGAAGAATCAAGAAACCTGAATAGGCTAGTAACTCCCAAACAAAAGCCTTGGTCTGCATGGCATTTACAGGACAGTTCTATCAAACATTCAAAGAAGAACTAAAAGCTATCCTCCTCATACTATTCCAAAAAACTCCAGAGGAAGGCACACTTACAAGCTCTTTCTATGAAGCTAATATTAACCTACTTCCACAACCAGTAAAGACACCACAAAGCAAGAGAACTATAGCCAATATCCCTGATGAACATAGATGCTAAAATCCTCAACAAAATTCTAGCAAATTGGATCTAGCATTACATTAGAAAGATCAGACACCATGACCAAATGGGATTTATTCTGAGGATGCATGTATATAAATCTGATATTAAGTTGTATGTAGTGTCAATGGGGTATTAAAGTTCCCTACTGACAAGTCAAGAAATAAGATACATCACATAAACAAGTTGAGAGACAAAAATCACATAATCATATCAATTGATGGAGAAAAAACATTTGACAAAAGCCAACACCCTTTCTTGGTAAAAACTCTAAGCAAAGTGGGAATAGGGAGATCATACCTCAACATAATAAAAGCCTTATATGACAAATTTACAGCCAACGTCATACTCAATGGGCAAAATCTAAAACTATTTCCCCTAAGAACAGAAAGAAGACAGGGATGTCCACTTTCAGCACTCCTGTTCGACATAGTACTAGAAGTGCTAGCCATAGCATTCAGACAAGAAGAAGAAATAAAAGGCATCCAAGTTGGAAAAGAAGAAGTAAAATTTTCATTATTTGCAGATGACATGATATTCTACATAGAAAACCCTAAGGACTCCATAAAAAACTGCTATAACTAATAAATCAAGTTGGCAATGTAGCAGGATATAAAAGTAACACCAAAAATCTAAGCTTTTTTTATACACCAATAATGAACATTCAGGAAGAGAAACTAAAAAAAAAAAATCCCATTTACCATTGCAATAAAAAAAATTAAGATTCCTAGGGATAAACTTAACTAAGGAGGTAAAAGATTTGTACTTGGAAAATGACAGAATGTTGAAAAAAGAGATAGAGGAAGACATAAAGAAATGGAAAAATATACTGGGTTCATGAATTGGTAGAATCAATATCATTAAAATGTCCATGTGACTCAAAGCAATTTATAGATTCAATGTAATCCCCATTAAAATACCAATGCCATATTTCACTGACCTAGAACAAACTCTCCATAAATTAATATGGAATAAAAAAAGACCCCAAATAACTATAGCAATCCTGAGAAAAAATAAAAAAATTGGAGGGATTACAATACCAGATATCAAGCTATAATACAAAACTGCCTGGTCCTGGCACAAGAATAGACATACAGGCCAATGAAATGGAACAGAGAACCCAGAAATAGATCCAAGCCATTATGTTCAATTATTATTTGACAAAGGAGGCAAGAACATACAATGGAGTCAAGACAGTGTCTTCAATAAATATTGGGAAAATGGGTCAGATACATGCAAAAAAATGAAACTAGATTACCAACTTATACCATACACAAAAATAAACTCAAAATGGATAAAGGACTTAAATGTCAGATGGGAAACCATAAAAATCTTAGAAGACTCTATAGGCAGCAAAATGCCAGACATATGTTGTAACAATATCTTTTTAAAAAAAATATTTTCTATTGATATTTTTTTTTCAAAGAGGAGGGAGAGGGATAGAGAGTTAGAAACAACGATGAGAGAGAAACATCCATCAGCTGCCTCCCACACATTCCATAGTGGGTATGTGCCCACAACCAAAGTACATGCCCTTAACTAGAATCAAACCTGGGACCCTTCAGTCCACAGGCCAATGCTCTATCTACTGAGCTATACTGGTCAGGGCTGTGGTACTATCTTTATAGATACAGTTCATAGGGCAATGGAAACTAAGGAGAAAATAAACAAAGGAGACTACATCAAAATAAAAAGCATCTGCAGAGCAAAAGAAACCATCAACAAAACAATAAGAAAGCTTACCCCATTGAGAACATATTTGCCAATACTCTAAATGTTTAATCTCCAACATTTATGGAGAACTCATACACCTTAACAAAAGGATGATAAACAACCCAATAAAAAAATGGGCAAAGTACCTAAATAGACACTTTTTAAAAGAGGACATAAGGAAAGCCAAGAACATATGAAAACATGCTCAAAGTCACTAATCATCTGAGAGATGCAAATCAAAATGACAATGAGGTAATATTTCACACCTGTTGGAGTGGCTATCATCAACAAATCAACAAATGACAAGTGCTGGCAAGGATGTGGAGAAAGAGGGACCTTTGTGCACTGCTGATGGGAATGCAGACTGGTGAAGCCACTATGGAAAACAGTGTGAAGTTTCCTCAAAAAGGTAAAAATGGAACTCTCATTTGACCCAGTAATCCCACTTTTAGGAATATATCCCAAGAAATCAAAAACACAAATCACTATATGCACCCCCATGTTCATAGCAGCACAATTCACCATAGCTAAGATTTGGAAACAACCTAAGTGCCCATCAGCAGATGAGTGGATTAAAAAACTGGTACATCTATACAGTAGAATATTACACTGCTGTAAAAAAGAATTCTTACCCTTTGCAACAGCATGGCTGGACTATAGAGCATTATGCTAAGTAAAATAAGCCATTCTGAGAAAGGTAAATATCTCATGATCTCTCTCATATGTGGGATATAATGAAAAACACAAACTGATGAACAAAAATAGTTCCAGAGACAAAGAAATACCGAACAGACCATCCAACCTCAGCGGAAAAGCAGGGGAAGGTGCGGGAGAAGGGTGGGTGGTGGTGGTGGTAAGAGATCAGCCAAAGGACTTATATGCATGTATTAGCATAACCAATGGATATAGACACTGGGGCAGTGGGGGCTTGTCTTGTGGAGTGGGAGTGGCTAGGAAGAGGTCAATTGGGGAAAAAGGAGACCTATGTAATACTTTAAACAATAAAAAAGAAGAAAATATTTGTGATACTTCTCATCTTTAAAAATGTTTTTAATATGTATAATTTCTTTACTTTTCTCCATAAATATTCATTTTTGTAATCATTTGAATTTAATTGAGGGATCTAAAATTCGTATAAGCTTCCATGCCTTCACTCTCCTGTGGACAGGTTCTGTAGCACCTGGGAGTACATATGTAGAGGGGAAGCAGCATGCTGTTATGGAAGGAGAAATCTTTATTCTACCACCTGTGAGTTGTGGCTTCAGCAAATTTCTTAGCCTCTCTGAACTTTAGTTTTCTCAGCTGTAAAGTTTGGATGATAACCAACCAGGATTGTTATGTTAAAAGAATACTTAGCATAATGCTCAGCATGTGATAAGCACTCAATATATATTATTTCCCTATTTTTTTTTGACCTTCCTCAGATTTTTCTCAGGTTTACCTTAGATCAGGGACTCAGGTTAGAAATTTTGATATGAGGGTATGAAGAAAAGATTTGGGGTTTCCCCTTGATTCTTGTTTTTAAAAAGCCCTAGGCAAAATGAATCACAATGATATTTTCTCTGAGTTTAAAGCAAAGAATGAAGTGCTTTAATCAGCTAGCTATATAGTGTATTATGCCAGAAGTTTCAATTTAGTGTTTTTGCTACACACTCACACTCATACACACTCACATACACACACTCACATTTATTTGATACTAGAGATCTGGTGCATGGATTCATGCACAGATGGGGTCTCCTTGGCCTGGCCTGTGCCCTCTCACAATGTGGGACCCGTTGGGGGATGTCAGAGGCTGGGGGCACAGGCCAGGCCAAGGGACCCCACCAGTGCACAAATCCATGCACAGGACCTCTAGCATGCGTATAAGATCTTTGGTTAATCTCTTATCTCCCTCTCCCTCCCCCTTCCCTCTGAGATTCATCAGTCTGTTTCATGTTTTCATGCCTGTGTGTTGAGCATCTGCTCCTGGTGGTCAGTGTGCATCATAGCTACCAGTCAAATGGTCAAACGGTTGAATGGTTGAGCAGTCACTTAGGCATATATATAGAGGGCCCAAGGATTAGATTATTCTGAATCCCTCTAGTTTTTCTACAAAGCTTTAACTATCCATAAAAAATATTGATGTGCGAAGTCCCAAGCGAGATGCTGAATACACATGACATGTAGGAATCTGAGAACTATGCTTTACCATTCATGGAGTGTCATAATGAGCCATAGTACCCTGGAACAGCACAATCTTCCTAATATGTTTGCTACCACCACATCCACGCAGAGATGGGAGTGGGAACTGACAAAGTTAGGAACTGACTTGCTCTCAGGTTTTGTTAGCCCTCATAACAGATGAGGCTATTTACTACCTGTAATCCTGGACAATGAACTATTTTGTTTAAGCACAAAATCCAAAAATATATATATTTTTATTGCTTTTGAAGGCTGGTACCTAGTAGGTGTTTATAACATTTATTTAATTGTTTTATAAACATATTGTGAGGGTCTAAAAAAGAAACATTAAAGTTCCCCAAGGGTTTTTTTTTTTTAAAGAAAACTGCATTTTTTGATCAATAGGCATGATAATTATGTTCTCTGGGTAGCTATTTTGGAAGGAGGGGAATGTTTTTGAAATAGGAAATAAAAAACACTTCATTTCACAGACTGAGCCTATAGGCTTTTCCTTCTTTGTGTGAAAAAAATAAAACTGAAGCAAGTCCAGAAGAGTATATTTGTAAAGAGCAAACAATTCAAAGTAGACTGTTAACTGAATGAGATCAGTGTGGACTCTCACTCACAGGCAGTTAGAAAGAAAACTTTTTCTAAGATCACCTATTTCTTGTCACTGGCACACATTAACTGATTTCTCATGAAGAGGAATTACTAGTTAAGTAAGAAAGAGTCTGTGTAATATATGTCATAATGAGTTATATATTTACCTCTGAATTGCTTAAGAAACCTGGGTGCATACAGCTTACCCATATTGTATTTGAGGCTATCTTGGTTAATTTTTCTGCTTTCAGAATTACTAAGTTACATAAATAAGCTCACTCAGGTATTGCTAACCTGGTTAACATTTTGGTGTATGGACAAAAGTCTACCCCAAACCCAAAATCTAGTCTATTTGGCTACTAAACACACACACACACACACACACACACACACACACACACACACGAGCATGCATGTTTGTTTAAAAATATTCATGATGCCCACTTTGTACCAGGGAACGTGCTGAGTACTTAGAGTGTGAGCCAGCACTGTCTCTTGAAGCTTATAGTATAGAGCAGATGAATACAGTGGCCAAGTCTCTGAGGGCTCATACTAAGCTTCCAGCCGTATTTTCAGATGTGTACAGGCTTCCTGATTTTCTTCACTTGCTCTTCCAAATGGTAAGATGTGCAGGCTACCACTGAGGCAGATGCCCCATTCATTGTCTTCTGGGTCACTGAAACATTAATTTTATAAAAGAACAGAAAGAGTTTAAAAGAATGATCATCTCTTAAATAGTCATATTTTAAGTGCCTCTCAAATGGAGTAAAATCCTATATAATAAAAGCCTAATATGCTAAGTGTCTGACCATTTACTTGACTGTTCGACCAGTCGCTATAACATGCACTGACCACCAGGGGACAGATGCTCTGAGTACTAGGTTAGCTTGCTGTTGGGGTCTGGCCGATCAGGATTGGGCAAGATGGGCTGGACATGCCCTGGATGAATCTGTGGACTGGACCTCTAGTATTTAACATAAGTAAACTGATAATTTTTCAAGACCCTAATAATGACTATCCTACACCAGTTGCTTTGGACAGAGATTATAGTGATAACTTTTAATTGTAGTTAGAAAATAGTATTTAAAATAGTACTTATTTTATTTTGTCAAATTTTTAGCACTTGAATAAGTGGAGTCATTGTGATTTACTCTTTATTCTGAAACATTAGTTGTTTCAACTGGACTATGACTGCCTATAACTAGAAGAATAAAATCCCTACAGTTCATCTATTCTTCTCCTACCAGCAGGTGTCATTATGGAAATATGAAAATATTGTAAGTTCCAAAGATGTAGGAACTAGCTGTGAGAAAGAGAAGTAGCATTTTAGATATTAAAAGCAACAAAAAGTGAAGAAATCATTTGATGTTAATCAAGCACAACGTATTTAATTATGAATATGGCAATGTTTTACAATATAATGTAACTGACACAGGACTTCAGAACACATAATTAATTCATTTTAATTAGGTCATACAAATATTTACTAAGACCCACTCTAAGCTCATAGGAGTCTAAAAAGAAAAGTAAGACATAATTCTTATCCTCAAGGAGCCAGCATGATACTTGGAGAGGAAAAGATACATTTATGAAATAATTAGTTAACAGGATGAATCAGTCCTTTTTAACATGTCAGATTGAAATACTAGATAGCAAAAGCTGCCAAAGTTCCAGCTGGAAGGGCTGTGTAGTATTGTTGATTCAGGGTTAATCAAAGAAGACATTTACATATTTAAATAGAAAAGAGCTTTTAAATTAGTTGGTAACCTGATGTCTCATTCTTTCCTTTCCTTTTTCTTTTTCTTTTTTTAATCCTCACCAAAAGGTATTTTTTCCATTGATGAGCGACCCCCCGCCCCGGGGGGGGGGGAGAGAAATTTATGTGAGATAGATACTTCCACTGGTTGTCTCCTGCATGCACCTAGACCAGGGCCAGGATTGAACCTGCAACTGAGGTATGTGCCCAGGAATCCAATCTGAGATCCTCTGGTCCACAGGTTGATGCTCTAACCATGAAACAACTGGCCAGGGGCATTATTTTCTTTCTGTCTAACTTCTATCACTTTTGTTTCTCCAAACAAATAAAGTAATCCTATATAAGAAAGGTAATATGCAAATTGACCATCACTCCAACACATTATGGCTTCCCTATGTGGTCAAAGATGGCTGCCACAAGATGGCCAGCAGGAGAGGGCAGTGTGGGCAACCAGGCTTGTATGGGAGGACAGTTGGGAGGGACCAGCCCTGCAAGGGAGGACAGTTGGGGATAATCAGGCCTGCAGGGGAGGGTAGTTGGGGGTGACCAGGCTGGTAGAGGAGGGCAGTTGGAGGGGACCAGGCTTGCAGGGGAGAGCAGTTGTGGGGGATCAGGCCTTCAGGGAAGGGCATTTAGGGGGTACCAGGCCAGCAGGGGAGGGAAGTTAGGGACAATTGGGCCAGCAGGGGAGCAGTTGGGTGTCGATCAGGCTGGCAGGAGAATGGTTAGGGAGTGATCAGGCTGGCAGACAGAAGCAGTTAAGGGGAATCAAGCAGGCAGGCAGATGAGCAGTTGGGAGCCAGCAGTCCTGGATTGTGAGGGAGATGTCTGATTGTTCGTTTAGGCCTGATCCCTGGGATCAGGCCTAAATGGGCAGTCGGACATCCCTTGGGGAATCCCAGATTGGAGAGGGTGCAGGCTTGGCTGAGGGACACCCCCCCCCACGCATGAATTTCGTGCACCAGGCCTCTAGTAATTATAATAATTACATATGTATTGATTAACCAAAGTTTAACAATTGGTTGTAATAATTTGTTATAATTAATTGATATTATACTAGCTTTTTTTTTTTTTTACAAAAACTATGATAAACACTAGAAGTGGTCATTTTTCCTAGGAGACGTACACCAGGAGCCAGGATCAGAGTATATTAGTGTACTAGATCAGGGTCAATGCTTAATCTACTTTATTTTATCCTCTAGAGCAGTGGTTCTCAACCTTTTTTTAATGCTGTGACCTTTTAATACAGTTCCTCATGTTGTGGTGACCCCCAATCTTAAAATTATTTTCGTTGCTACTTCATAACTGTAATTTTGCTACTGTTAATGAATCATAATGTAAATATCTGTTTTCCGATGATCTTAGGTGACGTTGCTAGCAGTTTTCAACCTGTGGCTCACGACCCACAAGTTGAGAACTAATTTTAGACCAAAGGATGTGCATGCATACTTTTTAAAAAATCATCATCCCATGATATTTTTCCCATTGATTTTTTTTTTAGAGAATGGAGGAGAGGAAGGGGGAAAGAGACAGAGAGAGACAAGCCGATGTAAGCGAGACACATTGATTGGTTGCCTCCCGCATATACCTGGACTGGGACCAGGGATTGAGTATGCAGCTGAGGTACCTGTTTTTGCCCAGGAATGAACTCGGTCAGGGCATACTATTATTATTTTTTTTAAATCTTCACTGAAGATGTTTTAGTGATTTGAGAGAGTGGGAAGGTGGGGGCGGGGGATAGGAAGGGGGAAGGAACATCAATGTGAGAGAGAAGCATTGATTGGTTGTCTCCCAACTGGGAATAGAACCTGTAATCTAGGATTGTGCTCTGATGGGAATTGAACCCACAACCTTTTGTTGCACGGGATGATGCTTTAACCAACTCAGCCACCTGGCCAGAGCTATATTACTCTTCATTTCATGACCTTTTCAATAATTTGTTTTTGTGGTAGTAATAAATCTTACTCAATGATGACTATTTACTACACTCATACTGATTCTTTTTATTTTCTTTTTATTTGAAGGCTATTAATTCACCAGCTACCACATGGTGAAGCTCATGTCCTCAGCCTCCCTTTGGTAGATTGAGCTGCCTACCAATTTATTCATCACTAACATCTTCAGCTGCTACTGGATTTTCCCATTTTGATTTTTCTTTTGTCATCTCCAATTTAACATGCCAAAAGAGGAAACCATTATTTTTAACCTGTAAACCACTTCTTTTGACCATACCTGTTCTCTTGATGGCACCATTATTTTTCTACATCCAGGCTAAAAACTGATTTTTTCTTTTTCTTAATCCCTTCACTCATCCAATATATCAACAAATCATTTATACCTTCTTTGTGATGCTTTAATTTTTTAAATTTTTAAATTAATGTATTACATGTAAACATATCCTCCCATTGCCCCCCGCCCCGGCATAACCTAACCCCCCCAGTGTCTTGTGTTCATTGGTTATGCTTATATGCATGCATACAAGTCCTTTTGTTAATCTCTTATCCAACTCACCTCTCCCTAATCTTCCCACTGTGGTTTGACAGTCTGTTTGATGCTTTACTGCCTCTGTATCTATCTTTTTGTTCATCAGTTTATAATGTTATTTATTATCCATAAATAAATGAGATCATGTGGTATTTTTCTTTAAATGACTGGCTTATTTGACTTAGCATGATGCTCTTCAGTTTCATCCAGGTTGCTGCAAATGGTAAGAATTCCTCTTTTTGATCACAGCATAGTATTACATTGTGTAGATGTACCATAGTTTTCTGATCCACTCGTCTCCAGACGGGCACCTAGGCTGTTTGCAAATTATAGCTATTGTAAATTGTGCTGCTATGAACATAAGGGTTCATAAATCCTTTCTGATGGGTGTTTCTAGTTTCTTAGGATATATTCCTAAGACTGGGATTGCTGGATCAAATGGGAGTTCCATTTTTAGTTTTTTGAGGAAACTCCATACTGTTCTCTACAGTGACTGCACCAGTCTGCATTCCCACAAGCAGTGCACAAGGGTTCCTTTTTCTCTGCATCCTCGCCAACACTTGTCATTTGTTGATTTGTTGATGATTGCCATTCTGATAGGTATGAGATGGTACCGCATTGTGAATTTGATTTGCATATCTCAGATAATTAGTGACTTTGAGCATGTTTTCACGTGTCTCTTGGCCTTCCTTCTGTTGTCTTTCAAAAAGGATCTATTTAGGTCCCTTGCCCTTTTTTTTATTGGACCATTTATTTTTTTTTATTAAGTTGTATAAGTTGGCTGTAGATGTTGGAGATTAAACCTTTATCAGTGATAATATTGGCAAATATGTTTGCCCATACAGAGGGATTCCTTGTTGTTTTGTTGATGGTTTCTTTTGCTGTGAAATAGCTTTTTATTTTGATGTCATCACATTGTTTATTTTCTCTTTAGCTTCCAATGCCCTTGGAGCATTATCAGTGAAGAAGTTCTTTCAGCATATGTCTGAGATTGTACTGCCTGTGGATTCCTCTAGTATTTTTATAGTTTTCTGTCTTATGTTTAAATCCTGTATCCATTTGGATTTTATTTTTGTGTATGGTATAAGTTGGTGGGCTAGTTTCATTTTTTTGCCTATATTTGTCCAATTTTCCCAACACCATTAATTGAAGAGACTGTCTTGTCTCCATTGTATTTTCATGCCTCCTTTGTCAAATATTAATTGTGTGTAGTGGTTTGGGTCGATATCCAGATTCACTATTCTATTCCATTGGTGTATGTGTCTATTCTTATGCCAGTACCAGGCTGTTTTGAGAATAGTTGCTTTGTAATATAGCTTGAAATCTGGTAGTGAGATCCCAGTATCATGTACAGTATCATGTCATCTGCACATAAAGACAGCTTTACTTCTTCTTTTCCTATTTGGATGCCTTTTATTTCATCTTCTTGTCTAATTGCAATGGCTAATACTTCCAGTACTATGTTGAACAGGAGTGGTGAGAGTGGGCATCCCTGTCTTGTTCCTGTTCTTGGGGAAATGGTTTTAGTTTATGTCCACTGAGTATGATGTTAGCTGTGGGTTTATCATATATGGCTTTTATGATGTTGAGGTATGATCCTTCTAGTCCCACCTTGCTGAGAGTTTTTATCAAGAAAGGGTGTTGGATTTTGTCAAATGCTTTTTCTGCATCAATTGATATGACTGTGTGCTTTTTATCTCTCAGTTTATGTGATTTATCACATTTATTGATCTGCATATATTGTGCCATCCTTGCATTCCTGGGATAAATCCTACTTGGTCATGTTGTATGATCTTTCTGATGTACTGCTGGATCCGATTTGCTAGAATTTTGTTGATGATTTTGGCATGTTCATGAAAGATATTGCCCTATAATTCTCTTTCATTGTGTTGTCTTTATTTGGTTTTGGTATTTGGGTGATGCTGGCTTCATAGAAGGTGTTTGGAAGTGTTCCTTCTTCTTGAATATTTTGAAATAGTCTGAGGAGACTAGATTTTAATTCTTCCTTGAATGCTTGGTGAAACTCTCCTGTGTAGCCATCTGGTCCCGGGCTTTTGTTTGCTGGAAGCTTTTTGATGACTGCTTCAATTTTTTCCATAGTTATTGGCCTATTGAGATGTTTAGATTCTTCGTGATTGAGTTTTGGAAGGTTATATTTTTCTAGGAATATGTTCATTTCCTGAAGGTTGTCCAGTTTGTTGGAACAGAGTTGTTCATAGTATTTTTTTTAACAATCTTTTCTATTTCAGTGGGGTCTGTTGTTATTTCTCCTCTTTCATTTCTGATTTTGTTTATTTGGGTCTTCTCTCTTTGCTTTTTGGTGAGCCTGGCTAGAGATCCATCAATCTTGTTTATTCTTTCAAAGAATCAGCTCTTGGTTTTGTTGATCTTTTAAATTATTCTTTGGTCTCTATGCCACTTATCTCCGCTCTGATCTTTACTATTTCCTTACTTCTGCTTACACTGGGCTTTTCTTGTTGTTCTCTTTCTAGTTCTTTGAGTTGTAGAGTTAGGTAACTTATTACCATTGTTTCCTGCTTTTTTGCAGTAGGCTTGTAGAGCTATGAACTTCCCTCTCAAGACTGCTTTCACTGTGTCCCATAAATTTTGAATTGTTTTGTTATCATTGTCATTTGTTGCCATGATGTTTTTTATTTCTTCCTTGATCTCTCTGGTTACCCAGTCATTGTTTAATAGCATGTGTTTGATTTCTTTGTATTCTTTTTATTGTAGTTGATTTCCAGTTTTATGCTACTCTGATCTGAGAAAATACTTTATATGGTTCCTATCTTGTTGAATTTAAGGAGACTTTGCCTATGACCCCACAACTAGAAATTAAATATACATTTTCTATCTTTGAAAATGACCCATGTGCACTTTAGAAGAATGTATATTCTGTGGATTTGGTGTGAAATGTTCTGAAGATGTCAATTCCATATGGTCTAGTGAGTTATTTAGGATTGATGGTTCTTTGCTGATATTTGTTTAGAGGATTTGTCCAATGGTGACAGTGGGGTATTTAAGTCTCCTACTATGACTGTACAGTGGTACCTCGAGATACGAGTGCCCTAACATACGAGCCGTCGAGCGAGCGATTTTTGCTTTGAAATATGAGCAACATTTGAGATAGGAGTAATCGTGCAGATTGGCTGGCTGCACACGACCCACCAGTTTACCACGACTCGAGCGTCACATAGTTTCCTACGCCTCAAGGTTATGGAATGAATTAAACTCGTATCTTGAGGTACCACTGTATTTCTGTCAATCTCTCCCTTGATATCCCCAGGAGTTTTTTTTTATGTATTTGGTGCTCCTGTATTGGGTGTCTATATGTTTACCAGAGTTATTTCCTTTAGTATTATAAAGTGGCCTTCCTTATCTCTTGTCATGTCCTTCACTTTGCGATCTAATTTGTGAGATATAAGTATTGCAACCCCTGCTTTTTTTTCATTTCCATTTGCCTGGAAAACCATCTTCCATCCCTTAACCCTCAGTCTGTGTGCATCTCTTTTTCTGAGGTGGGTTTCTTGTAGATAGCAGATATATGGATCATATTTTCTTATCCATTCGGTTACCTTATGTCTTTTGATTGGAGCATTTATGCTGTTTACATTTAAAGTTATTATTGATAGGTACTTATCTTTCGCCATTTTTGTTGTTTACCCCTATGTTCCTTGTTCTCTTCCTCTTTCTTTTTATTACAGCAGACCCTTTAACATTTCTTGCATTGCTGGTTTGGTGGTAATTAATTTCCTTAGTCTTTTTTTGTCTATGAAGCTCCTGATTTCACCTTCAATTTTGATTGAAAGCCTTGCTGGGTACAGTATTCGTGTATTCAGACCCTTCCTTTGCATGACTTTGTATATTTCATTCCATTCCCTTCTGGCCTGATGAGTTTCTGTTGAGAAATCAGTTGCTAGTCTGATGGAGGTTCCTTTGTAGGTAACTTTCTGTCTCTCTGGACACTTTCAAGATTCTTACTTTGTCGTTGGTGTTTTTCAATTTAATTATAATGTGCCTTGGTGTTGGTCTTTTGGGATCCATTTTGCTTGGGACTCTGTGAGGTTCTTGAATTTGTGTGGGTTTTTTCTTTGCTATATCACGGAAGTTTTCTGTCAGTATTTCTTCAAACAGGTTTTCTATTCCTTGCTCAGTTTCCACTTTTTCTGGAACCCCTATTATGTGGATGTTGGTTTGTTTCGTGTTATTCCAAAGTTCCCCTAGGCTCTCCTCTTGCTTTTTATTTATTTTTTTTCGAGAAGCTGCTGTAGTTGTTTATTTTTTCCTACCTTGTCTCCTAGCTCACTGATGTGGTCCTCTGATTCTTCTAGTCTACTTTTGATGTTTCTATTGAGTTTTTTTTACAGCAGCAATGTCATTTTTCATTTTTTCTTGATTATAGTTCATTTTCTCTTGGTTCTTCTTCATTTACTCTTGGTTCTTACTCATATTGTTGAATTTGTCTTCCATTCTTTTCAGCCATCTTATGACCATTTCTCTGAACTCTTTCTCTAGCAGGTTTATTTCTGCTTCTATTTCGTTTACTTTTTTTTCTGGTGCTGCCTGCTTTTCTTTCATATGCAGGTTGTTTCTTTGTCTTCTCATGGTCTTTCTTCTCTGGGTGTCTGGTTTTGTAGTTCTCTCTCCTTTCTGTTCTGTGGGGTCAGAGACCTCACCTTATCCCAGGCAAAATCTGACCTTTCAGTGTGGCATGTGAAGCTCTTCTGAATTTGAGTGTTTGCACCGATTGTGTAGGTGTGTTCTGGGTCCCCCAGCTGTTTGGTGGCTGCTGCTCAGGCTGTTCAGTGAGTGCTGCAGCTGTAGCTTTTCAAGCTGCTGTAAACATCCACTTTCCTCTCCAAGATGGCGCGGTTTCCACGTTTGCGCTGTTGGCTCCAGGAGAAAAAAACCCCGTGGCAGTGGGGCTGCCTGGTCAGGGGATCCCCGTCCAGCAGTCCCCTACCTTCTCCTGGAAGATAACTGTCCCTTAACTTGCCTACAAACACTCCCAGTATGGCACTCAGCTGTTCTCTCTGTCTGCTTAACAATAAGGCTCCGGACACATCTGTCTATTCTGCCGACATTTTTTCTCCCTCCTTTGTGATGCTTTTAGTCTTAATGTTTTTTTCTTCCTTTCCATTTCTACCTTGATCCTGGGTTAGACCATGAAATATCCTCCTAGATCATGTTATGACCATTATTCCCCTGCCTCCCATCGGTGGATCCAATGTATGACTATGAATACATTTCAGTCAGAATTACTAAAACATCAGTACCAAATCTCAAATCTGTATAGGGTTTGCTATGTTTCCTCAATGATATGCTATTTGATCACCAGTCTAACTCAGATCTCGTGTACTTCAAATGCTTTGTTTCAATCATATGGGAAATGTAATTTCCCAATCTAATCATTATCTCTGACTTACAGATGTTTTTTAAAAAATTGTGGTAAAATATACATAACATAATACTTAATATTTTGATAAAAAGTTTGGTGAGAGAATCCAAGATGGTGGCATAGGTAAACACCTATACTGCTGCCTAGCACAACAATTTCAAAACTACAACTAAAATACAGAACAGACATCATCCAGAACCACAGGAAAGCTGGCTGAGTGGAAATTCTACAACTAGAGGGAAATAGAGGGGCTCATGGAGAACCAGAGGAGCTGCAAAAAGCTGAGGTACAGAGAAGCGTGCATGGAGAGAGCGGGTACTGGAGTACTTGGCTAGTTTTCTCTGGCAGGAGGGAAACAGAGACTCTCAAAGGCATTTAACCCCTTATCTTACGACACTAAACACCAGATCCAGCTGAAACTCATATGGGGAGGAGTTTGGACTGTGAAAAGGAATAGGTGCATGAAAATTTAGGGGAGTCGCAAAAGATCAGAGGTCTGGTGGTGCGCACAGCACTACGCACAGAGGACAGATTGCTGATTGTGCCACTGGCTTTCGCGAGGGGGCGGGAGACAGACCCTCCCAACCGTGCCACTTCTGACTCCACTAAGCCCCAGTTTCAGGTGAAAAACTCATATGGTCCTGGGGCACAGGGGAGCCAGAAAGGCAGCTGTCTAGAGGCACTGCGGGCGCGCGTGCACAAAGACCGCTCCAGCGATTACCCAGTCACGTGAGACTCAAGGGTCATGGAGGGCGGGGCTGACCGAAAGGCAAGGCGGTCCCTTAAGCTCTGAGACTCCACCCCTCCCAAGCTCAAAGAGAGGCTTCTGCGGTTTTGAAAGTCTGGTATCATAAGGTTGAATCCAACACAGAATTTCTCCCGGCATAGTGAAAATGCCGAGACAAGGGAAAGGATCACAAACAAAAGAAATGGAGGAAAAGAAACGACTGGATATAGAGTTCAAAACCATGCTTATAACGTTTTTCAAGAATATGCTTGAAAATTTAAATAAAGTTAGCGAGAGCCAAGAGGAGATGAAAAAGGACCAACTAGAGATGCAAAAGAGCCAACTAGAGATGAAAACGGTCCAACTAGAGATGAAAAAGGACCAAATAGAAATTAAATATACACTGACTGAAATAAAAACTATTATACAGAGTCCTAACAGCAGACTAGAGAAAGGCAAGAATCAAGTCAAAAATTTGAAATATAAAGAAGCAGGAAACATTCAATTGGAAAAGCAGGAAGAGAAAAGAATCCAAAAATGTGAAGTTCATGTAAGGAGCCTCTGGGACAGCTTCAAACGTACCAACATCAAAATTGTGGGGGTGCCAAAAGAAGAGAGAAAGCAAGATACTGAAGACCTATTTCAAGAAATAATGACTGAAAACTTCCCACATCTGGTAAAAGAAATAGACTTACAAGTCCAGGAAGCACACAGAACCCCATATAAAAGTAATCCAAAGAGGACTACACCAAGACACATCATCATTAAAATACCAAGAGCAAAAGACAAAGAGAGAATATTAAAAGCAGCAAGAGAAAAACAGTTCATTACCTACAAGGGAGCACGCATACATCTCTCAGCTGATATTTCAACAGAAACGATGCAGGCCAGAGGGGAGTGGCAAGAAATATTCAACGTGATGAATAGCAAGAACCTACAACCAAGAATAATCTATCCAGAATTGAAGGGCAGATAAAGAGCTTCACAGAGAAGAAAAAGCTAAAGGAGTTCATCAACTCCAAACCAGTATTATATGAAATGCTGAAAGGTACTCTTTGAGAAGAGGAAGAAGAAAAAGGTAAAAGCCAAAAAATTATGAACAACAAATACATATCTATCAACAAGTGAATCTAAAATTTAAGTGAATTAAAAATTTGATCAACAGAATAAACTGGTGAATATAATAGAATCAGGAATACAGAAAGGGAGTGGACTGATAATTCTCAGGGGCAAAGGGGTGAGGGGTGTACAGGGAGAGACTGGACAAATATCATACTCCAATGGATGAGGTCAATGGGAGGGAGGTTAGGGCAGAGGGAAGGGTGGGAGCTGGGTGGAGGGGTGCTATGGAGGGGTAAAGAGAGAAACAAATGTAATAATCTGAATAATAAAGATTTAATTAAAAAAAAGTTTGGTAAATTTTGGTTAAAAGTGTACAACTTAGTGGCATTAAGTACATTCACATTGCTGTACACCATTACCACTGTCTATCTTCAGAACTTTCTAGTCTTCCAAACTGAAACTATATCCTTTAAACAATAGTTCTCCGTTACTCTCTTCACCAACCCCTGTCAATCATTATTCTACTCTTTTTTTGAATTTTACTACTCTAGGTACCTCACATAAGTGGAATTATATATTTGACCTTCTGTGCCTGGCTTATTTTGTCTTCAATGTTCATACATGTTGTAATATGTGTCAAAATTTCCTTCACTTTTAAGACTCATCAACATTCCATTGTATGTATATGCCACATTTTGTTTATCCATTCACCTATCAAGAGACATTTAGATTGTAGTTTCTCCTCTTTCTAAAGTTCGTACTAATTGTAAACAGATTAATGTTCCTCTGCCTACTTCATTGATGTTACTTTGACTACTCAATGAATTCCTTCTTACAGATGGGATCAGGTGCAGAATTCATAGGCTAACACCCCTTATCTGGGTCTTTAATGTGTATATAATATTACTGTTCATTATTAATTCTCAACATTTACTCATGAAACAAATATTTTTTGAATGTTTGGTAGGTGTTGGGCCCTGTGATAAGCACTACAGATGCAGCAGTAAACCAAAGAGACCTGGATCCTTACCCCATGGAACTGACATAGGAGTTGATTCCTTTCTTTTAGCCAAAATCCTTTGCTCTTTCACCTTGGAAGCTGGCTTTTTCACCCAACATAAAATTGCCAAAATTATTGGTGAATGACCAACTTACCAAAAATTAATTCTCCAGGAATCATTTGGCAGCATTATTTGGTGGGGTGTTGCTCCAGGATGGTGGCAGGGCCTGTGTCCCACTTAGGGGAGGCCACATGTTGCTTTGTGGGCACCAGGTCCACTGTGCTGTTTCTCTGTAAATGGCCAGTGCACATCACAGCAGCTCCTGCATTGAGTATCTGCCTCCTGGTGGTCAGTGCCTGTCATTCATAGTGACCAGTAGGAAGGTCAGACACTTAGCATATTTTATATATATATATATATATATATATAAATGTATATAAAATTTTAACCTTAAGTGCTTACTTTACAATTTGTCACCTAAGATATTACACCACAGTTGTATCAGATTTCTCTTTATGGTGCCTTTTGTGATAGATAATTTACAGACTGGTGATATTCTGCATTCTTTTTTTTAAAAGATATGTTTTTATTTATTTCAGAAAGAGGAAGGGAGGGGGAGTGAGAGATAGAAACATCAATGATGAGAATCATTGACCAGCTGCCTCCTGAACCCCCATACTGGGGATGGAGCCCCAAACCCAGGCATATGCCCTGACTAGGAATTGAACTGTAACCTCCTGGTTCATGGGTCAACACTTAACCACTGAGCAACACTGGCCCAGTTCTGCATTTTTAATTTTTAATGTTTTGTAGTATTTTTAGGTTATAAGAATATAGTTTGAGTTGGTATTTGTTGCCTTCTTTACAATTGCTTTATGAGGTCTATGTAATCTTTCTACTGATTTGAGACATTATGGAGGAAACTTAGAGTTATGTCAAAAGTCAAATTGTTGGATACATGCCAGTTTAATTTTTTAGAGTTGATCCATGGATGCTGTATGCCACAGACATAAAGAATCACAAAAATAAACTAAGATATCTGAAGGTAAACACCAAAAAAACACCAAAGCTCAGTCTTTTTATCATTCCTGATAATGACTCCATTGTTTACTATAGATTCTAAGTTGTTATAGAAATAGGAAAAGCCTGCACTGCCTGGATATTGGGAAAGATGTTGAAAGTTGAAGATGGGTTTTGTCTAAATGAAATACAACTCACATAGAGCCACGTCTCCTTATGGGTATAACATTTATTAAGTGCAACATTCAATATGAGTCTAACTTGAGGAACCTTGAAGAATAATGTAAATATGTGTTCTAAGTTTATTTTTAAGGGATTTCATATAAAGGTTTCACATAGTGAAATAATACAGAAAGCTTTCTAAAAATTCCCTTTACACCTCTTTCCTTCTCCCCAGCTCCCCAGTCAGGGAAACTGCAAAAACCCTCTCTTGTTCTGCCTAGAGTGTATTTCTGGGTGGTTCTCCCATTCTATGCCCTTGAATGCCACATTGACTTTCTGTGGTGTGTGCAGTTCTCTGAAATATGTACTATTTAGCTCTGGAGGTGTTTTTTGTTTGTTTATTTTGTGAGCATTAGCTACCATTTCCTAGAATTCTGGTGAATAAAATTTTCATGTAATTTTAAAAGTTTTGCTCTTATTTCATCTTTGATTTTGGCTTAAAACATATTGCTAACTCTTACCTTGATATGATGTGTTCAGTCAAATCAAGTCATTTTGCAAGCCAGACCAATCTACCTTCACTCTTTCATTAAATCATTGAGATCACTCTGAGGAAAGGTACATAGTTATAGTTACAGTATACATCAGATGTGGTCCCAAAGAATACTCTTCACTTACTTCTTGGTCTCTTTTTAAAAATGATGTTGTTTAAAACAATTTGTCTCCAGAGGCCATATGAAGGTGGTGGATTTAGATGCAAATTACTCTGACTGAATGTGGCAGCTCTGAATATAGTGGTAGTAGTAGGGGCAGTGCTGTGGCTTGTTCCCTTTTAATCTGGGTGTGACTTCTACTTCAAATCATACTTTGAGAGGAGATTCAAGATGGCGGCATAAGGTATACACACCTATACGTGCTGCCTCTCATAACCACACCAAAACAACATCTAAAAGACAAAACAACTATCCTATAGAACCACGGGAAAGGTGGTCAAGTAAAAGTTCTATAACTAGAAGGAAAGAAAAAAGTACATTGAGACCTGGTAGGATGTGCCAAGGCTCAGAAACAGTCGACAGATGGAAGACGATGCCGATGCCTTGCCATGTGAGCCGCTAGCAGCTGAGCATCGCTACAGAATGCCCAGGACCAAACCAGAGAGGGTTGGACTGGCATTGCCACCATTTTTCCAGTATCCAGATACCATTGATGACATGTACACATAAGGAACTGTCTGGGGGAGAATCCAAGATGGCGACATAGGTAAACACCTACATTGCTGCTTCGCACAACAATTTCAAAACTACAACTAAAAGACAGAACGGGCATCATCCAGAACCACAGGAAAGCTGGCTGAGTGGAAATACTACAACTAGAAGGAAAGAGAGGGGCTCACAGAAACCCAGAGGAGCTGCAAAAAGTTGAGGTACGGAGATGCGCGTGTGGAGAGAGCCGGTGCCAGAGAACCTGCTCTGGTGGGTTTATTTTTAGCCTACAGGGGAAAGATGTTTTTAAAGACAAGAATCAGGTCGTGGTGGTGGGGGGTGGGGTGGCGGGGGTGGGGTTGGCATGGAGACAGACCCAGAGGCAAAGAAACAATGAACAGACTGTCCTACTACAGTGGGAAGGCAGGGGAGGTTGGGGGGGAGGGGCCTATAGGAGATCAATTGAAGGACTTGTATGCATGTGTGTGTGGGGATAGCCAGTGGATACAGGGCAATGGGGAAAGGCGGGGGGAGGGGAGGATGCATGAGGGCATGTACGGGGGTGGGGTGGGGAGAGCAATAAGGGGAAAAAATAATAAGTAAATAAATAAAAAAATAAAAGTTTGACACTTTAAATAACAAAATAAATAAATAAATGAATAAGATAAAAACAATGTTCTTTTTTCCCTTACTAGAATGTGCTTGCATCTACTCCATACAGTCTTTAAATGGTTTACCCACCTCAAAAGAAACAGGCCAGAATTTCTGTCTGAATGATAGGTATTGCCCCCCACCTCCTAGAGCCCACCTCCCCCCAGTTAGGTTTATCTAACTTGAATTGTCTCAGAGAAGTTGTTTGAGCTGACTCACCTCAATATTATGCCTTTTGGGTTTTGTATTGTCAGCTTTTTTCATCTGAGAATTTGACTGAGAGAGATGTCTGTCAACAGATTACAGTTTTATCTAATTGGTGGAGCTATTTGGGGCATGGCACAGGGAAATCCCTGTTGGGTAGACTGGCCCTTCTGGGTGTGGAGATGTAGCTCCTAACTTTCCTAAGCCAATTTCTTGGAAGTAAAGTATATTGTAATAGTATTTCTTCTACTACAGTATATTTTTCTACTACAGTGGTAAATCTTTTGAGAGATCTTTGGTCCAGCAACTGAGCCGAAGGAAAAACTCAAGAGAAAGATTGACTTTACTTGCAGTCTATGGTCATTCTTGTTGTTGTCCTTTGTACCTTCAAATAAGATCTTCCAATTGGTCACCTGACCTATCTTCCATCTATGTTCCTTCTTCATTGTGGTTTATGCCTGGTACAAGTGTGAGCTAATTGTTCAGACCCTCTCCTAGACTGATTTTTGCTGCCATCCAACTAGCATCTCAAACTTGACCTTTTTCATTCCTTTCCAGCCTGTGCTTACCCCTTTGGGTTGATGAGATTTTTCACTCCCTGACTCTTCTATATATCTTCTAATGCAAGCCAGACAAATCTATCTTCACTCTTTCATTAAATTCTTCTAATAAATTTGTCTTCCAACTACACTCTGGGCTCTGGGGCTTCATCCTGTGATAATGTACGTAGGCTATGGTATGAGGAGAAAAGGAGGAGGCATCTAACAAATACTCTATGAGATTCAATATTTAAAAAATCCACCCTGGCCAGTTTGGTTCAGTGGTTGAATGTTGGCCACTGGACTGAAGGGGCTTGGGTTTGATTCCCAATCAAGGGCACATACCTCAGTTGTGGGTTCATTACCTGTTTCCAGTCAGATGTGTGCCGGAGGCAAGAATCTATGTGTCTCTCTCACATCCATGTTTTTTTTCTCTCTCTCTTGCCCCTCTCTTCCCACCCTTCTACTCTATCTGAAAAGTCAATGAAAAAATATCCTCAGAAGAGAATTAAACAATAAATATATCCTAAGAAACTCAAAACATCAATGAGAAAGAATATATGCACCCCTATGTTCATAGCAGCACAATTTACAATAGCTAAGATCTGGAAACAGCCTAAGTGCCCATCAGTAGATGAGGGAATAAAAAAGCTGGAATACTATGCAGCTATAAAAAAAGGATCTCTTACCATTTGAGCCAGCATGCATGGACCTGCAGAGAAAGATCATGTGATACTTGTCTTTCTCTGACTGGCTTATTTCACTTAGCATTATTATGTGAAATAATAATACTAAGTGAAATAAGCCAGTCAGAGAAAGACAAGTATCACATGATCTCACGCAGATATGAAATCTAATGAACAAAATAAACTGATGAACAAAATAGATCCAGAGACATAGAAGCATGGAACAGACTGGTGAATTTCAGAGAGAAGATGGTATTGACATCCCACCTACTCTACTCTTCTTTCTCAGAATTGCTGTGGCTATTCGTGGTATTTTTTTGTTCCAGATGAATCTATGAAGAATTCTTTCTAGGTCTGTGAAATATGTCATTGGTATTTTATGAGTAGTGCATTGAATCTATAGATTGCTTTGGGCAGTATGGACATTTTAATGAGGTGATTCTCCCAATCCATGAGCATGGTATGCTCTTCCATCTGTTAACATCTTCTTCTATCTCTTTTTTCAGTGTCCTGTAGTTTCCTACATATAGGTCTTTTACCTCTTTAGTTAGGTTTATTCCTAGGTATCTTAATTTTTTTGGTGGGATGGTAAATGGGATTGCTTTTTTAGACTCTCTTTCTGTAATTTCAATATTAGTGTATAGAAATGCCACATACTTCTTATTAACAATGAAAATATTGCTGCTTGTATTGTTTTTATCCGTTTGCTGATTTGCCATAAAGCACTCTAAAAACAAATAAATTTATAGAGCTTATTTTGACAAGAAGTAAATACAAAGATGAAGTGCAGTTTGTATAGCACTGTTTTCATGGCACTGTAGGTCATAATTTAAATATAAAGAAAATAGAAGAGCAAACATAACTTTGAAACTGATTGTAAAAACTTAATTGAAAACAGTGTTCTGCTTTTAAAAAGTAATTTATTTTAAATGTGCTTTTAAAAAATATAGATCTTCTTGATAACTATTTTAAGTATATCATCTCAATGTGGGATTTAAGTAAAAGGTCAAATCTTACAGAAGTACTTTTGGTATGACTCAGTTCTGATCACAGACAAACTTTATCAAGAAAATGAAATTAGTTAACATTTTTAAATCTGAGTAGTTGTTTAAAGAGGTAGCAACTGTTTTTCTTTCTTCTTCCCACAAATCAAGACTTGAAGGAGAAAACTTTGAAAAACCTAGCAAACAATAAATTCAAAATGTTATTGTGTAAATGTTCTTTAAACAAGTAAACGCTATATGAGAAAGGGAAAGCATTAGATATGTTACACTATAAGAATAAACTTAGAGGATCGAAAAAATGGTGGCAGAATAGACAGATGTGTTCTGAGCCTTGTCCCGGAGCAGATAGAAAGAAGAGCTGAGGGTCACATGGGGAGTGTTTTTTTAATATATATATTTTATTGATTTTTTACAGAGAGGAAGGTAGAGGGATAGAAAGTTAGAAACAGCGATGAGACATTGATCAGCTGCTTCCTGCATGCCCCCTACTGGAGATGTGCCAGCAACCAAGATACATGCCCTTGACTGCAATCAAACCCGGGACCTTTCAGTCTGCAGGCTGATGCTCTATCCACTGAGCCAAACCGGTCTTGGCACACATGGGGAGTGTTTGTTTGTGAGTTGAGGGACAGCTATACTCCAGAAGACGGTGGGGGACTGATGCATGGGGCTCCCCTCACCGGGCAGCCCCCACTGCTGCTGGGTTCCCTCCCAGAGCAACCGGCTCAGATGCAGAGACTGCATCATCTTGAAGGGGAAAGTAGATGTTATTGAAAGACTGAAAATCTACAACTGCAACGCCCCCGAACAGCTGCAAACCCTAGAGCACCAGTCCCCAGTTGACTCAAATATGTGGATTCAGAGGAGCTCTATACTCCACCACAGAAAGGTCAGATTTCACCTGGGATAAGGTGAGGTCTCTGGTCCCAGCAGGAGAGAGAAGTGTACGCACTGTGGAAGCTGGAGGACTGTGGGGAGTCTGTTCCTAGAAAAATCCGAGGCTGTTGGGACTGGCATGATCCGCGAATGTGGAAGGGGATCCTCAGAGCTGCTAACAGAAGGGATCTCTAAAAAAGCAACCCATTTTGATCTAACGCAAAAGGACAGCCTAAAAATTTTTAAAGTGTGCCTGTTACTTAGACCCAAGGGGGGAAAAAGACTGCACAGACTTGTGTGTAGCCCTGGAGTTCGCACACCTATGCTGGCTCTTATTTTTCCTTTCTTTTCTTTTTCCATTTTCCTCTTTAAATCCTTGCTTCTGATTACTAAGTCAAATACATAGGATCACCCAATTGGGGACATGCTAAGAGACTGTAGGGGAAAGTTGTTTTTCTGGGACCTGGTGTTCAGAGTGGGGAATAACCATCAGAGAACTAGCTCTGGGGAAATCCAATCCCACAAATTGATATTGAGTGCCACAGGGACAGCAAGATTTAAGCACTGGCTAGAGAGGACTTACAGACCCAGAGGTCATTCCAGAAACACTGCCACCCAAAGGCTGGATCACAAATTGACTCTTGTGTAAACACAAATAAAGGAATACAAGAAATTAAGACACACTCCCTGCTTAAAAATCAGGACTGGCTTACAGTACTGAGGAGCAGTGGAACACAGAGAGCTGCAATACTGTCCTGACTAGGAAACAGGCGTGACAAACAGAACAGTAGAGGAAATGAATGATCTTCACTACTGCACAGTTTTATTTTTTTCATCTTTTACTTAAGAAACTAATTATTTTATTTTGGGATTAGTGTTCCATATTCTATTTTCATCTTTCCTTTAGCATTATTTTACTCTTTCTCAACTTTACATTTATGCCATCAATCTCTTCCTAAGTTTTCCTCTTTTGTTGTCCCATTTCTCTTACCCCTTTCCTGCTTTAGATTTTCCCTATTATTTCTTTTTACCCCTTGTTAAAATTTCACCCTACTTCTATATATAATTTTCAATCCCCTGTTCCAAGTCCATACACACCTCTCTCTCTCTTTTTTATCTTTACCATCCCAAAATTATTTTTTCTCTCTGTCCTTTTGTTGTTATTTGCTTGATTGTTGGTTATATTTATTTTTTATGCTAGTTGGTGAGATTGTTATGCTTTTTTTTCTGTTTGTTGCTTCTGTTTTCCCTCACCTCGCTTGATATTAGTTGTTGTTTGTAGTTTGTATTCAACTCCAGGAAATTGTTGCTGGCATTTGTTGGGATGAGTGGATGTTCTATTGGAGTTTTCTGCCAAGATATATAGTTTGTTCCCCTCTTCTTTCTTATCTTATTTCTTTTCTTTCTTACTTTTTTGTTCCTTTCCCCAATATCATTGTTGAAATACTTTTTTTTCCTCTTCTTCTTTCTCTCCTATCCTCTAATTTGCCTTTCTCTGGTGGTCAACTTTATTTGGAGTTATTAATATCATGAATACAGTTTCTGTTCAGTACCTTGTATTGTACCTGGTTGTGTTGTATTTTGTGACTTTATTTTTTTTTAAATTTATTTTTTATTTTCTTTATTTTTTTATTAATTTTTATTAATTTTTAATACATATCTTCCCATTGCCCCCCTCCCTCCCAGGCGTACTCCGACCCCCCCGTGTCTGTGATCATTGGTTATGTTTATAAGCATGCATACAAGTCCTTTGATTGATCACTTATTTACCTCACCTAACTTTAATCTTTCTGCTATAATTTCACAGTCTGTTTGATGCTTTATGATTTTTGTCCTCCTGAGAATTATCAGTCTACTCCCTTTCTGTGCTCCTGATTCTATTATATTCACCAGTTTATTCTGTTGATCAGATTTTTAATTCACTTAATTTTTAGATTCACTTGTTGACAGATGTGTATTTGTTGTTCATAATTTTTTGTCTTTTACCCTTTTCTTCTTCCTCTTCTAAAAGGGTACCTTTCAGCATTTCATATAATACTGGTTTGGAGTTGATGAACTCCTTTAGCTTTTTCTTCTCTGTGAAGCTCTTTATCTGCCCTTCAATTCTGAATGATAGCTTTGCTGGATAGATTATTCTTGGTTGTAGGTTCTTGTTGTTCATCACGTTGAATATTTCTTGCCACTCCCATCTGGCCTGCATCGTTTCTGTTGAGAAATCAGCTGACAGTCGTATGGGTGCTCCCTTGTAGGTAATGAACTGTTTTTCTCTTGCTGCTTTTAATATTCTCTCTTTCTCTTTTGCTCTTGGCATTTTAATTATGATGTGTCTTGGTGTAGTCCTCTTTGGGTTCCTTTTCTTTGGGGTTCTGTGTGCTTCCTCGACTTGTAAGTCTATTTCTTTTATCAGATGTGGGAAGTTTTCAGTCATTATTTCTTTAAACAGGTTTTCAGTATCTTGCTCTCTCTCTTCTTCTGGCACCCCCACAATTCTGATGTTGGTACGCTTGAAGCTGTCCCAGAGGCTCCTTACATTATCTTCACATTTTTGGATTCTTTTCTCTTCTTGCTTTTCCAGTTGAATGTTTTCTGCTTCTTTATATTTCAAATTTTTGACTTGATCCTTGCCTTTCTCTAGTCTGCTGTTAGTACTCTGCATAATAGTTTTTATTTCAGTCAGTGTATTTATCATCTCCTCTTGGGTCTCACTAAATTTATCCATCTTTTCTAGCATATTCTTGCAAAACCTTATAAGCGTGGTTTTGAACTCTATATCCAGTCGTTTTTTTTCCTCCATTTCTTTTGCTTGTAATCCTTTCCCTTGTCTCGGCATTTTCACTGTGCCGGGGAAACTTCTGTGCTGGAATCAGCCGCAGAAGCCTCGGTTGAGCTTGGGATGGGTGGAGTTTCAGGGCTTAAGGGACCGCCTTGCCTTCCAGTCAGCCCCGCCCTCCACGGCCCCTGAGTCTCACATGACTGGGTAATGGCTGGAGCGGTCCTTGTGCGCGCGCGCACCCGCAGTGCCTCTAACCGCTGCCTTTCCAGCTCCCCTGCGAACCAGGACCACACGAGTCTAGGTCCCCAGGGTTTCGCCCAAAACAGGGGCTCAGTGGACTCAGAAGTGGCACAGTTGGGAGGGTCTGTCTCCTGCCCACTCGCGAAAGCCAGCGGCACAATCAGCAATCCGTCCTCCACGTGGTGCCGTGCGCGACCAGACCTCCGATCCTTTGCAACTCCCCTAAATTTCCGTGCACTTCTCCCTTTTCATAGTCCAAACTCCCCCCGTATGAGTCTCGGCTGGATCTGGGGTTTAGTGTCGTAAGATAAGGGGTTCAATGCCGTTGGGAGTCTCCGTTTTCCTCCCACCAGAGAAAGCCAGCCAAGTACTCTGGCACCCGCTCTCTCAGCGCGCGTCTCCGTACCTCAGCTTTTTGCAGCTCCTTTGGGTCTCCGTGAGCCCCTCTCTTTCCCTCTAGTTGTAGAACTTCCACTCAGCCAGCTTTCCTGTGGTTCTGGATGATGTCCGTTCTGTCTTTTAGTTGT
The DNA here is from genome assembly GCA_011751065.1 of Lasiurus cinereus. Lineage (NCBI taxonomy): Eukaryota > Metazoa > Chordata > Mammalia > Chiroptera > Vespertilionidae > Lasiurus > Lasiurus cinereus. Next base: position 15,359,308 of record JAAGEH010000012.1, on the reverse strand, counting down.
AGTTTTGAAATTGTTGTGCGAGGCAGCAGTATAGGTGTTTACCTATGCCGCCATCTTGGATTTCCCCCTGTATTTTGTGACTTTAAATCAATGAAGGAGAGAGAGAACTACATAACCAGACACCTGGAGAAGAGAGACCATAGGGAGACAAAGAAACAGCCCACATATGAAAAAGAGCAGGCATCACCAAAAAAGAGAGTAAACGAAATTGAGGCAAGCAACCTAATAGAGAAAGAATTCATAAAAATGGTCATAAGGTGGCAGAAAATAATAGAAGACAAATTTGACAATATGGGTAAAGACCAAGAAGAAATGAAAAATGAAATTGCTGCTGCAAAGAACTCATTAGAAAACATAAAGAGTAAACTAGAAAAAGCAGAGGACCATATCAGGGAGCTAGAAGAGGAGGTAAGAAAAAACACACAAGTAGAGCAGCTTCTAGAAAAAAAATTAAAAATTAAAAAGCCTAAGGGAACTTTGAGACAACATGAAACAAAACAACATCCACATAATAGGAATTACACAAGGAGAGGAAACTGAGCAAGGAATAGAAAACCTTTTTGAAGAAATAATGACAGAAAACTTCCCTGATATAGGAAGAAAAAACCCACACAATTTCAAGAAGCTCACAGAGTCCCAAACAAAATGAATTAGAAAAAAAAAAAACCAACGCCAAGGTACATTATAATTAAATTGACAAATACCAAGGACAAAGTATGAATATTAAGAGTGGCCAGAGACAGACAACTTATCTACAAAGGAACCCCATCAGACTAGCAATTCATTTCTAAACAGAAACTCATCAGGCCAGGGGAATGGAATGAAATCTACAAAATCATGCATAGGAAGGGTGTGAATCCAAGAATACTATACCCAGCAAGGCTATCAATCAAAATTGAAGGCTAAATCAGGAGCTTCAGAGACAAAAAAACAAAAAAACAAAAAACAACTTAGGGAATTTATTACCACCAAACCAGCAATGCAAGAAATGCTAAAGGGTCTGCTACAAAAAAAAAAAAAAAAAAAAAAAGAGAGAAAAAAAGAAAGAAAGAAAGAAAGAAATATGAAGCAAAGAAGGAACACAGGGGTAAATAATAAAATGGCAACAAATAAGTATCTATCAATAGTAACATTAAATGTAAATGGATTAAATGCCCCATCCAAAGACATAGGGTAATGGATTGGATAAGGAAACACACCCCATACATCTGCTGTCTAAAAGAAACCCACCTCAGAAAAAAAGACGCACACAGACTGAGGGTGAAGGGATGGAATAAAGGTTTTACAGGCAAATGGAAATGAAAAACAAGCTGGGATAGCAATAAGTATATCTGACAAATTAGATCTCAAAGTGAAGCACATAACAAGAGATAAGGAAGGCCACTTCATAATACTAAAGGGAGCAATCTAACAGAAGAAATAACTCTGGTAAGCATATACGCACCCAATACAGGAGCACCCAAATATGTAAAAAAGCTCTTGGAAGATATCAAGGGAGAGATTGACAAAAATACAATCATAGCAGGAGACTTTAATACCTCACTATCAACCATTGGACAAATTCTCTAAACAAAAAATCAGCAAAGAAACATCAATCCTAAATAACTCACTAGACCAGATGGAATTATATTGACATCTTCAGAACATTTCATCCCAAAGCCACAGAATATACATTCTTGTCAAGTGCACATGGGTCATTTTCAAAGATAGACCATATGTGGGGTCATAGGCAAATCTCTTCAAATTTAAGAAGATAGAAATCATATCAAGCATCTTCTCAGATTACAGTGGCATAAAACTGGAGATCAACTACAATAAAAACAATCCAAATAAATCAAATACATGGAGACTAAACAGCATGCTATTAAACAATGACTGGGTTACCAGAGAAATCAAAGAAGAAATAAAAAATATCATGGCAACAAATGAAAATAAACACACAACAATCCAAAGTCTATGGGACACAGTGACAGCATCCTTGAGAGGGAAGTTCATAGCTCTACAAACCTACTGCAAAAAAACAAGAAACAATGATAATAAGTTACCTAACCCTATAACTCAAAGAGTTAGAAAGAGAGCAACAAGAGAAGCCCAGTGTAAGCAGAAGGAAGGAAATAGTAAAGATGAGAGTGGAGATAAATAATATAGAGACCAAAAAAAAAAAAAAACCAATACAAAAGATTAACAAAACCTTTCTTTGAAAGGATAAACAAGATTGATGGACTTCTAGCTAGGCTCACCAAGAAGCAAAGGGAGAGGATCTAAATAAACAAAATCAGAAATGAAAGAGTTGAAATAACAACAGATTCCAACAAAATAGAAAGGATTGTTAAAAAATTCTATGAACAACTCTATTCCAACAAACTGGATAACCTGGAGGAAATGGACATATTCCTAGAAAAATATAACCTTTCAAAACTCAATCAGGATGATCTAAACATCTCAATAGCTCAATAGTTATAGAAAAAACTGAAGCAGTCATCAAAAAGCTTCCAGCAAACAAAAGCCCAGGCCAGACAGCTTTAAAGGGGAGTTTTACCAAACATTCAAGGAAGAACTCAAACCAATCCTCCCCAGACTATTCCAAGAAATTCAAGAGGAAGAAACACTTCAAAGCTTCTTCTATGAAGCCAGCATCACCGTAATACCAAAACCAGATAAAGAAAACACAATGAAAGAAAATTATAGGCTAATATCCCTCATGAACATAGATGCCAAAATCCTCAGCAAAATTCTAGCAAATTGTATCCAGCAGTACATCAGAAAGATCATACACCATGACCAAGCATGATTTTTCCCAGGGATGCAAGATCTATCCGCACATCAATAAATGTGATACATCACATAAACAAATTGAGAGATAAAAATCACATAGTCATATCAATTAATGTAGAAAAAGCATTTGAGGAAATCTAACACCCTTTCTTGATAAAATCTCTCAACAAAATGTGAATGGAAGGATCATACCTCAACATAATAAAAGCTATATATGATAAACCCACAGCCAAGATCATACTCAATGGGCAAAAAATTAAAATCATTTCCCCTAAGAACAGAAACAAGACAAGGATGCCCACTCTCACCTCTCCTGTTCGACATAGTACTGGAAGTATTAGACACTGCAATTAGATGAGAAGAAGAAATAAAAGGCATCCAAATAGGAAAAGAGGAAGTAAAGCTGTCCTTATTTGCAGATGACATGATATTTACATAAAAACCTCAAAAGACTCAATCCAAAAACTAATAGAGTTAGTAAATATATTTGACAATGTGGCTGGATAAAAAATTAATGCCAAGCAATCTTTGGCATTTTTATTCACCAATAGTAAACTTACAGAAAGAGAGACTAAAAAAGCAATCCCATTTACCATCACACCAAAAAAATTAAGATACCTCGGAATAAACTTAACTAAGGAGGTACAAGAACTGTATGTGGAAAATTACAGGACACTAAAAAAAGAGACAGAGGAAGATGTAAACAGATGGAATAACATACCATGTTCATGGATTGGAAGAATCAACATCATTAAAATGTCCATACTACCAAAAGCAATCTATAGATTTAATACACTCCCCTTTAAAATACCAATGCATATTTCACAGACCTAGAATGAACTGTTCAGTAATTCACTTGGTGTTAAAAAAGAACCCAAATAGCCACAGCAATCCTGAGAAAGAAGAATAAAGTAGGTGAGACCTCAATACTAGATTTCAAGCTCTGCTACAAAGCCACTGTTCTCAAAACAACCTGGTACTGGCACAAGAACATACATATAGACTAATAGAATAGAATAGAGAATCCAGATATCCACCCAAACCACTATGATCAATTAATATTTGACAAATAAGTCATGAACATACAACAGAGTCAAGACAGTCTCTTCAATAAGTAGTGTTGGGAAAATAGGACAGATACATACAAAAAAATAAAACTAGACTACCAACTAACACCCATGCAAAAAAATAAACTCAAAATGGATACAGGATTTAAACATAAGATGGGAAACCTCAGCAAAATCTCAGACATATGCTGAAGCAATTTCTTTACCGATACCGATCCTAGGGCAATGGAAGCTAACGAGAAAATAAACAAATGGGATTACATCAAAATAAAAAGCTTTTTCACAGCAAAAGAAACCGTCAACAAAACAACAAGAAATCCCACTGTATGGGAGAACATATTTGCAAATGTTTTCCCTGATAAAGGTTTTTTTTTTTTCATTTTAAAATACTTTTCTTATTTGATTTTTTAAAATTAAATCTTTAGTATTCAGATTATTACATTTGTTTCTCTTTTTCCCCCTCCATAGTACCCCTCCACCCAGCTCCCACCCCTCCCTCTGCCCTTAGCTCCCTCCCATTGATCTCATCCATAGGTGTATGATTTTTGTCCAGTCTCTCCCTTGATTCTTGCCTTTCTCTAGTCTGCTGTTAGGACTCTGTATAATATTTTTTATTTCAGTCAGTGTATGTTTAATTTCTAT
>JAAGEH010000012.1:15340252-15354814 GCA_011751065.1 Lasiurus cinereus | reverse complement strand
ATTTGGTCCTTTATCATCTTTAGTTGGACCTTTTCCATCTCTAGTTGGCTCTTTTGCATCTCTAGTTGGTCCTTTTTCATCTCCTCTTGGCTCTCGCTAAGTTTACCCAACTTTTCTAGCATATTCTTGAAAAACCTTATAAGCGTGGTTTTGAACTCTCTATCCAGTCGTTTTTTCCCCTCCATTTCTTTTGTTTGTGATCCCTTCCCTTGTCTCGGCATTTTCACTATGTGCGGGAAACTTCTGTGTTGAATTCAGCTTTATGATACCAGACTTGCAAACCCGAAGAAGCCTCTGTTGAGCTTGGGATGGATGGAGTCTCAGGGCTTAAGGGACTGCCTTGCCTTCCAGTCGCCCCGCCCTCCACGGCCCCTGAGTCTCTCGTGACTGGGTAATCCCTGGAGTGGTCCTTGTGCGTGTGCCCGCAGTGCCTCTAGACTGCTGCCTTTCCAGCTCCCCTGCACACCAGGACCACACGAGTTTAGGTCCTCAGGGTTTCCCCGGAAACAGGGTCTTAGTGGACTCAGAAGTGGCACGGTTGGGAGGGTCTGTCTCCCGCCCACTCGCGAAAGCCAGCGGCACAATCAGCAGTCTGTCCTCCGCGCAGTGCCGTGTGCGACCAGGCCTCTGATCTTTTGCAACTCTCCTAAATTTCTATGCACCTCTCCCTTTTCATAGTCCAAACTCACCCCATATGAGTTTCGGCTGGATCTGGGGTTTAGTGTCATAAGATAGGGGGTTCAATGCCGTTGGGAGTCTCTGTTTCCCTCCCGCCAGAGAAAGCCAGCCAGGTACTCAGACACCCGCTCTCTCAGCGCATGCATCTCCGTACCTCAGCTTTTTGCAGCTCCTCTGGTTCTCTGCGAGCCCCTCTCTTTCCCTCTAGTTGTAGAATTTCCTCTCAGCCAGCTTTCCTGTGGTTCTGGATGATGTCTGTTCTGTCTTTTAGTTGTAGTTTTGGAATTGTTGTGCGAGGCAGCAGTGTAGGTGTTTACCTATGCCACCATCTTGGATTCTCCTCGATTTATTGATTATTTGATGGAGAAGACTCAAGAACTAATGAAATATCTTAGAAGAGGAAGGCAAGATGGGATCAAAATTCAGATAAAGTGACTGGCCCTGAATAGAAGTAGCATACTTTTTTTTTGGAGCTGGTTGGTAAGAAAGAAGTAAGAAAGATGAATGGAAATAAAACTTGAAAAGTGAATGGGCTGGAAGTTGTGAATGACTTCTTTTTTGAAGTTAGAAGCTATGGTTGGGTATGAAACTTGAAGAACTTGAATAGTTTTATAAGTGCTTCTATAGGGAAATATAATAGAGGAATATTTAAAGCAGAGCTGAGGTTGAAGCTCTTAAATTTGTAATTTGGGTAATTAACAGGATTTGGTGATTCTCTCCAATAATAGCAGAATATTCAGAATTGAAGAAGTCAGAGAGCTGCTGAGCATTTGTCAGAGAGAGGGAACAGGAACAACAGAGCAAGAGACTAGAGAGGTTGATGAGAAATTGATGTGATTGACCAGATATTATTCTATGTATTATTGATAACCAAGGGTTCATAACTTGTTACAGATCCATCTCACATTCTTTTACATTTTTGTTATGTCTAATTGCATAGAACACATTGGCATAACTATGCTTTTACATTAAATTACAAAAATTCACTGTATTCACTTCCAAATTCCCTCTGCAAACCTTGACCTATGAGAAGAGGGAAGGAGTTCATTATTGGAGAATGCATTTTGTTGTCTCATAGTAGTAGGTATGTGTTGATAGAAGGTAAAGGGACTGAAGGATTTTTCCAGCCACCTCTGGGACCCCTATTGTGCTGAGTCACTGTCTTTAGGATGGAGAGAGACAACATGTCTTTCAGTGAATGCTAGCAGTGACATATCCTGTTAGACCAAGACCCTTAAGAAGAAGCAGAGTGTCTCATTTAATGAGGCTAATTGGGAGTATCCATGGTTCTAACCAGTGCCACCTGCCTTCAGTTATTTACTCTCACTCGGTATCAACCAATCTCACACACTTATTAAAGTTCAAACTAGAACTTACTTCACCATCATAACATTGCTTATAATTCTAGGCCTAGAGGATTTCACTAATTTTATCAGTAGTCTGGTGATCAAAGGGCGGCGGGGGTGGAGTGGGAAGAGAGACATCACATGGGCATAGAGTCAAAGAAATAATCTCATGAAAGGTTTTCCTGGCATTTCTTTTGGCCATAGGTCTGGAAGGAAGAAGTGTTAGGAAGGACTGATAAATTGGGAATAAAGGCAGGCTTGAGGGTTTGGACTGTTGATGAAATGGAGAAAGTTTAGTGAAAGAGATATCAATGTAAGGGTATGGTCAGAGAGCAAGATTTTCAGGTTTACATTTTAGATGCATTGAGAATTCTAAATAGCACAGTTATTTCTAAATAGCACCGTTATTTCTAAATAGTGGTGCTATAGCTGAACTTTAGGTATGTTGTGAGGTGGTGGTGCTGCAAAGTCACTGATACTCATGAGTACCAAGGAAATCAGATAAGCTAAGTTATCATCGTGAACACTGAAGTTCCTCAGATGCTGGCATGAATCCAGGAGAGAGAGACTTTGAGCCTGACACCAAGGCCTTCTGGTATACTGGAGGAGAGGTTGGAAAACAATGGTGTTATAGGATTGCACAAGCTACAAAGGAAGAGGCTCTTGAGGAAAGATAGAACAGCAGTGGTTTAGAAAAGACAATGAAGAGTGAGAGTGTTTTTAATCCACTCATCTGCTGATAGGCACTTAGGCTCTTTCCAAATCTTAGGAATACTACATAGCTGTAAAAAAAGAAAGAACTCTTATCATTTGCAACAGCATGGATGGACCTGAAGAGCATTATGCTAAATGAAATAAGCCAGTCAGAGAAAGATAAGTATCACATGACCTCACTCATATGTGGTATCTAGTGAACAACATAAACTGATGGGGGGGAAAAAAATCCAGACACATAGAAGTATCACATAGACTGTCAAACCTCAGAGGGAAGGCAGGAGAGGGTGGGTGGGAAGAGGTCAAGCAATGAATTCATTTGGGTATATATATAACCTATGGACACAGACAATAAGGTGGTTAAGGCCTTGGGCGGATAGGGGGCCGGGGTAGGGTGGGAGAGATCAATGGGGTGGAAGAGAGACATATGTAATACTTTCAACAATAAAGATTAAAAAAATAAAATAAAAATTAAAGAAAAGCATTTCCTTAAAAATAAAAAAAGAGTGAGAGAGTGGCCTTTTCATGGGGTGTACCTGGAATAATGTGCTAAACTTGACTTGCTCAAAGGCTTTTCTACTGCCACCACCCAGAGCCAATTTAGAGGCTTTTCCTGCCACTCAAAAAAACAATTTTCCCTCATTTTTGTGCTTCAGACTTTTGGGGTAAACTTTACTTTTCCTTTTCTTTCAGAAATTGCTAATACTTTCTTTTTCCCATTAGGTTTCTGATTTCAACATTAGCTGTGGAATAGGGGACACATTCACCTGGGTACCTTTCCCTTTTCTTTATTGAACCTGAAAATTAGCAAATACCATTTAATTAAAAAATTGTGGTAAAACACACATAATAAATGTACAGTTCAGTGGCATTAAGTACATTCACGTTATTGTATAAACACCATCACCCTCTATTTCCAATACTCTTTTAATTTGGCGAAGTTGAAACTCTATACTCATTAAACAATTCTTCAGTCCACCTTACCCAAGCCACTGGCAACCACTAATCTACTTTCTGTCTCCCTGAATCAGCAAATATCATTTTTTGTTTAAAAGACTTCAAAGCTCTGCAACTAAGAAGGAGTGAATAGGAGAGCAAATATAACAATGCAGTAGCAAGCACTATAACTCCTGTGCAGCAGGAAATACACCTTTCTTATCACTTCAGGTTGTTGATTGTCAATCTGTTGTAGAAAGTATAGTGCTGCTGTCTCCTATTCCTTGGGGTGAGGTATCTTGGTTACTGTAGGACTATTGGTTCCTCCACCCTTACTCATGTTCAGTTCTAATCCACAAAGTAGTTCATTCTTTTTTTTTTTAACTTAAAAACTTTTTTTTCAGATTATGGTTCACGTTCAATATTATTTTATATTAGTTTCAGGTATATAGGACAGAGGTTAGACATTTATATAATTTCTAAAGTGATCCCCTCATAAATCCCACCTGGCACCATACATAGTTATTACAATATTATTGACTATATTCCCTATGCTGTACTATTTTGTAACTACCAATTTTAATGATTAACTCTTTCACCTTTTTCTTCTAACCCATAACCTCCCTCCCATTTGGCAACTCTCAGACTCTGTGAGTCAGTTTCTGTTTTGTTTATTCATTTATTTGTACTTTAGATTCCACATATAAGTGAAATCATATATCTGTCTTTCTTATTTCACTTAGCATACACCCTCTAGGTCTATCTATGTTGTCACAAATGGTAAGATTTCATCCTTTTTTATGGTTGAGTAATATTCCATTGTATATATGTATCACATATTTTTTGTCCAGTCATCTATTGATGAGTACTTGGGTTGCTTCCATATCTTGGCTATTGTAAATAACATTGCAATGAATGTAGGGTGCATATGTCTTTTTGAGTTAGTGTTTTGGATTTCTTGATATAAGTTCCTAGAAGTGGAATTGCTGGATCATAAGGTAGCTCTATTTTTACTCTTTGTGAGAAGACACACTACTACTATTGACTATGGCAGGCATCCCATACCCCTACCTCCCTTTTTTGTTCCCACTGAATTCCTTTCTCCTTCTTCCCCAACCCCCTTTTCAAGCTCCATATTCTAGTGACTTTCGCCTTCCTTAGGAAGTGCTCCTTCGTCCCCTTTTGTATCTTACACCTTTAGTTTGTCAGGCTTTCTGGCAACTGATGGAGTACTCTTTCTGAGGAGAGGGGTTGACTACAGGCTTATATGCAGGAGGCTTGCTGGGCTCTATCATTGGGTTACTCAGAAGTCCCTTCTCCCTGGCCTGAGTGGGATGGGCTGAACACAATTTTGAGGAGCACTAAGAATAGCTATCAGGTTCTTCGTAAAAGGCTGAATAGGGTCTGTCCTAAGGAGGAATTCACATTACAGTACTGTTTTATTTTTATCATTAAGATCACTCTGCAAAAGAAATGTGTGTGCATGAAATTCTTAGAGCTGCCTTGTTTGTTGAGGAATAGAACTGAAAATCATTACAATCTCAGATTTACATTTTGAAATTACAGCCAGTGTGATAGAGCCATACTTAGATTCAGCTATGAATATACTTTCAGGCATGGATATACTTTACTGAAATGAAAAGTCATACCTTAAGAATTTATGGTAAGACAAGAACCAAGATGGCAACATAGGTAAATACCTATACTTGCTGCCTCTTAAAATTGCATCAAAATTATAACTAAAAGGCAGAACAACTACCACCCAGAACCGTGAGAAAGCTGTCTGAGTGAAAGTTACAAAACTAGAGAGGTAAGAAAGTGAATTGAGACTGGTAAGAGGTACGGAGGCACGGAAAGTGCTGGCACCTAGATGTGCTGCTTTTTTAATTGGGAGGGAGACATAAGCTCTGAACTCCAGTTCCAGGTGAGACTCTGGGGGATCCAGACATATACGGGGAAAAACTGGACTATCTGGCATCAAGACAGGAATGCGAGGATGGTTTTCTCTCAGAGGTGCTCACAGCAATCATTGTTTCTGCATGGAGGCACAGGGGATGCGGAGACATGGGGACCTTTCTGGTGCAGGGCTGACTGGCAGTCATTGCTGTTTACTCTGCCCTGGTGATTTCCAGAGACCCTGCCCCCACCGAATTTATAATCTCACCCAAGCTGTGCACATCGGCTTTTGCATATAAATGGCCTGTCCTTTCTCTGCCTAACACTTGTCAAACTGCAGCTGGGTCAGAGAGCCCCAGAGCTTCCAAAAGAAGGTCCAATGCCTGGCAGCAGCAGTAGGCCTTGCTTCACAGCTGGGCCTTATCTGGACAATTCCAACCCCATACAAAAAGGAGGAATATGCAAATGTCTATGTAGCTCCTGCTGGGCAGCACCAGACAGTGGCTGACTTTGCACCTCCTTGGAGATCCAAGAGCCAGTGTATCCACTGGTCAGAGTGAGACCATAGTGGATTACAACTCTTCATGTCCATGAGACATACTCAAGGGGCAGACTCAGTGAGCACCAAAGCCCCACTGAAGCAAGTCCTGCCCCAATGTAGACACAACTGGTCATCACAGCCAATTGGCCTGGAGATGAATTCCTCCCAGTGATACCAACAGCAATCAAGAGTTAACTACAACAAGTCTGTGAAAATAGCTCACAAAGGAGTGCACCAAGAGCGTCCACCTCAGGTGACTGGGGAGGCTGAGTCACTGGGCCCTATAGGATACCTATCCCACAAAGCCACTCTATCAACTGAAGGAGACTTAGCAGCTACCCAGTACATAGAAACAAACACGGAAGCAGTCAAAATGTGGAGACAAAAAAACAAGTCACAAATGAAAGAAATAGATGAAAGCAAAATACTTGATGTAGAGTTCAAAACCATGGTTATAAGGTTACTCAAGAATCTTCTAGAAACAACTGAGAAATTTAGTGAGACTCTCAAGAATATGAAAAAGGACCAATAAAAAATTAAGCATACACTGACTGAAATAAAGAATAACATACAGAGATCCAACAGCAGACTAGAGCATCCCAAGAATCAAGTCAAGCATTTAAATACAAAGAAGCAAAAAACAGCCAACCAGAAAAGCAAAAGCAAAAAGAAAAAAGAATCCAAAAATATGAAGATAGTGTAAGGAGCCTCTAGGACAACTTCAAGCATACCAACATCAGAATTATGGGGATGCCAGAAGAACAGAGAGAGAAAGATACTGAAAACCTATTTGAAAAAATAATGACTGAAAAAATAATGACTGAAATTGAACCCAGGACTCTTCAGTCTGCTAGCTGATGCTCTATACACCGAGCTAACTGGTTAGGGCTTTTCCTCCCTATTTTTGCTGTTCCTTTGTTTTTGTTGCTACTATGTATTACATCAAACTGCTATGCTCCCCAGGTTTTGTGGGGTGGTTTTATGTAGTACCAGAGGCCTGATACATGAAAATTCGGGCACTCGGGGGGTCCCTCAGCCTGGCCTGCAACCTCTCACAACCCATAACCCCTTGGTTAGGGTCCCTAGGCCTTGCCTGAGATCAGGGCCAATTGGAGCTTTCCTTCCCCTAGCTAGAGGCAGCTGGCTCCACCCCCACAGCTGCCAATGTTTGCCATCTATGCAACGCTGCCCCCCTCCCCTGCCACTGGTGGCCTCCCTCTGCAGGTGACAGGCTGGAGTGAGATAGCTTGACTGGCCTGGGCCTCCTTCTTCTTTTGCTGGGGGGAGGGGCCAGCCCTTAGGGGCCATCTGTCTACCTGATCACCCGTAACTGCTGGCCAGTCTACCTCATTGCCCCTAACCACTGCCTGCCTTCCTGATCATCTCTAATCACTCTGCCTGATTGCTCCTAACTGTTTGCTTGGGGGCGGGGCCAGCCCAGGGAGGGACTGTGGTGGTCTGGTCTCTGATCATTTTGGTTGTGATGCCTCTGGCCTTTTATTATAGGAATGTGTTTTGTGGGATCCAGTGGTGCAGTCTCTTAGATCTCCTAAGCTGGGTGCTCTAAGCAACCCTCTTGCTTGAGTTATTTGGGTTCTTCTGTTGTAGTTGGGTCTTAAATGTTATTGTCCCATTAGTAGATGGAGTCTCCTCTCAGGCTGGCTGACTATGTGGCTCATTCACCCCAATGTAGTATGAGCTGTTATGGTGGTACTGACTGAACAGAACAAAATACAACACAACAGAACACTAATCAGAAGAAATGAACCAAAACATATACAAGACCTCTACAGCACAAACAAAAGCAACCACTAGAGGAGAGAGGATTAGGAAAGAGAGAAGAGAGCAAAAATGATAGAAAAAAGAAAGGAGAAGTATGAAGAGGAAACAAAACAAAGCAAATAAACAAACAAAGGACAAACAAAAACCAACAAAAAGTGGGGTTTGGAATATGTAGATACAGAACTGAAATAAAGAAAATAAGAATAAAGAATTAGAGTAATAGGGGAAGGAAATGGTTTAAAATAAAGGAGGGAGAAAAGAAATGGAAAATAAAAGGATAAGAAAAAAACTTTGAAAAGAAAAATAGAGGAGAAAGCAGATATACCTAAGATAAGAAAAAAGAAAAAAGATGAAGAAGCAGGAGGAAAAGAAAAAAAATTTGAGCAGTGAAAAAAAAAGACAAAAAGACAAAAGAAAAAAGAAAAAAAATGAGTAGCAAAAGGGAAGCGGAAAGTTTGATATATGAAGGAAACAACAGAGACTAGAATAATAACAAATCTAAAACCACCACTCTTATTTATATTTTCAATGGTACTGATGTTCTTATTTAGTTTTATCAATTATTGCATATATATATTTTTGAAAGCACATCAAAATCTTTAGGGAAGGATGCCAGTCATAAATAAATGCCAAGTTATTAATATTCAATATGAGTTTAATCACCAAATTCCCCCCACCTACTCAAATCCCTTTCCATGTGTCCTCTTTAAGTTAGTTTTATAATTGCTGCTTCTTGTAATCTAAAGGATTTAGCAATGTTGAAATGTCATGTAGGGATAGACACAAGGGGAGGTGAAGGGGATATTTTCCTTTCACCCGCATATAAAATTATGTAGCAGGCGTCTAGAAAATGGCGGTGGAGTAGACAGATGCGTCTGGAGCTTTGTTGCTGGGCAGAGGGAGAGAGAGCGGCTGAGAGTCACACGGGGAGTGTTTGTTTGCAAGTTAAGAGTCAGTTATCCCCCAGGAGAAGGTGGGGGACTGCTGGACAGGGCTCTCCTGGCCAGGCGGTCCCACTGCCACGGGGATTTTGTCTGCCCAAGCCACCAGCGCGAATGCGGAGACCGAGCCATCTTGCAGAGGGAGGTGGATGACTGTGGCGCTCTGAAGCCTGTGGCTGAGACACCCATCGAGCAGCCGGGGACCCAGAACTCCGCTCTCTAATTGGTGCAGACATGCGGTGGAATCAGAGATCCACAGAGCACACGGAAAGGTCAGATTTCGCCTGGGATAAGAGGGAGGTGGATGTCTGCAGAGGTCGGAAAGCTGCGGCTGGCGGAGGCACCCACAAATAGCCGGGGACCCAGAGCACGGCTCTCCAGGTGGCGCTGACATGCGTTCGGATTCGGAGATCCACACAGCACAAGGAAAGGTCGGATTTCGTCTGGGATAGGGTGAGGTCTCCTACCCCCGCAGAACAGAGACGCACACACTGTGGGAACCGGGTGGCGGGAAAGCTGCCTCTGGAGAGGTCCGCAGAGGTGGGCAGAGCGTGATCCCTAAGTGTAGAGGCAAACTCTTGGAGCTGTTGACAGAGGGGAGCTCTAGAAAACGACTCGTTTTTTTCTGGGACAGAGGGACAGCCTGGGAGTTATTACAGTGTCCCGGCTGCAAAATCCCCACAAACTGGCTTTGAGAACCACAGAGTAGCAGGATCTGAGCACAGCCTAGAGAGGTCCTGTGCTTTGTCTCAGAGATCAATTCCGAAACACTGCCACCCAGTGGATGACACACAAATTGACTCCCGCATAACCACAAAAGAATAAAGAGATTAAAACACTAACCGGGGAACACAGGGAACTGCAATACCTTCCCTACTGGGAAACAGGAGTGCCAAGCAAAATAATAGTGGAAGTGAATGACCATTCTATTTTTTTCTTTTTTCTTTTTCATTTTTACATATTTTAATTAAAAGACTATTTTTTTTTCCGCCTCAATTGATTTTACCGTTTTAATTATTACATTTTTGTTTTAAACTAGTATTATTAATTACTACTAGTACTTTACCTTTTTGGAAAAGAACAAGTGTCATTTTGTTTTCTCTTTATTTTATTTTGGGATTAGAGTTCTACATTCTATTTTCATCTTTCCTTTAGCATAATTTTACTCCAACTCAACTCTACCTTTATGCAAACACTTTCCTCCTAACTTTCCCCATTTTGTTGTCTTGTTTCTCTTTCCCTTTCCAACTTTAGATTCTCCCTATTCTTTCTCTTCACCTGGTTAAAATTTCACCCCATTTATATATCTAATTTCAAATCCCCTACTACAAGTCCATACAAACCTCTCTCGTCTTGTCTTCACTAGCCAAAAAGTTGTCTTTTCTCTATCTCCTTTTGTTGCTATTTGCCTGAAAAGTGATTATATCGATTTTTTGAAATTTTTTGTGAGATTGTTTTAGTTTATTCTATTTTTTTCTGCTTTTTGCTTGCTTTGTTTTTTACCTCTCTTTTCTCTCACCTCCCTTGATACCAGTTGCTATTTGCAGTTTGTATTAATCTCTAGGTACTGGTTGCTGGCCTTTATTGGGATTAGTGACTGTTCTATAGGAGTTTTCTCCTGCCATCTATATTTTGTTCCCCTTTTCTCTCTTATACACTTTCTTTTCTCTCTGACGTTTTTCTCTTCCTCTTTTCTCCTCCTTCTTCTCCTTTTTATTTTCTTATTTTATTTTATTTTCATTGTGCATTTAT
The DNA here is from genome assembly GCA_011751065.1 of Lasiurus cinereus. Classification (NCBI taxonomy): domain Eukaryota; kingdom Metazoa; phylum Chordata; class Mammalia; order Chiroptera; family Vespertilionidae; genus Lasiurus; species Lasiurus cinereus. Next base: position 15,344,228 of record JAAGEH010000012.1, on the reverse strand, counting down.
TTATTTATTTTTTCTCGCTCTCCCAATTTAATTTTGGCATTTCTTTCTTTTCTTTTTTCCTCATTTTCCTCTTCTTCTTTCTCTATTTACCCCTAATTTGTCCTTCATTGGTGGTCACCTTATTTGTGATTATTAACATCTTGATACATTTCTACTCAGTGCCTTGTGTGCTGTACCTGGTCATGTTGTAGTTTATGCCTTTCAATCAACGTAGGAGAGAGAATTACATAATCAGAATCCTGGAGAAGAAAGACCATGGGCAGAAAAAGAAACAGCCCACATAACACAGAAAGGTAGGTTTCACCAGAAAAGGAAGTAAACGAAATAGAAGCAGAAATAAGCCTGTCAGAGAAAGAGTTCAGAGAAATGATCATAAGGTGGATGAAAAGAATGGAAGACAAATTCGACAAGATGAGTAAGAGCCAAGAGGAAATGAAGAAGAAGCAAGAAGAAATGCACAAAGAAATAAAAAATGACATCACTGCTTTAAAGAACTCAATAGAAAGCATCAAAAGTAGACTAGAAGAAGCAGAGGACCGCATCAGTGAGCTAGAAGACACGGCAGGAAAAAATACCCAAGTACAGCAGCTTCTAGAAAAAAATGTTAAAAAGCAAGAGGAGAATCTAAGGGAACTTTGGGATAACATGAAACAAAACAACATCCGCATAATTGGGGTTCCAGAAAGAGTGGAAACTGAACAAGGATTAGAGAACCTGTTTGAAGAAATAATGACAGAAAATGTCCCCAAGATAGAAAAGAAAAAACCCACACAAACCCAAGAAGCTCACAGAGTCCCAAGCAAAATGAACCCCCAAAAAACGACACCAAGGCACATTATAAGTAAATTGGCAAACACTGACGACAAAGTAAGAATCTTAAAAGCAGCCAGAGAGAAACAGAAAGTTAACTACAAAGGAACCCCCATAAGACTAGCTACTGACTTCTCAACAGAAACTCGTCAGGCCAGAAGGGAATGGAATGAAATATACAAAGTCATGCAAAGGAAGGGTCTGAATCCAAGAATACTGTACCCTGCAAGACTCTCAATCAAAATTGAAGTTGAAATCAAAAGCTTCACAGACAAAAAAGGACTAAGGGAATATATTACCACCAAACCAGCAATGCAAGAAATGTTAAAAGGTCTGCTGTAATAAAAGGAAAGAGAAAGGGAAGAAGGAACTCGAGGTAAGGACTAAAAATGGCAACAGATCAGTACTTATCAATAATAACTTTAAATGTAAACGGAATAAATGCTCCAATCAAAAGACATAGGGTAACCGATTGGATAACAAAACATGATCCATATATCTGCTGTCTGCAAGGAACCCACCTTACGAAAAGAGATGCACACAGATTGAGGGTGAAGGGATGGAACATGGTATTTCAGGCAAATGGAAATGAAAAAAAAAACTGGGGTTGCAATACTTATATCTGACAAATTAGATCTCAAAGTGAAGGACATAACAAGAGATAAAGAAGGCCACTTCATAATACTTAAGGGGACAATCCAACAAGAAGAAATAACTCTGGTAAACATATATGCACCCAATATAGGAATACCTAAATACATAAAAACTCTTGGAGGATATTTAGGGAGAGATTGACAGCAATGCAATCATAGTAGGAGACTTTAATACCCCACTGTCACCATTGGACAAATCCTCTAAACAAAAAATCAGCAAATAAACATCAGTCCTAAATGACTCACTAAACCAGATGGAATTAATTGACTTCTTCAGAACATTTCACCCCAAAGCCACAAAATATACATTCTTCTCCATTGCACATGGGTCATTTTCAAAGATAGATCATATGTTGGGTCCTAAGAAAAGTCTCTTCAAATTCAAGAAGATAGAAATCATATCAAGCATTTTCTCAGACCACAGTGGCATAAAACTGGAAATCAACTATAATAAAAACAATAGAAAGAAATCAAACACATGGAGACTAACCAGCATGCTATTAAACCACGACTGGGTAACTAGAGAGATCAAGGAAGAAATAAAAAACATCATGGCAACAAATGACAATGACAACACAACAATACAAAATTACGGGACACAGTGAAAGCAGTCTTGAGAGGGAAGTTCATAGCCCTACAAACCTACTGCAAAAAACAGGAAACAATGGTAATAAATTACCTAAACTCAAAGAGCTAGAAGGAGAGCAACAAGAAAAGCCCAGTGTACTCAGAAGGAAGGAAATAGTGAAGATCAGAGCAGAAATAAACAACTTGGAGACCAAAGAAACAATTGAAAAGATCAACAAAACAAAGAGCTGGTTCTTTGAAAGGATAAAAAAGATTGATGGACGTCTAAGGAGACTCACCAAGAAGCAAAGAGAGAAGACCCAAATAAACAAAATAGGAAATGAAAGAGGAGAAATAACAACAGACCCTGTGGAAATACAAATTGTTAAAAAATACTATGAACAACTCTATTCCAACAAATTGGACAACCTGAAAGAAATGGACATTTTCCTAGAAAAATATAACCTTCCAAAACTCAATGAGGAGGAATCCCAACATCTCAATGTCCAATAACTATTGAATAAATTGAAGCAGTCATCAAAAAGCTTCCAGCAAATAAAAGCCGGGACCAGATGGCAACACAGGAGAGTTTTACCAAACATTCAAGGGAGAATTAAAACCTATAATCCTCAGACTCTTCAAAAACATTCAAGAAGAAGGAACACTTCCAAACACCTTCTATGAAGCCAGCATCAACCTAATACCAAAAATCAGATAAAGACAACACAATAAAGAGAATTATAGGCCAATATCTCTCATGAACATAGTTGCCAAAGTCCTAAACAAAATTCTAGCAAATCGGATCCAGCAGTACCTCAGAAAGATCATACACCATGACCAAGCAGGATCCATCCCAGGAATGCAGGGATGGTACAATATCTGCAAATCAATAAATGTGATACATCACATAAACAAATTGAGAGATAGAAATCACATAGTCATATCAATTGATGCAGAAAAAGCATTTGACAAAATCCAACCTTTTTTCTTGATAAAAACTCTCAGCAAAGTGGGAATAGAAGGATCATACCTCAACATCATAAAAGCCATATATGATAAACCCACAGCTAACATCATACTCAACGGGCAAAAACTAAAACCATTTCCCCTAAAACAGGAACAAGACAGGTATGCCTGCTCTCTCCTTTCCTGTTTGACATAGTACTGGAAGTATTAGCCATTGCAAATTAGACAAGAAGAAGAAATAAAAGGCATCCAAATTGGAAAAGAAGAAGTAAAGCTGTCCTTATTTGCAGATGACATGATATTGTACATAAAAAACCCAGAGGACTCCATTCCAAAACTAATTGACTTAATTAATGAATTCGGCAATGAAGCAGGATTCAAAATTAATTCTAAGAAATCTGTGGCATTTCTAAACACTAATAGTGAAATTATAGAAAGAGAGACTCAAAAAGCAATCCCATTTACCATTGCACCAAAAAAATTAAGATACCTAGGAATAAACCTAACTAACGAGGTAAAAGACCTACATGCAGAAAACTACAGGACACTGAAAAAAGAGATAGCGGAAGATGTTAACAGATGGAAGAGCATACCATGCTCATGGATTGGGAGAATCAACACCGTTAAAATATCCATACTACCCAAAGCAATCTATAGATTCAACACACTACCCATTAAAATACCAACGACTAATTTCACAGATCTAGAATGAATTCTTCATAGATTCATCTGGAACAAAAAAAGACCACGAATAGCCACAGCAATTCTGAGAATGAAGAATAAAGTAGGTGGGATCTCAATACCAGATTTCAAGCTATACTACAAAGCAACTGTTCTCAAAACAGCCTGGTACTGGCACCAGAATCGACAGATAGACCAATGGAATAGAATAGAGAATCCAAATATCCACCCAAACCACTCTGCTCAACTAATATTTGACAAAGGAGGCATGAACATTCAATGGAGCCAAGATAGCCTCT